>AZNH01000113.1:0-25599 GCA_000814955.1 Metarhizium guizhouense ARSEF 977
CCTAACCCTAACCCTAACCCTAACCCTAACCCTAACCCTAACAAACACTTTTTTTCTTACCACTTCCTTTTCCTCTCTTTTTTCTACCTTCCACTCTACTTCTTCTACTCTTACTTCAAAACTTCCAAAAACACAACTCTTTTAACTCTTTTCTACCTAAAACAAACTAAACTAACTCACTTACCCTTCACTCTTTTTAAACCACTCTCAAACAACAACCAAAACACTTCAACTTACCTCTCTCTCTTAACTTCACAAAAACAACCACCTCCACTTACTTCCTTTTCTTACAAAAAAAAAACACAAACTTCACAAACACTCTTCTTTTAACTTCTTTAACTCAAACTCCACAACTACTTCACCAACCAAAAAAAAAAAAAACCTTTTAAAAACACCACCTTCTTAACCACCAAAAACTCTCTACTTCTTTCAACACTACAAACAACAACTCTTCTCTCACTCTCACAAACCACCTTCTTTTTAAAACTACTCTTTTCTCTTTTCTTTTTACTTTTTACTTTTTACAACTTTTACTTCCTCACACTACTCCCCCTAACTTTCACTTAAAACACTCAAACTCAACTCCCTTACTTACTACAACCCTAAAAACACTCCCTCTCTTTTAACTCAAACAACCTCTCCACAACACTCAACTCAACACCTCAAACTCACCCTTTTTCACTTACTCCAACAACAAACTCTTTTTTTTCTTCTTCAACCAAACACCTTTCAAACACTTTCCCTCTTCCAACCCTTTTTACCTCTCTTCAACAAACTACAACTCTCCACTAACCTTTTTTCTAAACAACCAACCACAACCAACAACTTCTTTTTTTTTTTTTTTCAACTTTACTTGCTTCCCTTCAACAAACTTCACTACCAACTTTACCTCTTTTTTAAACCTTAAACTTACTTACCCTCGAAACAAAACTTACAAAAACACACCTCTTCTTCTTTTCTCTTACAAAAAACAAAACTTACTTCCAACTCTACTCAAAACAAACCCCTTTTACAACACTACCAACCTTAAACCTTAAACAACCACTTTCTCTCCTCTCTTCTCCTTACTAACCTAAACTTCACACTCACTACTTTTACTCTTCCTTTTTTTACCTTTTTTTTTAACCTCCAAAAATACGTAACACTTCTTCACTTTTTAAAACCAAAAAAAAAAACACAAACCACCACTCTCTCCAAAAACCCTTTTTTTTTTTTAAACTCAAACACTTTCACTTCTACTAACCAACTTCCCTCCCCTTTTTTCACCTTCACTCCCAACTAAACACTTAAAACTCCCCCTCCTTTTCAACCTTTTTTTAACCTCACTAAACACCTTCACAAACACTCTCCCTCTTCCACCCCTTCCCACACTACAACCTTTTTTTACACTCCTCACCCCTCCACTTACCCTAAACTTCACAACCACTCCTCTACTTTTTTCTTCTTCAACAAAACCTTTACCACCACCTCTCTTTACTTTTCCCTCCTTCTTTCACCCCAAACTTCCAACTCTCTTCTCCTCCCTCGCCCTTTTACTCAACAAAACACCCAAACAACAACCACCTCTTTTCCTCTCTCACTTCTCAACTCCAACCACTCTTCTCTCTTCTTTTCCCTTTTTTACAAACCACTTTTACAAACAACTCTCCAACAACTCTTTTTTTTTTTTTTTCAACTTTACTTCCTTTACTTCAACCTTTAAACAAACATCACTTTTTTTTTTCTTTTTCTTTTTTTTTACTAAAAAAATTCTTTCTTTTTCCAACTCAACTCTACAACCTACTCAACCACCTTTTTCTTTTTCAAACAACAACCTCTCCCTCTTCTCTTAACCCAAAAAACTCACTCTTTAACCTCAAACCTCTCCACAACCTTTACAACTCTCTTACTTCTCTTAAACTTAACCTTCAACTTAAAAACCCCTCCCTAACACTCCCAAAAAAACATCTCCTTTCTTCCCTTTTACCCAACCAAACCCCCCCCCCCCCCCCCCCTTTTTTTTTCTTTTTTTTTTTTTTTCCTTCTCACCAAAACCTTCACAAACACTCTTTCTTACCTTTTTCTTCTCAAACTAATTTTCTCAACTTTTCCCACTCACTCAACTCCAACTCTTTTCTTTTCACACTTACAAACTCTTCTTTTTCCTTTTTTTACCTTCCAACTTCCTTTTTTTTACCCAAAAAAACACTACTCTCCTTTCTTTCCCTCTTCTCTTTTTCTTATTTTCCCCCTTTACTAACAAACCTTTAACTTAACTTCCCTTAAACAACCCACAACCACCTCTAACCCTTTTTACCTTCACCTTCACCTTAACCCCACCTACCCTCCAAAAACTTCAAAAACCACTACCCTTCTTCTTTTTTCCTACACAAAATAAACTCCTCCTCCCTCACCTACTCTTCTTTTTTTCTTTTTTTTCTTTTTCAACCTCAAAACTCACCTCTCAACTTGACTCAAAAACAAACAACTCCACCTCCACCTCACTTCTTTTAAACCACTTCCAAACCAATACCTTAAACAACCATACTCTCCTCTTCTACTTCACACCTTCTCACTCCCCACTACTATCCTTTCTCCTTTTTTCCAACAAAACCTTCACCAACACCTCCTTTTACCTCTTTCCTTTTTTTTCCACCTTCAACAAAACACCACCAAATTCTTCTCTTCTTTTACTTAACCCTACACAACTCTTTCACTCCTTCTCTTTTTAACCTCTTTAAACCAACTTCCTCTCCATTTTTAACCACTTCAACTTAACCACCTTACCCACACTTAACCCCAAAATCTTTCCCTTTTTTTACCTCTAAACCCTTAAACTTAACTCAAAACAACCCCTCTAACTAAACAATCACTCCCTTTCTTTAACTCCAAAAACTCTTCCTCCTCCTCCCTTATCTTTTATTCCCCTTCCAAAACCAAAACTCCCTCCTCAACCACAAACCAACTCAACACTTCTCTACAACTCCTCCTTCTTTTCTTTTCTTAACCTTAACCTTCACTCAAACACTCCCCCTAACCTTCACTCAAACAACACTTCCAAAAACCTCTCTTTCTTCTAAACTCAACACCAAACTCCCCCTCCTTACCCAACTTCCAACCACCTCTTCCCTTCTCTCTTTACCTACCAAACTTCTACACTTATTCTTTTTTTCTACTCTCAAAACACTTAACCCCTTCAAACTTACCCAACCTACACAACAACCTTCTCTCTTTTTCTTCTTACTACAACACAACTCTCCTCAAACTCCTCCACCCCTTTCAACCACAAAACTATCACTTCTCTCCAACCAACCTCACTTCTTTTTACTCAACTCTCCCACTCAAACTCCAAACACAACTCTTTCAACTCAAACTACAACACCGCTCTCCCCTTCACCTAAAAACACTTCACAACCCTTCTTACTTTAACCAACTTCACACTCAACACCTACTTAAAACCCCCTAACTCTCACCTCAAACTCTTTTTACCTACTTCCTCAAAACCTCTCTTCTCTTTTAACTCAAACTACACCCTCTAACCAACAACAACAACAACCCTCTCTTCTAACTCAAACTACAACCTCTCAACTCAACCTTTCACCCTCCAACCTTCTTCAACTCTCCAATCAACTAACAACCTTTACTTCCTGACTCACCTCTTACAACTCGTATTCCTTACTTCAAACACCCCCCCTCCCCTTCCCTAACCCTAACTAACACTTCAACCACCTACCCCTAACCTTCAAAACCAAAATTTCAACCAACTTACACCTAAAACTCCCAACACCTTCCACTCAAACTTCTTTTACCCACAACTTACCCAAACACACCCCCCTCATTTAACTCAAACCACACTCCTTCCAACAACTCACGTACTTCCTTCCTTCCCTTTAACCACCTCTCTCAAACCTCCCTTCCCTTACTCTTCACACACTCTACTCTACCTTCTACTTCCCAAAAAAACAACTCTTCTCTTTCTCTCAACTTCTCTCAACTTTCACCTTTTCCCTTCAACAAACACCACTTCCAAACCTCCTTCCCAACCTTACTCCCCTGCAACTCACCACCCACTTTCACCTCCAAACCCCTCTCCACTCCCCTACACAACCGCTCTCAACTTTTAAACACTCCTTCAAACTTCCTCTTGCTTACTAACAAATCTTCAACTCAACTGCTCTCACCTAAACAACCCTTGCTACCTTCCACTCTCCTCTTCAACCACACAACCAACTGCTTACTCACACCCCAACTCAAACCTTCACTTCCAACCCAACCTACACTTCTCAACTTCTTTTTCTCCTCTCCAACTATTTGCAACTCCCTCTAAACAACTCACAACTCTTCTTTTTGCAACTACTACCTTCCAACCCCCAACCATCACGTCAAAAACTCACCATAAAATTTATCTCAACCTCAACTCTACACGCCTAAAAACCCCTTCCAACCCACTCCTACTCTCCCTAACCTTACCCTTCCAACCCTCCAACCCTTTAATAACCTCTCTGCTTACACTCAACAACTATCTAAAACACATTGTAACTTATATTGCGTAACCCTGCCCCTAACTATCACCTGTCACTCTGCCTCTAAAATAATAATACACAACACCCTGCTGTACACAACAACCCTTGTTTAACCCTGCTCTCCGTCCGCCACCCGTGAACCAAACGCCAAACCCATTCCAACGCTTATCTGCCCTTACTGCCCTATTGTTGCTTACACCTGCTGCTTTTGTTGCAACCGTTGTTCATCTTCCCTACCTCTTTGCAATGTCCATCTCACCTTACTTCGAAATTCCATGTTGATCTTGCGCTCTAACCTTGTATACTCATACTTATCCCTGTCCCAACCTCCCACTTCTACCTGCTTGTCTTCCTTCTCGTGCCCTTGCACTGCACTGACTTGCACTCTAAACTGCACTCCCGGCCCTACGTCCACTCCCTACCCTTCTGAATCCTCCTGAATCTTAACTCTTCGCCGACACCATTGCTGCTCTGCCGTTCTTCACCTTTTGAACCATTGTTGTGAAACTCCGTTTGCTCCACTATATTCTTGCTCTCTCGTCTTCCCTTACTCCCTCCTGCCATCTGCCCTCCGCTCTGTTCCATCATCAACTTTAATCTTCTTGTCCTCATTGTATCTTTCTTCCATTAAAATAAACCGCTTTGCCGTCTAAAACGTCGAAAACTAACTCGTTCCCCTGTCTTCCTTTGCTACCACTTGCACCACCTTTCGTGCTCCTTCTGCTCCTCCCCTACCCTTTTGCCGTATCCCCCACCACGCATCTGTTTACCTCATGACTTTATTTTTTGTCATCTTTACTCACCCTAACTCTTTCACATCCAAACAATAACTACTCCCGCCGCTTCTTCTCTTTGCCATGCACCCAACACCTGAATGAACCCTTGTATGAATTCTTTTTTTAAATACACCCTTTTGTCTCTGCTCGTCCTACTCCATCTTTATATCCTCTCGCCCCGTAACTAAATAATAACACTACTAACCCATTTTGACGCCTTACCCTGCGAATATTTCCGATCCCGTACTCTATCTTCACCGCGCACCGCCTGGGTACAACCACGCCTACATAATATAATGCTCTCGCTATCGTTCTTCGTCTTCGTTACGTAACCGTTTTGTCTTTCTGATCTGTCGTGCAATGTCTTCAAATAATGCGTCCTTTCTCGTTATATTTCATTTACGTCCCTCGCCCAACACAAAACCTCGCCTTCGTTTAAACGTTTCTTCTGCTTCCCGTTTCCTGCTTCCTACTGCCTGTCACCCTAACCGTTTAACCAAAAACTCACCCTAACCATGTAAACTCCCTCTAACCCTAACCTTCACTGCCGTTCCTGCCCCTAACCTTCGCCACTCGCCCCAAACACCCAACCCAATTGCGACTCCGTCGTGACCGCATTAACCACCTTTTCCACTACCCAAAACACCCATGTAAATGATAATGATGACATGATGCCAATAACGTAAACTGAACACATAACTATGCATGCCTTCCTGAAAACTAATCTTATTGCCATCCACCTTAAAATAAAATTTGCTGCCTGTTTCTGTGCTTGTCCTCTGCCATGCCATGCATGCCCCTCCGCAAATACTCTCGCTCGCCAAACCCTCTGGCCATTACAATCAACTCGCCCCTATACTGACCTGACTGTGACACAACTAACCCTCATTATCATTCTCGGCACTCGCTGAATTGTGTTGTTTGAACGGCGCAAATGAACTTGCCACCATCGCTGTTACGATCCACTGTGTACCAATCACCAATCACACGCATGTCACGTCTGTTTGTCGCCAATCCTGAACCGTCTGCATACCACCCTACCTCACCTTAATTTGCTGCTTTCTCTCCCTGTTTGTTAATTCTTGATCAAACCATCTACGCCATTTCCCGCTTTCAAAACCGCTGATTTTTCTGAACTGATTGCAACCGTTCCTCTTAAACTGGGTTGTTCACACTCGCCGCCTACGCTCATCATCTCAATGTCCGCCAAAAATCGTCCTTTACGCAAATCACACCGATCCGCTTCCACTCTCGTGTTTTTTTTAATGCTTGACTCATCCATTGCGTGCTTTTACTCTTTCACTGCCGATCTTGCTCATACACTACGCCAAACCCATCAACCCAACTCCCATTCTCCGCTACCTTGTACATTTTATTCCCTCTACATACGCATCTGAACCTAAACTTTAACCCCAAATTAACCTGAATAACGACTTAAATAACCCTACCCATCACCATTCCTTACCAAACCTAACCTTCACTGGAAACTCCGCTGCTCCCTGATCAATTACTGGCTTCCTCGGATTCTTTTCCTCCATGCTTTACAACCCCTTTTTTTTCTTCCTGCATCTCGTTCCCACATATGCATATTAAATAAACAAAATTATACAACCATCTTGTCCATGTACATGAAATGGACTTCTCATCACAATTATCTAAACATACTCATCCTCCTCCTGCCTACAATTGATCGGCACAATCGATGGAATCCCCGACATAACTGATTCGTCTCTATTCCTGCCCACTTTACATTTCGCCCTAACCATTCAAACCACCTGTCCTCTCCTGCATCCCCTAATACTAACCCATCCTCTGCCATTATCTTTTTCATTCCCATCTGTGACCATTCTAAATACCATACTTCCATTCTCGCTGCCGCTGGTTCTACACCTTTCTCCGGCTTTGCACGGCTTGCTATTGTTTACACCGTCCTCCTTCATCCACTTCTTGTCGTTCCGCTCCCCGTCCGTCCTGGGCTTGACTGCCCAACCGCTGAACTCTGTCTACTCTTGAAACAATAAACAATATTTTTTAACTCTAACCATCACGTAAACACCTCCCCCTAACCATCACGCAAACTCCTCCCCCTAACCATCACGTAAAACGCCCCGAACCCTTTCGCCTCCAAAAACGTTGAAATATCATCTCTTTTAAATTCTGACTGCTTTCTCAACGCCTCGTATATTCGCTCTCGCGTTCCTGGCCCTAACCTTTTACCTTTCGCCCTCTATCTTCCTTCACCCTATCCCGACTCGGTCATAACTGCAATTCGCCAACCTTTCGCTATATATATAAACACTTATATAATCACCGCAATCACAATAATAATAACATAAACTATTGCTCTCGTGGCCCCTCAAACAAACTCCCGCCCTGTTTCTGTTGCTTGTCCCTGCACTGTTTGTGCACCCCTTAAACACTCTTGATCGTCAATCCCTAACCCTGTACATTCAACTCGGTCCTGAACTTACCTGTCAATGACCCAATATTGCATCGTTACTTATCGTCTACACTCCGTAAATATATATCACCAAATAACGCAAATAAACTAATAACCATCTCACTACTACGATCCATTGTACAACAATTATGCACGCGCCATTCTTCTTTATCGCTATTTCTAAATCGCCCATGTATCCCCCCACCTCAATTTGCTGCTTCACGTCCTTTTTCTTAATTCCTGTTTAAACACTCTACGCTATTTCCTGCCTGCTTAAAAAAATCCTTAATTTATCATCTGGCTACAATCATTCCTCCTAAAACTGACCTTTACACCCTCATCGCCACCCCCGTCTCCACCACGACCACTCCTCAAACTCAACTTCCGCCAAAAATCGCCCTTTACCCAAATTTCCACACCAAACCTGCTCGCACTCTCGGGTTTTTTTTTTTTTTTTTTTTTTTGCCAAATTCTTAATTTATTCATAACCTGCTTTTACTCTTTTTATTATCAATTTCACTTACACATTACGCCAAAACCGACCACCCGACTCCAATCCTCCGCTACCCTGCACCTTACCTCGCAACCAACAACACCTTATCTCTCTAACCTGCTCACGGCAACATCCTCCCCTGCGCTCTTGCCGTGCTAACTCATGCCCCCCATACCTTGTTCTTTCCATCTCTATACACACGTCCTGCTTAAATACAAATAATAATATATGCACTTCCATGCCCCGGCTCAACCATGAATTACGCTCATCTAAATATAACACTACTCAATATTGTATTCCTCATTGTCCTCGCCCTCTACCAATCGACACAATCGATGAAATCCCCGACATAATTGATTCGCCTCCATCCCTGCCCACTTTACCTTCCGCCCTAACCACCCAAACCACCCATCTTCACCCCCATCTTCCATCACCAACCCATCCTTTGTCATCATCTGTTCCATTACTGCCCTTGACCACTCCAAATACCACGCGTATGCCCCCGCGTACACGTTCATCCCCACCCCCTCGTACTGGCATCCATTCGCTCTCACCAACCTAAATCGCCCGTTGTCGCTGTCAATTGCCTCCCATCGATCGCAAATCGCCTGCGGTAATCCGCACCAAAAACAAACCGCATGCTTGCTGAACCGCCTTTTTGTAAACATCCCCTCCACCATGAATTCCTTGTTTCCCTTCACCGCTGTCCATGTTTCCCCTCCATGCCGCGGACATGCCTCCATCTCATGAAACACTTCTCCTTGTCCTACTAAATGACACACCACGCAACGCTTTTTGTAAACATCCCCTCCACCATGAATTCCTTGTTTCCCTTCACCGCTGTCCATGTTTCCCCTCCATGCCGCGGACATGCCTCCATCTCATGAAACACTTCTCCTTGTCCTACTAAATGACACACCACGCAACGCTCTGCCCACCTTTCCAACTGCTCCTTGAACTCTTCCACCTCGGCCGCCGCCTTCATCTTCTCTCCATCTGCTTTCCACCTCTCGAACCTCGACTGTCGCATCTGCGACTCGAATTTCCTCTCCATCTCCTCCATCACCGCCGCCTTGTTGTCCCCGGCCTCCTCCTCCTCCTCCTCTTCCTTGATGGTCAACTCTTCCTCAACCATTGCCTCCCAATGTCGTCTGGTACATATATCACACGCCTCCTCGTCTGCCTCGCACCCTGTCCGCTCCATCCAACCGTCCATCACCTTGTCCAACACTTGCCGTCGACACCACTTGCCCTCGACGAATGCTTCCACTGATTCCTCCCATTGCTGTTTCTTTTCCTCATTCTCCTCTCCATCCTTCTTCTTCTGACCCTGCCTTCCCCGGCCCGTGTTCGCCCTCTGGGCTCGTCCTTCCGCTCTGGCCTGGTTTCTTTGCGCCGCCTGCCTTGCCTTGCGACAAACCACAACCGCCTCGCTTCGCCCCCCGTCTCGCCCTCCTCGTCCACTCTCCTGCACGTAATCCCGCAAACGCCTCGGCATCCCGGCATGCACCACCAATCGCACGTCCGGCACGTCCACCCCCAACCCTAACGCGTTGGTTGCAACGACCAACCTGCCGTCATCTCTCCATGCCCTTAATCTCCTCGCCTTGCCTTCCACCGTGTCCATTTTTGCATGATAATGGCCGCATCCTAATGCCTTTGCTAACCGCTCTACTCGGTCTGTCGACCCGGCGTATACAATAACCCTGCCGTCGGCGTGATGCTCCATCCACCGCCGCACCATCTGACATACTTTCCTGTCTTCCTCCTCCTCATGCTGGTCTGCCGCTGCGCTGACTGTCTCGACCCTGTACGCAATGTTAACCCTAACCCTGCCACGCGGAAAAATTCGGCATCCTCCCCTGGGGGCAACGTCGCGGTCAAAAACACCTTTTGCACACACCAATCCTTCAATATCGGCCCCAACTCCTGCAACTTCGGTCTGAACTGGTCGTTGCCGTCCAATAATACGTGACACTCGTCCACCACGATGCGGTCCAATGCCTGACGCGACTGCAACCAATTGACGTAATCGCGAAATGCCTTTGTTACGGCCGACTCTGGCGTTACGAATGTAATCGTTGCCAACCGATTGCCGCCCCGGCTCCGCCATATGTGTGATTCGATCATGCTTTTGTTGCACTGGTCATGCAAATCTTCCCGCAACGACACCAACGGCACAATCACGATTGCTGTGCCTTCTGGCGAACAATACGCTGGCAACATGAACGACAAACTCTTGCCGCCTCCCGTCCCCGTGATTTGCACAACCGGGCTTTCGCCTCGTACAATTGATCGTATGACCATCTCCTGTTGCCCCCGGAATTCTGCTTTTTCGCCCATCATCATTCGCAACTGGCCCCGCATGTCCACTTGCTGTAATCGCGCAAACCGCCGGAACCGTGCCTCTTCCCGTGCCGCCTCGAACGGGTCCCGCTGTCGTTTCATCCCGGACTCGGTCCCGCCCCAATCCTCCGCCCCAAATCCCAAAAATCGATGCCACCTCCGGCTGACCGCCCGGAACTGCTCTCGCCGCGTCGCCGTGCCAAAATTCCCTTGCTGCAACTCTCGCGCGTAAATCATACCCGCCACGTGCGTCCCGTGCCCTGCCTGCAAATCCGCTGGGTCATCCTCCACCTCATCTTCGTCCTCGTCACCGAATCCTTCCTCCTTGAACGCTTTGTGCAAATATCGATTCGAAATCGCAATCGCCATTTGCCTCCATGCGCTCAACCCCAACTTGGTCTCCATCAATCGCTCGCTGTGCCGCTGCATGATTCTTCTCGCACGATCTGGACGGCACGACCGTACTTTCGCACCGCGCTGTGCTTGTATGGGTTGGCGTCGCTGACGCCTTCGGAAAACCACGCCTTCTTTTGTGCATTGGAACCTACAATCCGCCGCAAAACCCAATCATGGCCCTTATCCAACCATGCATTGCGCTTGTCTTGTAAAAACGAATACCCCACGCGGTCGTCGCCGTGGTCATCCTCCATCTTGGCCCATTCGATCGTCGGTAATCCTTCTACGCCCTCCTTTTCAACCATCGTTAACTGCGCTAATAACCCTCGTGCCTCGTCCACTGACGTGTGTAACATTTGTGACAACTGGTTCATTGTGAACTTGATGTCCCTGTGTTTGATTCGTTCTCCCTCCCAATCGATGGTGCCCCCGGCTGGCGTGTTGAACCGGATATGCATCCCGTACGTGCGGCACTCGTAAATCCAATCCATCGGGGTCGGCAACGCGCTGGGACTGTCCGTGGTGCGCGTCATGAACCGCTGCACTTTCTCTCGCACAATGGTAAAAATGGCTGTTGCTTCTTCATGGGCGTCGTCCTCGTTCATTTTCTTCGTCAACTCCACTACTTCATCCTCGCGTTGTATAACCGACTGATACACCACCAACATGCGGGCCACCTTGATGACGGCCGAATAAATGGGCGTATAATTTATGGCTTCCACCCAACCCGTGTCGTCTCTCAATCCCATGACGGCCAACCCGCTGATAATGGCACTGTCGTAATGGCTCTGCCTGGACTGGTGGTCCAACAATGCCGCCGTCAACTCCAACGCCAAACGATCCATCCGTTCTTCCGTGGCATCTCTCCTCTGGCCCGTGTCTTCCAAAACCATCGCGGTCGTATCTGCAAATTTGTCGTATGCCTTACTCTGTCGTTTTGTTAATCGGTACGGTGGTCTGTCAACCTCGTCGCCCATTTGGGCCGGATGCAAAATACATAACAACTGCCCCCATACGTCTTTATACCTTGCCCACGAATCCTCCTCCATACGGTTGTCAAATGGCCTGTTCGGTTTGACGTGTATCTCCTTGCGCTGAACCTCGAACAATGCCGGTGGTCCAACCTTGGTCGCCACGGCGGTTGCGCGCGCGTTATCTATCTATCACTCGCTCCAAACTCTCCCACATTTGCTGTAACACGGTCTCGTCATCTTGGATGGGGTCCTATATCTGTCGCAATTGCTTTCGGTCCAACTCGCCTAAATGATGTGCCCATCCAACTCGATCTAACCATGCGTTTGGCTCCGTCTTGTCGTTGGTAATCTTGATCAACTCTTCGTTTCTGGTCTTAAATCGCTCTACCTGACCCTGGTGAATACGCTAGATTCGCTCAACAATGTCCTCGGCTTCTGTTGGTTGTCTTTCTGGTTTCTGGCTGGCTCGGCCAACCTTAAACCACCCACTGGCCACGCGCGACTTAAAAAAACCGCTGGCATTGAACACCTGTTGTCCACGGGTTATCCCGCGCCTGTTTGGCTTGCTGTGCTATATTCACCCTCTTCTTGCGTTCAAACACCCACCCGTGCTGTTCCCGGCCATGCATTCGCACTCCGCGTTCCGTACCTTACGGGTGACGTGCTGGCATGTCTCCATGTTACATCACGAATGGATACTCCCGCAAATGGACAAACGGCTCCATGGCGACGGGCACCCGGCGTTGGTTCTGGAATGAATGGATTGTTCATACTGCCGGATCACTGACTGAACGTCTAATCATCTCTATTTATGTGCTGCTCTGCTCTTTTGCTCTCCTGAATCTGAATTGCTGGGTCTGCGGACTCTGCCACGGAAACCAATTACGCGCTCGCGTCTTCTCGTGTCATGGCGTTCTGGGTGTAAATCCATTGGTCGTTTTTTCCACCCGGCCCCTCACCACTTTGTCCGACCAGCGGGATCCTTGTCGACGATACCACATCAATTGGCTTTTCGTCAAATAAAAATTTCACAATTGCGCGCCACTCGTATTGGATTTCTGGCTGAAATTACCTCATTTAACTGTGGTCGCGCTGCGTTTTACGGTTATCTTACTTTTATGCCCGCCCCATGCTTATTTTGCTAACCTTAAACCCTGACCCTGACGGAAATCTACCCCATGCTTTCGAAAGCGGGTCCTTCGTTTGTATGGGAACAAGTTCGGAGCAGCAGTGTAGAAACGCATTCAGCAGTTAGCTATGTATTGCAATGAAAGCCGGCGTAAGTATCTGCTACGTTCTCTGAGCTTGTGCGCTGCCATTGACATCCATGACCGGCACGGTAAGAGCCGCCGTGGTGGATCTCCTGTCACTAGCAAGTCTTCACGACGGTGCCGAAAGGACCGCTTAATATTGAAAGTGGTCAAGCGAGAGGATATCCGCTCCCTCGTTCTCACGGCTCATGCTGTCTTTATAATCACCCACGCTGGCATGTTCTCGAGTGATGCGATTGCGATCAGCTGGCACACACATAGTTTGGGCTCCGAATACCCCTCCTTGCGTTGAGGATGAGGGAAAAGCTGGCGGTGACAGCGAGGACGACGGGAACGGTGATGAGTCTGCCGTCGCCGCTGCCGAGTATGGTGGTGCCGCTGACCCCCGACTATTGCATTTTGATTATAGGGAGTTTTCTCCCTCCCCTCCCGCTAGTCTTCCTTGCTTGCCATTACCCTAAATACACGGCACATGCTTATTATATCGACCCCGGTCCATTCTGTTCTTTTACCCACCCATCTCCATACTTGCTCATCCCTTTGTCTCTGGCTGCGACGGAACAGGGTATGTAGGACCAATTCATGCCCATCAGTCTATGCTCGATGCTCTCATTGCTCTTCGTCCGCCCCTTCTCTCTCATTCTCGCCGACTTCGCTGTCCTGGACGAGTTCTTCCTGTGGTGGTTGGGTCATCATGAGAAACGAGAGCAGTACGCTATCTTGTTCGTCTAAATTTTCTTCTCCGCTTGTCAGAAAACCATGGGCAAGTTCGCTTTCGAGAACTTCGGGCATTATAAGGGCTTTGCTGCTACCCATCAGCCCAATGACCTTACTACTAAGCTTACGCAGATCATCCAACGTCACGACCCATTCATGGATATCGATCGTTGGCAATCGGTCACCAAGTTCTGCCTCAATAACCGGCCTAACACACAAGAGACGTCTGCTGAGCGAAATGATCCACTGGAAGTTCTCTGTCGTCGGGTATACTAGAGTTGGCAATGCCAACCCTGCGACGCCTTCGTTCTCCACAGGTACTAGGAGTCGATCCATGGCCGGCTTCTTGAACCACCAAGGTTGCTCATATGTGATCTTTTTCGCGTCTCTGGGGAATGGATGGTTCTTTACAGTTATGAAAAGTAGGGAAAGGATCTTGTACACATATTTTGTCTGGCGTTTAAGAGCCCTAGCTTTCGCCTCATCACCGTGATGCACCGCTTGTAGAAGTTGTGTCCTTGTAGGCAGCACCGCCCTGAACTGTCTTAACCCGTCGACTTGGCTCCGCTGATCGTAGTATGTTGGGCTCAGGCAGCTGAATAGTTCCTTTGCGGCAAGTCTATCATTCAGTTGTGGCGGCTGTGGGCATTGATGTTTGATTAGCCTGTGATTTAGATGGAGACCATAAGAATAATAATACAGCTTGAAGGGGGCACAGCTGCTGGCGATGTGTTACCTGGTCTGTTGGCAAGGTTTTAAAATCCCATGCCGGTGCCCAGAACTGGATTCTAAAGAACGTCGGTAGAGGCGCGAGTTCTCGATTAACGGTAACCTCTCTAGACTTGTAGCTCTTCCAAAAGCGCTGGCAGAATCTTCTTCTCCATCACAGACTTTGGAAACGATGGCAACACCTTGTTCAAGCCCCTCATAAACTGAGACTTCTCATTCGGGGTCTTGGCCGGGAAGGAATCCAAAAACCTTATTGTCGACACTAAAACGTTGTCGAAATACTCGCTTTCCTGGAATTCGTCCATTTCATGGTTGCGGTTCTCGAGTTTCGGGAGTGGATTCCTCTCAGCTGCATCCACGCCGGCAGGTTTACTGGACGCGGTCCTAGTTCCCTCCGCAATTCTGCAACGTCGCCTCCGTCGGGTTCGAATATGGACAGCCCTTCTATGATAATGGCGTTGACGTCGGCCGCTGTGATCACCCTGGCATTTGAAGCGGTTTTGGTCAAGCCGATCAGGCTGACCAGACTCTCTGGACCATTGCCATTTGATTGCCTGAGAGCTTTGGGTGCTTTGTGTGCCGGTATCACGCTGTTCCTCCAAAACTGCTGCAGCTTTTCTAGCAAGTGCTTCTGGTAAGTCCGAGCAATCTCCTGGGCGGCAAGCCTAATGGCACAGCTCTCGAGCTCCACGGCCCATCGATGGCGACCGTCCGCTCTGCCCTGGTGCGCACGTTGCAGCAGGGATCGTACGAGGAAGACGGATACGACAATGGAGCGACTAAAGTCTTGTGTAGTGGCCTGTGCCTTCCAAATAGCGTGGCCAGGACTTCGTGGGATATACAGTTGGCAAAGTGAAGCCAACTTCAAGTGGCTGTGGATCCAGTCCATCTGGGTTCTTCCCAGCCAGACTACGCCTGTTGATTTGATCGCCGCTTCGAGTCCGAGTCCTTTGCGTCGATATGTCACCTGCTGCCCCCTGTACTTTTTTAGTACGTCCCAGTGCTCCTTCCAAATCCAGTTATCATAACTATAATCCCGCTCGCTAGTGAGGCTGAGGAGTAAAAGCCTTGTAAGAAGCTGGGCTGTATAGTAATAGACAACAATTCGCGTCTCCCCGCCATGATCCGACAGCTGAGGTGCAAGAGAAAAAATGTGGTTAAGCGGCTTAATAAAACGGCATGCCAGAGACACCTTCAGGTCGTTCACTTCTTTGGTGGGCAGGATCCAAAAGGGGTAGTGTTGATCAGAACGATATCGCGGCTGGAGATTCGCGTGTATAGCTTCACCAATGGCCGGTCGATCGGGCGCAGCTACAAAAGCGCCATTGCTGTGCATCCAGAGGATTACATCGAGCCGAAGGGTGATCTCCTTCCGCACTGCATAACAATTCAAGGAGCTTTGGTTGGACTGTACCGCATGGAGGTGTCGCTTGTTGGCATCCCAGGCTTGCTGCAGACTTTGGCGGCTTGGGGCACCACATACTGCCCGGGCTGTGTTGTGGCCAGCAGAGAACAGCTGCTGTATCATCGACTCCGGTAGGGTGAGCGCTGGCAGATGCTCCGAGCTGAATATCTGGTAATCGCGTTCTATGACGGCGAGCTCTTCCTTACTGCAGTGGTATGCTTTGGCGCAAGCCACGCCCAGCTTGGTGCAGTTGGGGTTGCCTGGGTCCAACGGGCTGGAGACAACTCTTGAGGAGCGGGCTTTGGCCTTGAACCCGGCCACATCGCGAAGATTGTACGTCCGAAATCGCTCCGGCCTTAGACCCATGTCAGGCGCCGACGCGTTTTTGATGACGGCATTGTAGTGCTCGTGGCATTTGGCCTTCCATAGCAGCGTCACTGGAACGTCGTGGCTGTCAACAGCACCATCGCGGTGTGTCGAAGAGGAAGTGTACGAACTAGGCATGTCACGAAAACCAATATCGACCCAGCAGTCGAGGTGCTCCACTCGTAGTCCGCTGAGGACTTGCTCGCAGAACATGTCGAGTACCTCGGCCACGGTTTCTCCGGCAAGGACATTCTTGGTGCCATGCACTTGAAAGAGCAACTTCGGTTGGGCAAAGTACCGGAACGGCGCCTGCGAGCTGTCCTGTGGCTGCACAAGGAGCCCGCTGCATCGCTGGCAGAGGTCGTCCCAGAAGCTCTCAAGGAACCGACCCCGTATGTCATACCGCAGGTTGCTGGCGCGTGACTCGTCTTCCGACCGCCAACGCGCAGTGGCAGGCTTCTCTTGGAACGACATCCGCCTTGCATAGGCAATTTTGTATGTTGACGGCACCTCTTGGCGGAAACGGGCCGGCACCGTAGCCCTTAGGGCTGGCAGCAAGGCACCATCTACGAAATCTTCTTGCCGCTCCGAAGACAACGTGAACGGTGGCGGTTTCGATCCTTTGTAGCTTTTCTTGCTTCTCTTTAGGCCCTGCGTCTTGGGAAAGAATACGAAAACGGAGAATGAGAGCCCTCCCAAAGCGAAGAACCCGAGATAGGTGTGGCGAGTGTGGGCAAGATTGACACCATGCGGCTGGGCAACCTGCTCTCCGCTGATAGACTGTGTGAAGGGCGGGATAATGGAGAGTCGTAAGACCGCATTGTGGCCAACGGCTCCTAGGCTTTTCGCTCCCAGCCAAACGCTATCTGCGTCCCACACCCTTTCAATCTCGATGCCATTTGCGGGTAACATGCTCTCTGTCCGCTGGAGCGATAGCTTGCGGGGTGCATCGGAGAGGAAGCGCTCCCACTCTTGTGGTCGCATATGATTGTCGTTCCGGACGGAGGGCGGTTGCTTGGGATCGAGTATCGCGTTGAGATCGCCGAGTGCTTCGTCACGTCGAAGCCAATTGGACAGTTCGTTGGCCGAGAAGAAGTAATCGGGACTGGTCTGCGGCCCGGAAGAGTCATGCTCTGAACCTAGGTCGACTACTGTCAGCAGACTGTCTATACAATTACGGCTAGCTGGGTATATGAACGGTTTCGTGAGAACGCAGAGTGCCACACTCCGCTACCTACATGGGCACACCAGGGGGAAAGCTCTCTCAAAAATCGTTCGGTAGGTGGCGGCTTGTGCCTCGATGAAGGCGAGTCCGGCGGGTGTCTCGCCTGAGGTTATCGCACGGATTGCATTGGCAAGCGGACTGTCGTTGTCCAGCGACAGTGTTGCTTCGGTGCTGTGAGGTCCGGCCGTCTGCGTGCTCGTCCGCCCGGCCCCATTGTTTTCAACGATATCTCGAAAAGACGGGGGCTCCACATCATGAGACGCGCCGGCCACCGCCTCGTCGTCGTCGCCGGGCCCATCGCCCGGAGCAGAACAGGACCGAGTGGTCCGGCTAGCGTCGCTTGGACTCTGCTGTTTGTGTCCACGGCCGCTGTCGTTACTAATATCAACGTCGAAGCTGCTGACACTCGCGCCGTCGTCGTCAGCACCTCTGGTGCGGTCTATGCTTGCGGGTTCGGTCACGGTGGGTGGCATGCAACGTTGGGGCCGCATTGGCAGCGCGAAATGACTCTGCAGCGCCTGCGATTGTCCAGCCTCCTCTGCTACTACCCGCCCTGATTGCGCGTCGGACCTATCCGTCTGGAGAGCTTCAGCTCCTCTTGAACGCGTGGGTGTTGGACTTTTGCTTGAACGTAAACGTAGGCGATACCTCGGGCCCGTATCTGATGTTGCCTGGTCCAGGGTAGCGGCCGTAGATGGTCCTGGGTTCTGCTCTCCAGCAGCCTCTCTTTCGTTCCTGGCAATGCCACTGATGCTGGTGTCATTATGTACGGCATCAATTAACCCTACATTCACACTAGGAATTTCTGGGATGGATGTTGATGGTTCCGGCAACGCGCTGCCGGGGAAACTCAGGATCTGCACCTGATCTGCCTGCGATAATGCGGTTCGGATGGTCTGCTGTCGAGCGCGCTCTCGCTGCGCCTGCTTGCGTTCTAGTGCACGAGCACGGCGCTCCTCGTCGCTAATGACCTTCTTTGGCCGGCCCATACCTACTAAAAGTAACCAAATCTAAATGGGAGATTCTGTATTGCTACTCCGCATGTATGAATGTCGATGACTCGATGGGGTTCCAATGGCAGCTGCTTACTGCTTCTCGTTCTTTGTTCTTCCCCCTATTCTATTTCCTGGAACCCTTCTTCTTTTTGCTAACGCCCTGCCCTGCCACGTTTAGCCTTTGCATTTTTTTACGCTCATCAGATTATTACTCTCATCATCCATGCTACATTCAAACGCGGCAACCGAAAGGTGCTCGTAATGCCATTCGCTGGTATATCGCTCTTTGCTTTGTCTGTGCCATTGTGCCACAGCCAGAAAGGATGTGATAAAGCTGCGGTGTGATACCGGTGTGATGACTTAAATTAATTCCCCTGTGGCTGGGGCAAGCCATGATGATGGATGAGAGGATATGGACGACAGCAACGGTGACACGGAGTTCTGGAAGCTCTGATTCGTCTTCTACGACCTGGACAGGGATGCGTCACAGCTTTCGAGCCAATAGCACTTTTGACAGGCATTTGTCACAAGGTCCAAGCCAATCATTGCATTACGCCTCTTCGCTGGGAGCAGGGTCCTGTCACGCTTCAGCCAAGCCGATGATGCCAAATGCAGCGATTCTTAACAATTCAATCATCTCCAGGCTGCAGTAGCTCACGCCTTTTATAGGCAATACATGGCTTCAAAAATGAGAAAAAGGCCTAAGAGAGCTTTGCAGGTATGTGCATGTTCTTCTATTCCGTGTATCCCCATTTTGCGCACGCTGCCCTAGCTTTGACTTCTTTCGTGCTGTTAGTGTCTCGTCCTCGAATTTCACCAAGTCCCCACCATACAACCTGTCAAACACACTCACAAGACTGAACACAGCTTTCAAAAACTTCAAAAACTTCAAAAACTTCAAAAACTTCAAAAACTTCAAAAACTTCAAAAACTTCAAAAACTTCAAAAACTTCAAAAACTTCAAAAACTTTAATCAAAAACTTCAAAAACTACAAAAACTACCACCTTTAAACAAAAACTACCACCTTTAATCAAAAACTTCAAAAACTACAAAAACTACCACCTTTAAACAAAAACTACCACCTTTAATCAAAAACTTCAAAAACTACAAAAACTACCACCTTTAAACAAAAACTACCACCTTTAATCAAAAACTTCAAAAACTACAAAAACTACCACCTTTAAACAAAAACTACCACCTTTAATCAAAAACTTCAAAAACTACAAAAACTACCACCTTTAAACAAAAACTACCACCTTTAATCAAAAACTTCAAAAACTACAAAAACTACCACCTTTAAACAAAAACTACCACCTTTAATCAAAAACTTCAAAAACTACAAAAACTACCACCTTTAAACAAAAACTACCACCTTTAATCAAAAACTTCAAAAACTACAAAAACTACCACCTTTAAACAAAAACTACCACCTTTAATCAAAAACTTCAAAAACTACAAAAACTACCACCTTTAAACAAAAACTACCACCTTTAATCAAAAACTTCAAAAACTACAAAAACTACCACCTTTAAACAAAAACTACCACCTTTAATCAAAAACTTCAAAAACTACAAAAACTACCACCTTTAAACAAAAACTACCACCTTTAATCAAAAACTTCAAAAACTACAAAAACTACCACCTTTAAACAAAAACTACCACCTTTAATCAAAAACTTCAAAAACTACAAAAACTACCACCTTTAAACAAAAACTACCACCTTTAATCAAAAACTTCAAAAACTACAAAAACTACCACCTTTAAACAAAAACTACCACCTTTAATCAAAAACTTCAAAAACTACAAAAACTACCACCTTTAAACAAAAACTACCACCTTTAATCAAAAACTTCAAAAACTACAAAAACTACCACCTTTAAACAAAAACTACCACCTTTAATCAAAAACTTCAAAAACTACAAAAACTACCACCTTTAAACAAAAACTACCACCTTTAATCAAAAACTTCAAAAACTACAAAAACTACCACCTTTAAACAAAAACTACCACCTTTAATCAAAAACTTCAAAAACTACAAAAACTACCACCTTTAAACAAAAACTACCACCTTTAATCAAAAACTTCAAAAACTACAAAAACTACCACCTTTAAACAAAAACTACCACCTTTAATCAAAAACTTCAAAAACTACAAAAACTACCACCTTTAAACAAAAACTACCACCTTTAATCAAAAACTTCAAAAACTACAAAAACTACCACCTTTAAACAAAAACTACCACCTTTAATCAAAAACTTCCGTTCCGACCATTAATCCGTCACCCGCTGTGCCTGAGCCATCCAGCGGCTCATGCAGCCGGCCCAACCTGCGACCTACGCTGCAGCCTGTGACTGGGTCGTAACAGGTCCGCTTTAACTTGAAGCTCCAAAAACAGCTGTTAAACCTTAGGGTTTAGGGGTTAAGGGACCCCTTCATCTCAAGGCTCTAATAACAGCCAGCTATTTAGTCTTAGAGTGTGGCTGGCTTCGTTGGTTATTAGGCTAAATAGCACCCGCCTAGCTTTAAAGCCAGCCCTGAAAACTACGAACTTAAATTTAAAGCCCTAAGGGTTAGGGCTCAATCTACAGTTTTCTTTATCTTGAGAGCTTTCATCTTATTTTAGAACACTAAGCTATGTTTTCACAGTGTATACTCACCAGGGCTCCTATCTTTTTCATCCCTTTACTAAGCCACCCCGCGGCTGCGTAGCACGGGCAGAACATTGGTCGGGACGCTGGGCGGGTGATCACTCGGATATAAGTAATCGCAGGCAAGCGATCACCTGGGATAGCACCACCACGGAAAGGGAGTAATCATTTAAACGTATAAAGGTATATAGGCACTATAATCTTCCCTCAAGTAACTACGGTCTACGACCTGTCATCAACGTAACATTCAACCGCTTAGAGTAACTGCCATAGTGTTTCTGCCAACATAAACTCCACCTAGTTTAACCCTTAAGAACCCAGTCGTTATATGGTTTAGCTAACCCTTAGTATACCCTAGACAGCTATTGTAAATGCTTAGGGTCCCTTTTACAAATGGACGTATGCTGGGGAGATATACATATAGGGTAGGGCGAAGAGTTCTTCAGCAAGAATCTCTCTTTAGTTGCCGTAAGGAAAAGTAGAAACGAGTCAACCTATTCGTTCGCATGCGATTTTATTATTATCTACATACAACTTGCTTGGATCTATCTTAGCTCGGCCAGAAGGGCTGCGGCGACACAAACGGCCTGCACGCATGAATCACGGCCGAGCGTGGCTGATGTTCCAAGCCATAACATGTAATCGTCGATGTCGCGAAAGGTTCGTGGAAACTTGCTCTTTATGAGCGCCCGTGACCACGCCTGGAAAAAAGCTGCATAGCACAGCGGCATAATCATGTCACGGTACTTGCACGCCGTCATGCTCTTGTCATCGTCGTTCGCTTCCTTAGCTTCGGAGTCAGCCCTAGGGCATATCGTCTGGGGCAGATAGCACATGAAACATGCGGAGAATTTCGCCATCCAAGGCTTGCCCCTTCTCTTGCACGACTGCAGAGTCTTAGACTTCGCGCTAATCCATGGCCATCGCCTGCCGCATGTTGCTGCGCTGTGGTCAAACGGTCTGCCTCCTTGCACTCGGCAGAGCAGGCAGCATTGACGCATTATCTCCAGGTCCGTCTCCAACCGTCTTATGACTTCGTCCTCGAGCATCGCCTGACGAAGCACCTCGCTAGGGCCGGTGTACACCATCTCTTTAGGTTCCCCGGCTATTGTATCATCTCCACCTTCTCCCTCAAATGCGACGTCCTGTTCATCCTCAGCAGCTGTGTCCGGGACTGGCAGGCGGAGCTCTAGGCTAGGCGGCCGCTGTTCGGTGTGAGGCTGGGGACAGACCTCACATAGTTCGTCTTCACCTTCCATGCACCACCTCCAATCAGGTCGCTGGTCTAGGAACTGACTGAGGACTGCGCGCGAGCAGTGTTTCTGGGTCAAGTACAGCTGCATTGCCTCCTCGTCTGCGGTCTTGGGCTCCTGCCCAGCGGCTCGCGGCTGCCACGCCGCGCTCAATAGAAGAATAGACCTGGCTTTCTCTTGATCTCGGCCGGCCCGACCCGATTCCTGCGAGAAGTCCGTAATACGGCGTGGCGCTCCGGCATGAACCACCCAGCGCACGTACAGGTAGTTGAGCCCAACGCCTAGCGCGGATGTTGCTACGATGACTGGCGGGCCATCTGGGCTCATCCACGCTTCAAGAGCGGCCTCTCTATCCTCATCACTCATGCTCTCATCGTCGCCTGTGTACATCGGGCATCCTAACTCGCTCGCTATCTCCCCCATAAGATCCAGCGTTTGGCAATACACGATGATCCTGGCTTTCCTGCCACCAGCCAACATGCTACCATCAACATCTACACCCTCCAAGACCATGCCCGCCAGCATGCGTGCAAGCTGGACAGCATGCGCACACAGCCCCCCCGGGCCCTTGATGCGTTGTATAGAATACTGTATGTTCGGCCGGTTTGTTGATTCCCGGACTATACGAGGTTGCAATAGGCGGTTGTGCTGTATAAAACTTGCTTCAAAGTCCGGCGGCAGCGTTGCGGTGAGCCATACCGTCTGGGTCCTGACCCGCCGCACGTACGAACCAAGTTGCCTCATACTCTTGCGGAAAGTGGCAGTTATAGTAAGGTGGCACTCGTCGACCACAATCCGGTCCAGTCGCTGTCGAGACTCAAGCCGATGGGCGTAGCCCACGAAGGTCTCCGTACAAGCTGCCTCGGCTGACACGACCACAAGCGGTGCTGCTTTCAACTGTCCTGGCTCCCAAACGAGGGTTTTAATACCGACTCTCCTCAACCGATCAAGCATGTCGCATCTCAGGGCAACGGCAGGAAGCACCATGATCGTCGTGCCGGCTCCCTCTAACGCTGCGGCGACCATGACGATTAACGTCTTCCCCGAACCCGTGCCAAGCACAACAATAACCTGCTCCTCGGCACGAGGTCCCATGGCCGCCAACATAGCGTCGCGTTGTCCAGGCTGTCTGAAGCACAAGGTGGGATCATTGTAGAGTCTGCGCGCGACCGCCTCCAGGTCTTTCGTCCTTCCCAGGGGCCTCGTACGCAGCTTGGTGCGCTTGCACAGCTGCAGCATATCTGCCTCGTCCGACTGCCCGGCCAGCCGTCGGCGCTTTCCCCCGCCCATGGCTGCCTCCTCCGCTGACAGCTGTTGGTCGATCTGGAAGAGCGTGCGCCAGCTCTGTGATGCTCGGTAGGCGCGGTGTAGCGGCGTATTCATGACGAGTGTGGTCGAGCCTGCATACATTTGGTTGAAGGTCTTGAACGCGTGGTTGCTGGCCACGGCTAGGTCCACCAACAGCTCCTCCTCGTCAATCATCTCCGGCGCTTCGACATCCTCCATGTTGAAGTTTGCCCGCTCTTTAGGCGTGAATTTCTGCTTCGTAATAGAGGCGGCTGCTTGTCGCCACCATGAGACCTTGAATTCGGGCACCTGGGCACGCATGCATGCTTGACTGAGGTACTTTGAAACGAGATCATCCCGCCAGACATCGCCATTCAGCGTTGACCATAGATACGGCGATAGGAGGGCTCCGGGGTGGATTTGTCGAAGAAATGTCTGCCGCAGCGGCTGCACAACCGCCAGGAACGTGACCAGCAGGTCCGCGATATAGGACGGCACGAAACGGATGTTGTCTGTCTCTTTTCCCGTCTGCTCCTGGCTCTTGTGGTAGCGCAGGTGCACCATGAGCATCTTCTCCCAGATAAGCATACTGCGGCGCCGCCCACCCCCGTTTACGCATGTTATGCTCAGCAGCTCCGGTGCCCTCAACGGCGGTGCTGGCGGAACATGTAACAGAGTGACCATTGATTTGAGGAATTCTTGCACCTCACACTCATAAACAGCCATTGCTTGCCGACATAGGGCTTTACCTCCCGTATCATCTCCGTCATCGCGCACAAATGCCCGTCGTAAGTCTGCCCTCTGCTCGATCTGCCGGAGCAAGGCATCATGCGTCCCGCGAAGGTACTCAGCATTTCTTTCGTCCGTTATCCATGATCCTCCATAGTCCTCTGCATCTAGATCGTCGTGAAGCATGCAGGCCTTGACCAGCGGAATGTCCCGCGCGCCAAACAGCAGCTTGTCGTGCAGAAGAGTACGAGCCCGTCCGTACTCCGATACCACGAGCTGGGGCACATGCTTCATGTGAAGCTTCGTGCCTCTGAAGTCAATCTCCTGACCATCTAGTGACCAGCGCGCCTGGTCGCTAGAGATGGCTCCCTGCGCCACGGTTCCGAGGTACAGCCGCCATTGTAGGATGTGGCCAAACGCCGTTTCCTGCCTCTGGTGCATGAACTTCCTGCAAATCTTTTCTAGTGTGTCGGGGATTTCCTCAGTCTGATGCCTTTTGTAGAAGCATGTGCTCTCAAATATCATGAGCTGTGCACCCCACACAAGCTTAGACAAGTTGCTAGTGTAGCTTCCGGGCTTGACCCAACCACCGAACCTCTCCTCCCGCCTCGGCACGATATCCCCATGCCCCTCTTCGGTCATAACGTTGCGCCTGCTCTTGCCCTGGTCCCGACTCTCGCCCTTGTTCTCACTCTTCTTCCGCCTCTGCCTTTCGTAGTAACTCTTGTCTTTAAGCGTCGCGCGGCTAAGCATGGCGCAGAAGCTAAGTACTGGCGACCGGAAGGGCTCACTCCCTACCTCGTGGAAGATCAGCCCAATGTAAAACCTGCGAATCGCACATGCTAATCTCGAGTTCAAATAAGAGTCGCACGTCTTAACATCACCTTGTTGTTTTAAACCCCCATCCTCGTCCCATTGCTCGGTCGTGTCCTGTTGGGCCTGTTCCGGCCGTCTCCTCCGCTGGTCGTCCTCTTCCCTCAACGCGCTAAACATCTCTTCCATCGCCTGCTGCTGTTCATCTGTTGGGATGATGACATCTTGCGGCA
>AZNH01000113.1:25699-65955 GCA_000814955.1 Metarhizium guizhouense ARSEF 977
GAAAAAAAAAAAAAAAAAAAAAAAAAAAAAAAGCCCATCACAAGCAGCCCACTCACTCACTGGTCCTTGCGGCGAATGTGTTAATCGCTACCTGGGGTATTTAGATTGGAGAGGGAAACGGGAAAAAGACGCCCCATCAGCTTCCTTGTCTACACCAATCACGCTTGGCCGTTTCAAGACAAACCCTTTTCAATTCACCTACAAAGCCCCTGCACCCCAGCTGCCTCGTCACGCCGCCACCAAATTACGCTGTCAAGGGTACCTCGCCTGCGCCCCATGCCATCCTCTTTTTCACTTCAAAAGACGGCTCCAAATCATTGCTAGGTCCAATAGGCACTTATTCGACTCTCTGTTTGCTGCATGGGGTGGCATACTAATTGGCGGGCATTTAGATAGCTGCTAGTAACGTTTAGACCCGTATATACCAGCCTGGAATACAACTATCAATTTGTTCTTTTGCCATCTACTATGATGCTTTAGCAGCTTGTAGCACTAATCATCATCACCCTGTTCTTCCTACCCTAGAGCTAGGCCAACCGCTGGACACAAGTCTTGATTACTTGGTCCTTAGCCTACAATTGGCAAGGAATATGGAAGAAATAAGTAATGCTAATGTAGAATTAAATATCTATATCTAGCGTACATAAGGACAAGGAAGGGTATTATATGTCGTATAAAGCTGAGAAGCAGATCCCTACATTAACCCTAACACCCTACGCCGTGAGATCTCGCTGCAGCCGCTTTGAGCCTTTGTTACTGATAAATACGTTCATGCGAATGCTATCTGCTTATCGGAACTCGTCTAATAGCTTGGCCGCAACAGAAACTGCCTGGACGCATTCTATATCGCCTAGGGTTGCTGACTTCCCTAGCCACCGCATGTATTCATCAACATTGCGGAACGTCTGGTGCGGAAAATGCTTCTTGATCAGCGCTCTCGACCCGGCATGGAAGAAAGCGCCGTAGCATAGCGGTATGATCATGTCTCGGAACCGGCATTCCCTCTTGCCTTCCTCGCCATCCACGCCAGCTTCGGCCTCTGGGTCCGCCCTGCGGCAGATAGTCTGCGGAAGATAACACATAAAGCATGCCGTGAAATCCTCCATCCACTGCTTGCCCTCCTTCTCACACGCCTGTATAATCTTTTTCTTTGCCTTGATCCAAGGCCAGCGATGGCCGCAGGTCGTAGCGCTGTGGTCGAACGGTCTACCTTCCCGCACCCGACAAAGCAGGCAACATCCGCGCATTATCTCCAAGTCTGCCTCAAGCCGTCTTAGAACCTCGTCGTGAACCCTGGCCTGACGAAGGACCTCGTCGGGACCGGTGTAGACCATCTCTCTTGCAGCAGCCACCATTTCCCATTTGTCCTCGCCTTCGACGTTGTCATCGTCATCGCTGCCCTCCTCATCCGTGGTGGCTGGCTGTGGTGTTTTCGGCGATGGTAAGCCCAGCTCGAGATTCGCCGGCCGTCGTTCTGTATGAGGCCTGGGGCACACCGCGCACAGCTCATCTTCGCCTTCCATGCACCACCTCCAGTCCGATCTCTTGTCCAGGAACTGGCTCATGACGGCCCGTGAGCAGTGCTGCTGTGTCAGGTACAGCTGCATCATCTCTTCATCCAAGTCTTTGGGCTCCTGGCCGGCCCTGCGCGGCTGCCACGCCTCGCTTATCAGGGTGATTGACTCTGCAGGCTTGTTGTCCCGCCCTGCACGGCCGGACTCCTGCGAGAACGCCGTCATGGACCGCGGCGCGCCGGCGTGCACCACCCACCGCACCTCCGGATAGTCGAACCCGACGCCAAGTGCAGCAGTTGCTACGATCACCGGGCTTCCAGATAAACCCCGCCACTTCTCAATGGCAAGGTCCTTCTCTCCGTCACTCATGGTCTCTTCGTCTCCTGTGTACATCGGACAGTCCAGCTCCTTTGCGAGCTCCTCCATGAGGTCCAGCGTCTGGCAGTATACAATGATCCTGGACATCCTGCCGCCAGTCACCTTGCCGTTACTGTTGGTCTTGTGACTATTATTGCCAACAATGCCGTCGTCTCCGTCTTCGTCCCTGTCCGTTATCCTGCCTATTAGCACGCGCACCAGCTCGGCAGCCCTGCTGCACAGCCCGTCCAAGCCCTCGAACCGCTGCACGATGTACCGAATATTGGCCCGGTTTGTTGACTCTCGCACCATGCGTGGCTGCACCAGACGGTTCTGCTGTATGAAGAGGCTCTCCAAGCTTGGCGGAAGCGTTGCTGTCATCCAGACCGTCTGCGTTGGGATTTGCCGCACGTACGATCCAAGCTTCTTCATGCTCTTTCGGTATGCTGCGGTGATGGTAAGATGGCACTCGTCGATGATGATCCGGTCCAGCCGCTGCCTCGACTGGAGGCGTTGGGCGTAGTCAAGAAAGGTTACTGTGCACGCTGCCTCGGCCGACACTATCACAAGAGGTGCCGACCTCGACTGGCCCGGCTCCCACACGATAGTCTTAATGCCAACCTTCCCTAGCCGATCAAGCATGTTTTCTCTGAGCGCCACCGCGGGCAGAACCATGATCGTCGTGCCAGCACCGTCCAGCGCCGCGCCGACCATCGCAATCAGCGTCTTGCCGGAACCCGTGGCTAGCACGACTACAACCTGTTCCGCTGCGTGACGGCCCATCGTCGCTACCATGGCATTGCGCTGGCCTGGTCGCCGAAAGCGCAGACTAGAGTTGTTATAGAGCGCGCGTGCTACTGCTTCTAGGTCACTGACCTTTCCAGCCGGCCTTGTGCGCAGCTTTGTCCTCTTGCACATCTGCACCATGTCCATATCCGAGCGCAGGCGTTTACCGCCATCGCCGGCGGCCTCCTCCCGTGACAAGTGCTCGTCGATCCGGAAAAGCTCCCGCCAGCTCCGCGAGGCTCGGTACGCGCGGTGCAGTGGCGTGTTCATGACAAGCGTTGACGAGCCTGCATACATTTGGTTAAAGGTCTTAAACGCATGGTTGCTCGCCACGGCAAGGTCCACCAGGAGCTCCTCCTCGTCAATTACTTCCGGTGCCGAGACATCCTCCATGTTAAAGTTGGCCTGCTCCTTAGGTGTGAATTTCTCCTTTGTAATGGACGCAGCTGCCTGTCGCCACCAGGCCACCTTAAACTCGGGCACCTCGGCGCGCAGACATGCCCGGCTGAGATACTTCGAAACGAGGTCATCCCGCCAGACGGCGCCGTCCAATGTCGACCATAGACAGGTCGACAGAAGGGCTCGAGGGCGGGCCTGGCGAAGAAATGTCTGCCGCAGCGGCTGCACGATCGCCAGGAACGTGACCAGCAGGTCCGCGATCTGTGACGGCACGAACCGGATATTGTCTCTTTCCTCTTCTGTTTGTTCCTGGCTTTTGTGATATCGCACGTACATGAAGAGCATCTTCTCCCAGATGAGCATGCTGCGGCGCCGTCCGCCGCCGTTGGCATACGTCGCCGTCAGCAGCTCCGGCGCCCTCAACGGAGGTGCTGGCGGAACATGCAACAGCGTGATCATTGATTTGAGAAACTCTTGTGCCTCGCACTCATAAACAGCCATGGCCTGGCGGCATAGTGTTTTCCCTCCAGTCCTGCCTTGGTCATCGCGCACGAATGCCCGTCGCAAGTCTGCTCGTTGCTCGATCTGCCGGAGCAGGGCGTCCTGTGTTCCTCGGAGGTACTCTGCATTTCTCTCGTCCGTCAACCATGACCCTCCGTAGTCCTCCGCATCCAGGTCGTCATGTAACATCCATGCCTCGATCGATGGAACGTCCTTCGCCCCGAACATAAGTTTATCGTACAGGAGGCTACGGGCCCTCCTGTACTCCGATACGACGAGCTGCGGTACATGCTCCATGCGAAGCTTAATACCCCGGAAGTCAATCTCCTGACCGTCTAGTGACCACCGCGCCTGGTCACTGGTGATGGCCGCTTGTGCCACTGTCCTGAGGTACAGCCGCCACTGCAAGATATAGCCGAACGCTGATTCCCTCTTCTGGTGCATGAAGTCCCTGCATATCTTTTCCAGAATTACCGGAATGTCTTCCTCTTGATGTCTCTTGTAGAAGCATGCGGTTTCGAAAATCAGGAGTTGCGCCCCCCACACCAGTTTGGATAAGTTACTGGTGTAGTTTCCCGGCTTGACCCAGACGCCAAACTTCTCCTCCCCAGGCGGTTTGGCCTCACTATCTAACTCGCCGTTCTTAACGCTGCGCCTGCTCTTAGACTTCCTCTTTCTCCTCCTCTCCCTCTCGTAATAGCTCTTGTCCTTTAGTGTCCCCCGGCTTAGCATGGCACAAAAACTAATTACCGGCGACCGGAAAGGCACACTCCCGACCTCGTGACAAATTAGCCCGATATAAAACCTGCGGATGGCGCAGGCCAATCTTGAGTCATGATGATCATAATGATTCTTGCCGTCGTTACTATTGCCGTCTTTCTTTCGCCTCTCCTCCCCTAACACTCCTCTTGTTCTTTGTTGGTCTTCTTCCCGCAGCGCTCTAAACATCTCATTCATGGCCTCCTGCTGCTCATCTGTCGGCTCGATAACGTCTTGTGGAAATATCACCGCCTCAGTTGCATGTGCATGCCCATCTTCATCAGCCTCCTCATGATCATTATCATCCTCTCGGCCCACCGCTTGAGGCCGGCTAAAATGCCCGTCCTCGCAGTATACCATCCTATAGTAGTATACTAGCAGCTGCTTCATTGTCCTGAAATATTCTGCAAGCGATGATGGGTTCTTGAAGCGACGGAAGGCCGTATCCTTGCCCTTCTTGCCAGCACCCCACGCGAAGTCGCTCAAGATTTGCGCGCGTTGTTGCGTCATCTTCCGATTCGGTGACCGGTCTGATACCAACGTGTACGCGCTCTCAAATAGGGCTTCCGCTGCAGTTAGGATGCGCCTCAGATGTTCCTCCCCCTCGTCCTCATCGTCGTCGCCCGCAGCATCGATCCCGTGGTCGTCAGTGTTTTCTTCAACCTTCGTCCGTCCGCTTTGGAATAATATGTTTTTCTTTTTAGGCAGCTTAAAGGAGGACCAGATCTCCGTGTTTAAGAGCCCCCGAAGGTGGGTCGGAAACCCCGTGTGGACCAGCCACGGCTGCCGATCTGCTCGATCGCGCCCGGCATCCTCAACGACTGCCGCTTTATCTTCCAGATCGCGCGCTGTTTCCAGTAGGTCGCCCCTTAAACCGTCGAAGAGTGTCTCTTCCGCAGCTGACGGTGGCGGTCCCGTGTACAGGAGTGGTTGCGCTATACCCCTTCCTAATGGCGGAGTGTTATCATTGTTGTTGTCTCGTCCGCTGTCTGATGATGTCGCGTTATGAGACTCATGTTAACTAAGCTTCTTTTTCACCAAAATTATTATTGTCCTCCTTCTTTTTCTAAACTCTAGAAACTCAAGATATTTAATATTTTCGGAATACTGCTGCCTCCAGGCAGCAGTATGACGACTACTCTTGCCACTTGCCACCCTGGTGGCAAAATGCTTGCGTGTTTCAATCAACAGAGGCAGTTTATCCGACACACCCCCTTAGATGAGCTCCTTCCCAAGTACTCATCTACAACTTTTTATACCCTCTGTTAAGCTTCAGTGTCAGCACAATTCATGGCTGGGCCCCCCGGGGCTGGCACTCTTTTGCCCCCCTTCGCACCTAGCTTCAACTCGAGATCTAATTCGTTGTCAGGGTTTTGAAGTCTCTCTCGCACCTTGCTTCGAGCTTCTTCCAACTTGGCCTCATTGCCAATTCGGCTTCGAATATCTTCTATTCGTAACTGCCGTAGGAATTCAATGTGTCGGACCTTGGGTAACGACTTCGTCATCCCATCTGCTATCATGTCTTTTGATTCCACCCAACGCACATTAATCTGGTTATTTTGAACTTGTTGGCGTAGCCAGTGCTGGTAAATATCAACATGACGAAGCTGAGTTGTCAACTTTGCTGACTCTTCAACTAACAGCCTAATCGTCTGCTTATTATCGATTTCCAAATGCAAAGGCTCGTCCAACTTAATTCGCAGAGAGTTCAACAATCTTCCTGCAGCTATCATTTCCTTGGCTGCTTCTGAAGCTGCTAGTAGCTCGGCTTCTGTACTTGAGGTTGTCACGGTGGTCTGCTTCGATGCCTTCCATGCAATCGGCCCACCGTACAATTTTAATACATAGCCTTGTGAGCTTTTTCGGTCATCCGTGTTATCGGCGAATGATGCATCACTCGAGCCGATGAAAATTTCAACTGATTTGTTGTTCTGTTGAGATTGATTTCCAAGTCGCAGACCAAATGATCTAGTGAAATAGAGGTAGTGAATCACTCTATCCGCTGCTCTGTGGTGAACATCGCTTGGATTGAGGTTATGTCGTGCAAGTCTACTGACTGCAAATGCGATGTCTGGCCTTGTTGAAATGGCTGCGAACAAAATGGATCCAACCTTCTGTTGGTAAACTTCGATTGACTTCTTTGTCGCTTGTGTCTCTGATTTCAGTAACTCTTCTAGGCCCATAGGTGTTGCTGGCACCTTGCCGTCTAGCTGAATGGAGAACTTGTGCGCTATTTTGTCAATATACGCGTCTTGAGTCAACCAAATTGTTCTGTTTCGCTTCTCTCTCAAGATGTGAATACCGAGAAACCACTTTGGCTCGCCTAGCTGTGTCATCTTGTACCGAAGCTTCAAGCCTTCTATGGCTTCCTTGGCGATTTCTTCATCGGCTTTCCTGTATGCCCAGATGATGTCATCAACAAAGAAAAATACCATCACAGAGCCTTTAGTCATAATGCATGGCTCCTGTGGAACGGGTTGAAAACCTAATTCTTGGAGGCTCTTTGTCAACTCCTTCTGCCATAACAGTGGTGAACCTCTCGACGTCGCACATGCAGATGAAGCCACCGTACTCCGTCAACCCGTCGATTATTTCGCATGGCCTTCTTCTATGAGGTCGCTGCTGGCGCAATTCCTCCGCTCCCCGCAGGTCGTACGTCGACAGCAACTCAATCATTCTGCGCAGCTGCTCGCCCATCATGTTGTACACGAGTTTGTCAAGATCCATTTTTAAAATTCCATAATTACATACTCGGTGCTATAAAAGTGAAAATGCAGTCGTGATATCGACAAGTCCTTCGCACGTTAGCGAAGGCTCTATTTAGAGCTTTCGATTTCAGCCTGCAACGGTAGTATTACTTCAAAGTATGCTATTCGCCCCTTTGCAGACGAAAATGTTTGTACATAGCATTTGCATATCTTCCCCATCTTCCAGGCTTGCATCGGAGAGACACCAAGCTTATGTCTTGGCATGTGATCAAGGCTTAGGGCCCATCGAGTTGTAAGAAAACGGCAAATAATGCATCGAAATGCTCTATAAACTCGAAGATGAGGGATAGCCGGAACTATCAGCTGCGGCATAGGAAGCTCCTTTAGTGGCGTGAGCTGAAGAGTGCTAAACCGCTCCATATAGGCCTTGCACACTGGCCCTAAGATGCGGTGACGATTTAAATGATGGTAGAACGACCGTTTTCCCGGACTAACAACAGACTCGCAAGCCACGCAAATGAGGATTTGGTATTCTCTGTTGTAAATGAACCCCTTTGGAAATTCTTCCACGCTGGCTTGTGTTGTCAAGTTATCTTCATGTCCAGTCGCACTTGTGCCGACTACTTTGCTCTTCTTTCGACAAGCCTCGCTACTCAAATCCCTAAATCCTCTCTTCTTTTGTCCACGGATATTGGACTCGATATTATTCTCCAGGCTCTGTTTTCGATCCGCCAGCTGGTCTGCTGCGTTTTCCGTCACCTCGCTGCATTTTGCTGCACAGTACTGATCGTAATATTGCGAATTCCAGTTTTGCCAGAGTGTCGATAGTTGGCGGTACATTTCAAGAAGTTCAGGCTGAAGCCGAGTTGGTAAGGCCGTGTCGATGGCATAGGCCGTGAGAAGCATCCTCGGGCGATGGCCAACACCGGCGGCGATCATTCGGATCGAAGTATTAGCATCGCTCGGATAGTAGAAGTTTCTTTCCTTGATTAGCTCGCTTATATGGCGCTTGGCAATAGCAATTGATGCCTGGCGATATAGTGATATTGTCCACGGCGTCTGAAGAGTCCGCGTTAAGTCGCGAAGGGATTCTGTTGCTTGCGTAGTGGATAGATGCCTTTCCTTGCGCTTTGGGTCTAAAAAGAGAAACTCGTTGCTGTGATAATGCGGTAGCCCAAGCTGATTCGCTAGGAAGTCAAGAAATGGTCGGACATATGCGAGGTAGACTACAACAGACAAACCCAGATCATCCGGCAGGTAGCGAACAATATAGAAAGCGTGGTTATTTGAGGAACGGGCCTTGTTATAACTGATGACAATAATAGCTCGTCCCTCGCGGATAAACAAGTTCCTAATGGCTAACTTTGTGTTTCGCAAGCGGATAGTCGTCATCTCCGTGCCTCGACCTGGCAGACCTGCTGTAATATGAACCGCAGAAAAGGCCTTTGTGGATAGCTCGGCACCCGCCTGCAGGTAGGCCAGACAAGAATCAGGCAACCAATGTCCCGCCTTGGCCAGGGCTTTGCCGCGGAATGAGGATGACCATCCACGGCGTGACATTGCTTTATACGTGCCTGACAGCTGATTCTCCGGTTTGTCGAGGAAACACCACCCTGGAAACCGACAGGTTAGGTCGTCGCGGATTGCGGAGAGATCAACTGTAGGATCCCACCCTAACATCATCTCGGTGACGAGCTCTTCTACTCGGGTGATCGCAGCTCGATAGGTTGCACAGAAACTCCGATAGGCGCACTACCTTGCCGTCACCAATGGTGAAAGAGCGGCCGTCTGGAGCCCAGGTCAGGGTTCCACGAACCCCTTCCCGTCGCACAATGCTCTTCCCAAAGGCCTTGAGTTCAATTAGCTCGCTTAGCGGTGAGTAGCAGCCCCTAAGCATGTACTTCTTTCGGATTGCCTCTAGACGCTCCGGTTGTGATGAATATGTGTGTCGGGCAGGCCAGGGATACACCAGCGTGTCGTAACTATATCGCGGGAGGCTATACTCGAGAAATAACAGCCGTCCTACCCAAATAAGAGCCGCAAGGTCCGGTGTGAAACTATATGCATCGCGGTATGCCAATGAAGAACGATGAATACCCATAACAGCTGTGAAATGTACTATTGCAGATGAGTCCATTACTCCATCTTGGCATTGGTACGTCCAGAACATCATCGAGAGTTGGAAGACTGCCTCTGATAGCTCGAGGCGGGTGCCATGAGGAAGACGGAAAATATACTGGGACGCGTCATGGTACGGCGCATGGCCATCTTTGGTGTCTTCACCATTGTTGCGCATCTCTCCTTCTCCGTCTTCATCCACAAACCGGATATTGCTTTGGTCATGTACTCTGCCGTCGCCATTGCCTTCGCAGTCACTATCGCTGCCACTGTCGTAGTTACTGTCGCAATCACTGTAGTCGCTGCTTTTGTCGCCGTCGTTTTCAGCGTTGTTTTCAGCGTCGTCCTCACAGTCCTCATCGTCGACATCTTCTCTTTCCACAACGTGCGACGCAAGATTCACAATATGGTTCATCATCTTTATATCGTCACCACGCAACACCATGTTATGCACTTCCCGGAGCCGGCGCGGGCCTAGCTCAAGAGCTCGAAATATGTAGCAGATGACGCGCTTCCACTTTGATTTGTACTGCCGCCCAGTACTTGACGGCATGACGCGCAGCGGGCGGTTCCGGAATACACCATTCCTGTAGCTTGTCAGCCAGCACCGAGACTGATAGGAAGTACATGCGAGAGTGGCCTCGGCTCGATCAAACATATCATCAACAGCGCGCATGAGGACGCGGATCCGGGCTTCCACTGCTGCGGAGCTTCGGAGCGGAATTCCTCGCCAGCTCCCCAGAGTAAAATCCTCGTTCTGCTCATAGCAGCCCCGGGCAGGCAGCCTCGAGGACGCAGTGATGATATCGAGCGGCCGGTTCCGGAATCGTTCCGGCCACCTCGTATGTTGCAGCCAAGGCGTCGTCTCGTTATCCTCGGCACATGAGTACTCTTGGCTCTCGCGCCACATCCGGCTTGCCTTAGCTCGTAAGCGGGAATCACCAGCAGCTTCCTGCGCGAGCAGCACATCGTCATACTCTCGCATAGGGATGAGCGGAGGCGGCGATTGTTCAGGAGGGCCAGCACACAGCGGTTTATGGGGAGAGCTTGTAGGTGGAGGTGTCGGAAGGCGTATAGGTGATTGTTGCGGCATATTGGGCGGTCGAAGCGTCGGCAGGGACATGATTCTAGTTCGAGTAAGAGAGCCCGGAGCGTTTCGAATGCACTATGGCGGATAGTAATCTGTATTGGCCTGTATGTACGGAGCCGAGGTAATGTTTAGACGGGTTATTTTCAACATCATCATGACTGCCAGAAAAAAAAACAGAAGTTTCCTCTTCTTTATTTACTGGAAGTTGGCTCCGGTGGAGAGTAAAATTAAGGGGCGTAATTTTTGGAGGAAAAAGGAAGGATAGAGAGGTGGTCCCGGCAAGCGGGGCCGTGCCGTGTCGGGGTGGGGGATTTCGCATGAAAAAGGATGACAAACGACGTTGATTGGACGGGATCGGCATGGGTATGCTTTTTGGAACAAAAACTGCGGCTAGACTAGAAGGCCTGTAGGGTACTCGCGGCGCTTCGCGCCGCTCTTGGGGGGAACACTGGTGCGGGTTATACGGGTTGGGGGCGCCGACTCTGGCCTGGCTGTCGTATTCTGTGTAACCCTAACCCTGGAATCCTCCTCTACCCGCCTATGTCCTTTTCTGCCTTTCTCTTTCTCCCTGACTCCTTTGCTGCTCTACTGGTTGCCTACTACTTTCTCTGCGCATTTGTGCCTCGTGTGCCGCCCTACTGCTCCCTAACCCCTTTCGCCGCTTTATCATTTCCCTTGTTTTTTTTTTTTTTTTTAAACTAAACCATTTCTTGGCTACGGCTATTTCTATCGTTCCACTTGTAACCAACCATTTTTGACTTACTTCTTCTTCTTTTACTGCCCTCCCTGGCTTCTTTGCATGTTTCGTCCATTTTTCTGCTCTTCTCCGTTATAATCCGTTTATTGCCCTGTCCACTCGACTTATTTGTTGTTAACCCTCTGTCCTTCTCTCGCTACTTTTGGCTATTTTACTTTCTTGCTTATTGTGATTTCCTCGCCAATTTATTCGTACAATCACTCCAAACCTCTCCAACCCTACTTTCTAATCATGGGCATATTTATTATCCCCATGCTCTAACCTAACCCCAAACACTGCTGCCCCTAACCATTACTGCCCCTAACCATTGCCTAACCCCCAAACATGGCTGCCCCTAACCATTACCTTACTGCAATCTGCCTAACCCGTCATTATAATATTCTTGTTTCCCTATGCTACATACGTATTTACACAAAAACCTAATATATTGTTAACTTTTACTCCTACCGTTTTTCTTTCTCTATAAATCACCATTTTACCCCTGATCCGCTCTTAATAACGCAATAATACTTCATCATCTTTCCATTTCTCCTTTGCTTCTATTGCACCCTAAATTACTCTTTCTGTGCCATCTACAAACACCTTACTACAAACCCCCTGACTTGTCTTATTGCCTGCTATTCTAACCCCTATGGTAAAATCTATTGTGTCTGTCTATGCACCTCCCTGATATAATTTGCCATTATTGGTCTTGTTCTACCTTATTTGCTATATCCTCACCCTTCTCTTCCTATTATCTTCATCTTCAATTTACCTGGCCGCAAACGGCTACTGTCGGTCTAATGTAAATCTCTTGTCTGCCGCCGCTACTGCTTTCTTAATCCCAATCCCCACCCTACTATCCGGGCATTTATCCCTATACAATTTACCTTACGTTCGCTACACCAACCCTAACAATCACTATAATCACTATATACTTCTCCCTTGAATCAATCTCCCCTTAATCCTCATCAAACCAATCCATCAACATACTCATCCCGACACACATGTCATTCGTCTCCATTCCTCCCCAATCTTTACGTCTGCGTCCACCAATACGTAACAAATCATCCACCCCGACCTCTTTTCCTTCTTCTGTTTTGCCTATCTGCCGGAAAATATATTCCAATACATCCCTTGCCCTTGATAACCCTGCGCCAATGACCTTCGCCATAATATCTGGATATTGGCACTGTTCTCCTGCGATCCGTCGAAATTTCCCACCATCTCCATATATGTCCTCCCAACGGTTGCAAATTCGATATGGCAATCCACATTCCCAACATCCACAATACCTTTCGAATGATCCCTTTCGGGCCATCCATTCTTGTATTTGCTTCACACCTCTCTCAATTCCCTCAAAAACGCCCTTGTCGTTTGCTTCTAACGGGCATAACCCTTCATGGTCGTCCTCGCCGCTGGTCATTCGGCAATATATACAACCCTCGCTCCAACTGGCCAACTGCCTCTCGAATATCTCCGTCAATAATGTGTTATCTCGGATCCTCTCGCTCTCCTTCCAAATCGCAAACTCCTGGTCTCGTTCCTGCATGTATATCTCCATGCTGGTTTCTTGAACCTCTGCCCCTTCCCTTCTCTCTGCAACCTGCTCTTGTGGTGCCTTTTCCTCGTCGTCGCCAAACGTCCAACCCTCCCTCTCGGGTGATGGTGCCCTTGGTAATGCACCACCAACTTGAACTGCTCTGTTTTCCTCTATTCGGCGCCTTTTATGCTCTCGGTCATGCTCCGTTCCATTCCCTTCCTCGTCTGTGGCCTCGTTGGTTATGCTTTCCGGACCCATCATTTGCCGGATTGCCATCACGTTGCTTTCTTGTACGTGCCCGCCTCGAATACATACGTCGCACATCTCTTCGTCGTCCTGGCATCCACCCTCTCGTATGCGTCCGTCCATTGCCTTGTCCAACACAAATCGTCGGCACCGTGTCCCTCGTATATATTCCACCATCTCTTCATCTCGAACGCTCTGGGCTTCTTGTGTAAACCCTTGCTGCCCCTTCATTGCCTTGCAAATTATGGTCGATGTGCCCTGCCTGCCATCCCGACCCAACCGTCCACTTTCCTGTGCGAATGCCCGGACCTGGTACGGTATACCTACATGGATCACGAACCGTACATCTGGCACGTTGATCCCTAAACCCAATGCATTGGTCGCCACGATCAACCGCTTGGTCGTCATCCACGACTGCATCCGCCGCCGCTTTTCCTCTCGACTTCCTGCCTTGTTATAATATGCATCCACGCCCAATACTTTGGCCAACTCTTTGGTCCGTGGAACGGTGCTGGCATATATAATTACACGCCCTTCTTTATTCTCCTTAATCCAATCTCGTGCCATCTCCATCGCCTTCTCGTCTTCCGCCTCTTGTTGTGCGTTGTATTTATCGCTGGCATTCTTCTCGCCCTCCACAAACACTACCCTGTATCGGATGTTGCGCCGTGTTGTTTGGCCCCGGAACATTACCACACTCTTTGCATTAATATGCGCCCGTGTGTAAAACTCCTTTTCCTCTGTCGGTCGCAATGTGGCCGTCAAAAATACCCGCTGCACACCCCATAATGCGATTTCTCGCCCAACATCACGTAACGCTGGCCGGAATGTGTCGGATCCATCCAATATTGTGTGGCATTCGTCGACCACAACCCGGTCAATGGCGAACTGATTCTGCAATCGCTGAATAAAATGCTGGAATGCGGCCGTAAACACGGCTTCGGTAATAACCAATATAATTCGGCTTCCTTGGTGCACGCCTGTCTTGCTGTTCCATATGCTGGCCTCAATGCCGTGCTTTATGCACTCGCCATGAATGTCTTCCTGCAACGCAACCAACGGCACAATTACGATCGTCCGGCCCTGCTGCGAACAATACGCCGGCAACATGAATGACATGCTTTTCCCGCCCCCCGTGGGCGTGATCTGCACTACCGGACTCTCCCCTCGTACAATGGCGCCAACAACTTTCCTCTGTCCCGGCCGGAATGTCGCTGTTTTGCCTTTGATGCATTCTAACATGGCTGATGTATCCACCTGTCGCAATGCCTCTAATCTTCTCAACCGTACACTCTGTCGGCTGCTCTCGAACTTGTTTCGCTGCCTTCGCTGCTGTGCGGCGCCTGTGGCCTCGCCCTGTACGCCGTCTCGGCTGGTGCCTTCCTGCCCGAAATCGAAAAATTGATGCCATTCTCGGCTGACTTCACGGAATTTCTCTCGCATAATGGCTGTGCCTCCTAACCCTTGCTGCATCTCGCGCGCGTATATCATGCCTGCCACGTGCGATGTGTGTGTGGCCTGCAAATCTCGCGCATCGCTGACATCGTCAATCCCGTCCTCGTCTTCTCCATTCTCGCCATTATATGACGGGTCGTGTTTGGTACCTAAATATCGGTTGGATATGGCAATGGCGATCTGTCGCCAACTACTCGTGCTCAACTTGCCACCCAACAACCGCTCGCTGTGTTGCTGGATAATACGCCGAACACGGTCGGATGACCACTTTGCCTCGCGGAACGGCTGCATTGTTGGCTCCGTCGGTCGCTCTGGGTCTTGGATATCTTGCTGGCTGCTGAAACGCATCTCTTGATCAACTGCCTGGTCAATTGCATTGCGCGATGTGATCTCGTCGGCCCATATATATGCGCTGCGGAACGTTGACCTCTTGATAATGCCCTGCACATTCTGCCAAAACGGCAAAACCAACCACACATACCACACCAATAACTCGCCCACCTCGGGCGGCATAAATCGATGGATGATCTTGACCTGGTCCGACTGCTGGAAATTCTTGTGATATGCCGTGACGAAACACATCTGCCCGTGGCTCGCAAATATATTCCGTGTCCCTGCGTTGGCTGTGTTCTCCATCCGTACCGTCAATATCTCTGTGGCGCGCGCCGGCTGGCCGGATACCATGTGCATCAATATCAATAACTTCTCGCGGAATCGATCCAATAACCGCCCATATTCTCTGGCTTTTTTTTCTCTGTATGGATGCCTCGTTGGTTGGCTGGTTTGTTGGTTGTTGGCGTCTGGCCTATGCAACCATGCCTTCCGCCGCTCTTTGCACTGAACCAACTGCCTTTTGATATACCCTTTCCCTTTCTCAACCCACGGCGTGTTTCGGTCGTCTTTAATAAATGTATATCCAACGGTATCGTTACTGTTGTCATCGTATACATCGTCCCACGCAATGGCTGGCAATGCATGTATACCCTCGCTGCCACACATTGTTAACTCGGCCATGATATTGCGTGCCTCTTGCAATACGGCGTGCATAAACCCGCTTAACTCGGCCATCGTAAATCGAATCCTTCGGAATATAATCTGGTCGCCGATCCAATCAATTACACCTCCGGCCGTGGTTGTGAACCGGATCTTCATTCCATACGTGCGGGTCTCCAACATCCAATCCATCGGCGATGGGGACTCGTCGGCTTCTTTTCCGGTCCGTGTCATGAATGTATGGATGCATTGTCGTGTGCGCGCGAACATGGATGTGCCGAATTGCCGGGCGTCGGCCTCGTTTATACCCTTTTCTTCCATGATCGTACGAATCTCGGCCTGCCGCTCGGTATATACATGATATAACACAACAATTCGTGCTACCTTGATGACGGCCGACAACACGGGCGTGTAATCCAACGCGTTCTGCCATCCACCATCGTCCCGGACACCCATCACGGCCAATGCGCCGATCAATACGCTGTCGTATTGGTGGTCGCCCAATGAATGATCCAACATGGCTATGATAAACCGTAAACACATGCCACGGCACGAATCCTGGCTTTCCTTGATCTGTTTGTTGATATCCTCGCTGGTGCTGCTGCCGTCGCTATCGCTGGCACTGCTCTCACCCCACTCTTCGCGATCCTCTTTGGCTGCCAACGTGGCTTGGTATTCCTGTGTGGCCTGGTATTGGCTGCATGCCTTCGTAAACCCTTTCCAATATCGGTCTTGGGTGCTTGTCATGGCGTATGGCGGCCTTTCCTCTCGTGGCCGTTGTTTGGTGCGATAAATAATACAAATAATTGTGCATATCGCGCCTTTGTATCGCGCCCACGAATCCGCCTCCATCCGTGGTTCAAACGGCCGCTTGGCTTGTACGGATACCTCGCGTCGGTTGATCTCAAACATGACCGGCAACCCGATTCGGTATGACCGACATGTTTTATATGCCTCGTCCAACAAATTATGGCATTGCTCGCTCATATACTGCAACAAAATCTCATCCTCGGCTGGGTCTTTAATGAACTGTTGCAATTCCTCTACTTCCAAACCCTCCAAATGCCTCGTCCAACCGGCCCGCTGCAACCATGAATTGGCCAATGTCGGCTGCGCTCTTCACTTCAAACCAACTGCTGGCTGCGCGGCTGGGAAATAACTTCTGGCACCAAACTCCGCTAATCCATGGTAATTGGCGTGGTTCCTGTAATTTTGCCTTGATGTTGCCGCCTTTTTTCCAATCATTAACCCAACCATGCTCTGTTTTGCAATGCAATTGCATGTGGCCAATTTGACGGATAACATGACCACAAACCCTACATTGTAAACCATCGGTCTTCGGGTCGTCGATATATGGAATTGCGGCTCTACCAACTGGTATAAGATATTTTCTCAACTCTTCCTGATTCTTGATTTCTTGGAAAATTATTTTCCGGTGGTAGTTCATTTGTGTATCAACTATATTGTGTTTTACATCGCTTAAATGGTTTGCCAAGCAGCTATGATAGCAGGTCATTGATTAATATGGCAACCTTCGATGGAATCTACTAAACGTTCCTATGAAGCTCTGATAGGCACGTCACCTCGACATACTTCAAACCAGCGACTACCAGCACGGCTAGCAAACAGCCGTTGACAATATACGCCTGTAGTCCATGGCAAGGAGCGTTGCCTAAGCAATTTCTGACGGATATTGCCCCCTCGTTCCCAATCATTGACCCAGTTATGTTCTTCCCTACAATGACGTTGCATACTTCCAATCCCGCGCACAACATAACTACATTGATCGCACCGTATCCCATCATTTTGAGGGGGGAGTATGTATGGTAAAGCCGGTGTTTCTGGAGGTGGATATTGGAAACATTTCAGTTCGTCTAGTGACCTTATCACATCAGTTGTTTCCTTGATCTGCATTTGTAACTGGCGACGTTGCTTTGGGCTATATTGCTTCGCATGGTTGGAGTTCCGAAGGTGTGTGATGACTTCATCTGCAAGTACAGCGAATCGGCATGTATTGCATACAAGCACCCTTAATTCTGGTAAAATGCGGAATGGGCCAAGGGCATGCCGCTCTGGTGATGTAGGTATCCTTGTCTTAATTGTAGTTGGGCTGCTCTGGTTTGTGGTGGGCGAAGAAAAACAGGTCATGCTTTTTGATGGTGTGTTCGGTTGATCCAGGTTTTCGCTCTGCTCTATACCCTGTTGGTCGATATGCTGCTGGCGCAGGTGTCTGTTATGTTTCGCGTTGATACTTAGCTCTAACATACTCTCTGCTGGGCGCTTCTGGGGAATAACTGGCGATGGCATGGTGATTTGTGGGGACAGAGGATCTCTGCCGGCGCTCTCGGCCAACAAAAATGTGTGCCACTGATTTGAAACATTGCGATATGTCTGCAGAAGCCCTGGCTGTAGCTTATCAGGGAACGCACCATCCAAGCCATACGTCGAGTGCCTTTGCAATGGCCGATGCCCGCTCTGCCACGCGAATGCAATGCTGTCATTATACCCGACAGAGGCCTCATCGTACCGATTAAAGGCGGCGGCACCAACCACATGCTTCTCTGCAATAGCTATAGAGAGCTGTCGATAGAGCTGCGCGCCTATTCCTACCGGCACTGTAGGTACTCTTTGACTATGCTGTTTAAGATGCTTTGAAAATGTTGATGTCTTCCAGATACGATCCGTGGCAGCAGGGGTAAAAAGAAGGGCCTTTTCCTCGTCTTTCTCGAGACAGACACGCCGTAGCATAGAGACTGTTGGTCGAATATATACAAGATAGTGGTACATGAGCCTACCCAGCTTATCTGGAAGAAATCTCGCCACTTGGAACTCTTTGTTCGTGCTTAACCGGTTCTTCACATGTCGAGTAATGCAGCAAATGGACCCTGCATATAGAACCACGCCACGAAGCTGAGAAGACGTATTGACATGCCTGAGCGTAAGAAGTTCAGATATACGGCTGCCCTGGCCTCCATATCCATGTACGGCGATCATTAGATCCTTCAGAAGCTCATCGTGCTTTTCGATATACTTTACAACAGCTTGCATGTCCCAGCGCCTTCCACCGCACCCCTCGCGGTCCCTTCGCAGGAGACCGTCCATGGGCGCGATGCAGGCTCTCTTTACAAGCTGGAGATAGGCATCAGAAAGTCCATTGGCGGGATCTGTCACGAAGGAGTAGCCAGCCGTCTTGTCGGATAAGCGGTCGCGAAGCTCTCGGAATTGCGGTCGAGGTGGTTGCCAGCCGAAGAGCATATACTTGCACTGCTGTGCAACCTGCTCGGCCGCTGTTGCGAGGAGCCTGCGGAAACCATCCATGGTCAAGTGGTGCTTGCCGTCCCATGAGATCTCCTTTCCGTCTTCGCTCCACTCGAAGAGAAACGCTGGTCCGTCTGCACGGCTCAAACTTATGCCGTATGCCACGAGGCTGAGAAACTCTCCAAGAGGCGAGAGTGTGCCGTCGCACATCTTGTCCTGTCGCAATTGACGGAGTACCTCGAGCTGGCCGCGCCTTGGCCGCGCCGGATGCTGTATGTACTCGTGGGCCACGCGAGGCAGCGTCCCTTCCAAGAGTATGAGGCGCGTGCAGTAAATGAGCTGCGTCGTATAGGTGGCCGGACGTGCGAACTCCGTCCCATTCTCGCCAGAAAGCCCGCATACGGCACTAAAGTAGACAAGCAACGTAGCGCTGGCTTGCCCATCGTCAAAGTCCTCCATTGCCATAAAGAGACAGAATCGGAGTACAACATCGAGTTGCTGATCCTGTCCTGGCCTAGAAGTGGCTTTCTCATCATCATCGCTATCATCGTCAGTGCCGCCCGTCTGACTCGCTTGACCTGGTTCTGAGTCGGAGTAGGAGGAGGGCGGTGTGATGATCCCATCGTCGTCATTGTCGTAATCGCTGTCATCTTGGCAATCAGAGTCCTCCTCCCTGCTAATGTCGCTGTCCGAATTGTCCTCGTACTCAGAGCCAAGGCTGTTAAGCATGCCGTCAAGCTCTCCACCCGACCCCCCAGTGCGGCTGTCTTCCACGTCTTCTACATTGCTGTCTTGGTCAAAAGTAGCAGCCTCTCGGTCCTTCTCCGCCTTGTTGAGACTCTTCGCCGTGCTGTGTTGGCTGGTGGTGGCGGCGGTCTCTGACCATACCGGGTCGTCCCAAAGCTTCCGTAAAGCCTGACCCTGCTCGTATGTGATGGTCCGCTTCGTCAAAGCCTTGGCGGTCGAACGCGGAATCCGCCAAAGCCGCAGCCACATGCAGAGGCATCGCTTCAACAGCCGTCGATACTGGCGCTCTGAGCGCTCGTGCGCAACAAGCTGGAAGGGCGCCTTGTACGGCCGATCGACAAATCTCCCGCGCACCCATCGTCGTATTGCGGTGTCAGTGTGGGTGACTGTATCCGCGCACCGATCAAACAGCCTGTCCAGCGCGTGTACGATAGCACGCAGCCTGGCCTCGTCGCTAGCTGGGCTTTCAATCGGTTTCCCGTCGTACGTTCCAAGATAGTATGGCCCATCCACCTTCGTCGGCGTTTGGTGTAGCGCAATGAGGAGGCGCCGGTCTACATTCGCGAAGAGAGCCTCCCATCCTGTCCGGCGCATCCAGTTGCTCACGAGGATGGGCGACAGCGGCTCCCTGGCCGTACGAGGGCTTGGTCGTGCGGATAGCTGGAGCGGCGAAGACAACGACGCACTGGTGAGGCGTTGTAGCTCGGCGGCACAGATGGCTTCGGCTTGCCTGTCTAACTCGGCGTCCTTCACAGCCAGGAGAGCCAGGGTAGGCTTTTCTACGGCAGAGGCGGACACGCGCCAGGCGGCAAGGATGTCACCGGGAAGCCAGCTCTGAAAGAGGATATTGTCCTGAATGTGATCTCGCAGCCAGTAGCCGGACGACGTCCTTGCCGTGACCTCGCGGCGGTGCTCCTTCTTCAGGTGTCGAGATAAGAGATCATAACTTGTGGAGCGGAAGCGACAGTAGGAGCAGGGAGCACCTCTCTGCAAAGCCAAGTGCGGGTGCTGCGAACAGCCGTCCTGCCTAGGCGGCAGCTGGCGAGGATCTGGGAGCTGTAGGGAGTTGATCAGCTTGTTTAGGCCCCATCTCGTCTTCCTCGAAAGGCCATGCTTCTCCCCGAGGTGCCGAGACACACGGTCGCCATCGGCCTTTAAGGCGAAGCCACACTCTATACAGATAACAGCCGATTCTGGCTGATTCAAGTAGAGGCCGAGTGATGCAATGCGTTGTGCTTCCTCTGGCTGTAGCTGCCCGCATACCTGGGGCACAAACTGTGGGCCACAGGGTCTCTCCATAGTGTCGGATGGGTTCAATGCTTTTTAAAGAGGGCAAAGCAAGAAAAAGGAGAAGTCATGTATGTATGGCAGTTGTACTCTCGTCTTATTCTTGCACGCGCTGTACTATGCTCAGACGCGTGCAAGCCAGCCTGGGTCCCTTACCGGCCCGGCATGGGATGGCGATGTAATGTGATTGGCTGCATGGGACAATCTGGGAACGGGCCCCGTTTCGAGGGATTTGGGACGCGTCTCGCGAAGCGCAGGAAATATTGGGCGGGAACGGGGCCCGTTACGAGAGCGATTTGAACAGGGGTGGGTGTGCGATGGTGATTGGCTTAAAAGCGGGAACGGGCCCCGTTACGGTAGACACTGATTGAGTAGCACTTCTCGGTGACACCCGGGACTCTTGATGAACATCTCCATCTGGTGTCGGTTGATGCGCTCTATCTTGTCCGTGCCGACCCTCTCGTACGGTGTCGAGCCGTCGTGCACAATGACTGACCGCACCTCTTCACCGTCCCGCCGTGCTCCTCGCCCTGTCTGCTGCACGAAGTCTACCAGACCGTACGGGAACCCTGCGTGTAGAACCGCCACGATGCCTCCGATGTCGATGCCCGTTCCGAGCCCCGTCGTCGCCACGATCCAACGGTGCCCGCCTCCTGACGCCCACAACTCCCGCGTCTCGTCCTGCGCTGCCTTGTCCATTCCGCTGTGGTGGGCTGAGCACCCGATCTCCTTGGCTAACGCCTCGCATTGCGTCTTCGTCCGGCAGTATACTACGCCTTTCTGTCCGCTTACCATCGTCGAGTCCAGTTGCCGCACTAGCTCCACCACCCGTATGTCCACAGACACACCTCTGCGGCCTGCCTTGACCTGTTCCACCTCATATCGGCAGTTGGCCTTGGTCGTCCGTTCTCGAATCGTCTCGGCAGAAGCCGCCAGCAGCTCCTCTCGGAACCACCGCTCGAATGTGACCGGCAGTGTTGCCGTTAGCAGCACCATCGGCTTCTGGTACCGCGCCAGCCCTTTGAGCTGCGTGAGCTTCACTCGGTACGATGCATCCGTGATCGCCGTGTGCGCCTCGTCGATGAATATGCGCTGGAGCAGCCCGGCCTCGTCCAGTCCGTCCAGATACCCGAGCAAGCTTGGCACCGACACCGTGTCCGCGCCGACAACCACCATACGCGCCGCCCTTGGCAAGCTTTCACGCTCCGAGTTGACGGACGGCCGGAACTCGACCACATCCACTCCCATCCGCCTAGCCTTATCCACCATCTCCGTCATCAACGCCGCGAACGGTACCACCACCACGTTGGTGCCGCCCCCGCGCATGATCGCCGGGACCATGAACAGTAAGCTCTTGCCTGCGCCCGTCGGCAGCACGCATATCGCCGACTCCTCTCCCTGGAGCGCCAGAATCTTCTCCATGCACTCCCGCTGCTTGCCTGGCCGCCATGTTGACGCCGGTCCCATCAGCATCCGCAGCCCGTCCATCATGTGTCGCTCATTCTCCTCCTTACTTGGCTGGTCCTCCTTCTTATTCTTCTTCCGTGCCGTCATGCTTTCATCTCCTGGTGCCTTGCGTTTCCACCCTGCTCGGAATTCATCCCCTTCCATCAAGAATTGGTGCCAGAGACGGCTGATTCCGCGGTAGTTTTCCATCATCTCCGGCGTTAATCCGTTGGGCATGCCAACGTGTACGGCGTAGTGCAGCCGTGCCATCTTCGTGCTATGCGTGCTCTGGAGATCCCATACGATGTTCCAGCTGCCTCGGACGTCGAGCGCTTCGCCCGTCATCTGGTCCATCTCAATCCCCTCCTCATCCTCGTCGTCCCCGGCCATGCCGTCGATTTGCCTGATCACCAGTCCTCGGATTCTCCGCCCAATTTCGATCGCCATCACCCGGTAGCGGCTGACGCCGAGCCTCATCTTAATCTCCGCCTGCAGCATGCGCGTCATGATCGAGCTCAGTCTCTCCGTGCCCCAGCATTTCGAGTTGCCGTTCCTCCACAAGAACTCCAAGCAGTCTTCTCGTGGTTCCGCTAATTTGCACCTGCGTCGCAGCGTTCTTTCCGCCGGTAGTAGCCATGCGATGTACGCGACCATCATTCGTCCAATACGGTCTGGTAGAAATCTGGCCACAACTCGGCCCGTCCCCCGGATCGCCTTCATCTTGTCCCGGTCCGTCACAAGCATCACCTGGCCGTCGTGCAGAAAGACATTGCGGAGCACCTGCCATGTGTCACAGTGCCGTAGTGTGGCCGTTTCCGGCCCGCGTCCGGGTTGTCCTTCCCATATATGCGACAGTAGCATCAGCGCTTCTCGGAACACACGCAGCCGTTGCGTCCACCTTTTCACGCCTGCCTGCTTCCACTGATTCGTCTTCTTGTCAAATATCGACGCCTCCATAGACCGCAGGACCTTGCCCGGCCCGACGTCTAGCCAAGCGTTCTTTTCGTTTGTCGCAAAAGACTCCCCCGCCCCGAGTCTTGATGTGCTATCGACGATTCGCTTCATATCTATGCCTGGTCCGATACGATCCCATGTGCCCCCAAGTAGCTGGTTCAACAGCCTGTCTGCTTGCACCACGACCTTACAAGCTGCCCGCTGGAAGTCGCGCACCACCAGCCGTTCACCATTATGCACCAACGCCTCGTGTTCGTCCGCCCAGCGCACAGTCGGCGGCCCTGCTGTCTTATTGCGATGCCCCTTGCCGTATGCCAACCAGTTGATGATCTTGCTCATTACTGTATGCGTGCCCACGCACATCCATGTGGCGTGTTCCTGCTTGAATCGATCAAGTGCCTCCACGTCGATACGGTGCTCCTCTGGCGATACATCCTCGAACTCGGCCTCGAGAAAGAACAGACGAACCAGCCATGCTAGCGCCGCCAGCACACCGGTATATAGATACGCCTCGGTATACCCTAGCGGATGCCTCCTGATGCCCGCTGCTGCGCAGAAACAGAGCATCGCGTTGCTGTACATGTCGCCGCCGACCCGCACTTTGATCGAAGCCATCATGAATCGAAATACGGCCTGGTCGAGCGATCTGGTCGCCATAACAGCCGTCTCTCTGCGTCCGAATACCTCCTCCCACTCCTCGTCCCCCCAGCGTTCGCTGCCGTCGTCGTCGTTTCCGCTAAAGAAGCCGCTGTCGTCCTGCGGGTCGGTCTGGGTGGTGCTGTTGCCCGCTGGAACTATGTCTTCGTCTTCTAGCTCGTGGACCACATCGCCCATGAGACTCCACTGCTCGTCTGTAAAGCGCATTGCCAATCGACTAGCCGCTTCCTGGCGACCCAGCCGATATGCTCGCCAGCAAAACTCCATGTAACGATACCCAGTGGCCTGGTACCTTGCCTGTGACTTGTCTTTCGTCGTGTGTCCAAATGGGCGTTGGTGTGGCTTCCCCGCCTCAATGCCGTGAAGACACTGCAGAGTCTCGTCTGGTGTGCTAGAAAATCGCCAAGTACATCGGTCTACTTCCCGATCAAAGCTCTCATTGAGTCGGGTGAGAAGCTGCCTTTCCCTCACGGCATTCTCGTCCTCGGGTGTCGTGGCTTTTCCCTTGCTGTACCTTGCTCCAATGCCCTGGGCCGTATCGTGGATCTCCAGCAGACTTCGGTCCCCAAAGTGACTCACCCACTTCATGTGCTTGACCCAAGTCGAGTCAAAGTCGATGCCCTCTTGCCGGTTGCCGTGTTCTCTCCGCTTCATATCCTCCTCTTGTAACTCAATCTGGCTCTCGGAAATGATCTTGTCCATGGCGCTTTCTGCTGGCCTAGACGACGGCGGCGGCGCAGCATTGCTGTTGCCCCGCTCAGTCACAATCCAGTATCTTGCGCGCTGTATGGGCGTCCATGACTGCATTTGTACGCAGCTGTATCTTGGCCTACCTGCGCCGTGCTTTGAGTCTCTCCAATGACGCGCCAAACAATTCTGTGACTTCGTTAAATATCGGCACGCGTCGCAGCTGAACCCGTCGTGTATCTTCAAATGCGGAAGCGGCTCGCTCCGGTCGGCCGGCACTTCGATTGTGTTCGGGTCGTTGAGCGAGTCTACGTCGACGTAATCCGCTATGGCCCGGAGCTGTTCTCCCTTCACTTGATGCTTTTGACTGAAGTGGGTTTGAGCGCTGGAACCTGGCATCACAGCATGCCCGCATGTCTTACACAGCAGAAGCTGATGCTTGTCGTCAAGTACTGCGTGTTCGTCCATCGTCTTGTCTCGCCGTAGTTTTCTTTTACTGGCACGACCATCACGTTGCAGCTGCCATCGGTCATCCTTTACTATCTACATGCTTTTTGCATATACGCGACAATCGCACGAGATGACGCGCAGTTGTCGCTACCAATCATTTTACACGCATTGCCATGTAACCCTAAACCCAAGTGGAGCTTGGGTTTAGATTCAGCCAATCATCGCGTAGCCCGTGGTGGGCAGAAACATCGATAAAAGCTATGACCACTTGACCCATACCTCACCCAATTTTTATCGATGATTCTCCTTCGAATGAAGATTAGGGAATATAAAATTTATAATAATTTTATAAATAAGTTTAATTAAAAAATATATTAAAATAAATTATTTATAATAAATATAAATTATATATTTATTACTTAAATAAAAGTATATTTTAATTTATATATAAATAATTATAATAATAAATATATTTATAAAAAAATATATATAATTCTTTTTTTTATAGTTAATTATAAACTTATATTTATATATTATTATAATAATTAGTACTACTTTAAGTGTAATACTTATATTGTCTTAATTAAAGTGGGGCGCTAGCGGGCGCCAGCTGCAAGGTAATAATTACACTTTAACTAAATGACAATACAAATTTGACCGAGTTAATAGCTGGCCCTCTTTTTGAACCTTGCTCGCCCGCTTTAAAGGCCCTTTTAAGCCCGATTTAAAGCTTTTAAAATAGCCTAAATTATTATTAAATTAAAAAATAAATATAAATATAGAAAAAAATAAAGAGTAATTATAATTTAATTAAATAACTAATAAAATTTTTAAATTAATTAGTATTATTTTCTTATAATATTTCTATTAGCTTATATAATAAGTAGGATTTTTAACAAGTACTTTCGTAGAGTATCTGTTTTCTGTCAGTTTGCGGGAGTGTTTATTTTGCACTGTACACTAGTGCATATACGCGAATATGCAGCTTACACCGGAAGTTAGTTGCCACATCCCTCAGCCATTTGGAACATTGACGATCAGGCGTCCAAGCAACATGGGTGCATGAGGAAGGAGGCGAGTGGATGAACGAATTGAGCCCCCAAAGCTCCAACGGCACTTACATGTATAGTCCAGCAACCCAAGCTGTCAGATAGTTGTGGTGATAAATGACCGAGGCTCCATCAGCCACCAGATTTCAACCCGCCAAAGGAGACCAGCTGAGGGGTGGCGGACCACTGCCAACAACATGCGACGGTGGCTCGGGGATTACTGAATACATATAAGGCTCAAGGCTGCAAGCAATGTCAGCACCAGGCTGAAAAAAATATGCAGCACTTGCAGCACTGCATTATCCTAGTGCGAGGACGATTGGCCAAAGTGCGTGGCATTTCTCCAGTTGCGTAGTCGCTTTACCCGGCAACATAACGCTGTTGGTCAGACGGATCAAGAACAGACATGCTAGCGAAGCAGAGGCTTGAGGATCCATGCGAAGTTATCGCTGGCGGGCATAGTCGGCTTTCGTGAAATGCGGCAACGGACCGTTTTGAACCTTGTTGACTCACAATGAATCCCCTTGACTTGTCGGCCAGATCCCGCACTTGGGGCCAAGCGGGCTGTTGATTCTGTAACGGGTCAAGCCGCTTGAACGGCGGCTGTGCCGTCTATCGCCAACTCCCCAGCAGGTTAATTCTAGAACCTTTTATGGAGGTATATTAGGAATATATAAGGTGCTATTATTATAGTATAGTGTATATAGACTTCCTTTTCTTCTTTATCTTAATAGTAAACAGCTTAGGGACTAGTTAGTTGAATCAACTTGCTGGAGGCCTTTCACAGATTCCCCGAACTACGTTTTACCAATACAACCGTGAAATGGGGCTTGATAGCATCAAAATGCATTTCAGAGCTATTAGGGCCATGATCTTCGCACTGGACTCGACACCTCGTAACAATGGTAAGCAGATGGCCGAGAACCCAGTCAAAGCTCGGTCTCCGGCGAAGCTTGTCGTATCAGCCACTTACACGGAGCGGATGTATTCCAACACCTGAAGCACTGCAACTGTGGACTTGGGGCTAGGGTTAGTTCTATTTAGCTAGCTAGGCTACTACCGTGTCGCAAAATGTCTTCAAGCTTACTACCACATTGGCTCAATTGCAGCAGCCTTCCCACCATACCTCGCGCTCGTCATGCAAAATATGGTATTCCCCGTCGCCGTGAGGAGAACCACTTCCAAGAACCACCACTCCTCATCCGTCAATGTCTCATTCTTTGCCAATCTCTCAATCTCTTCCATGATCCACGACTCGACTTGCAGCTGGTAGGCATACGCTGCTGCTTTTGCCGCCTTCTCGTCAGGAAGCGAAAGCAACTGATGGAAGACGGAAACAATGTTAATCATGTCTTTTGTTTCGCCGAGTCGCAGTGCCCTTGCTTCTTTCTCGTACGAAGCCATGTCATTTATCATGCCAAGATGGTCCCCAATCAAGGACAGGTAGCGTGAAAATCGGGGGTCTTTGACTTCTACGCTTGACTTGGTCGTGAACTTGGCTGCAGCTATGACGAAACTGGTGTCATGTTAGAGTTGCGCTTCTTCGTTCTGTGCTTCCGGGGTTTACTTGGAGAGACCTACCGTGCCCCAACGTTCAATCTTCGAAACTGTAGATACTCCTCCAGGGTCTTGAAGTCTCCATTTGGGTGGACACACCGGAACGCATCTCGAAGCGCGCTAACCATCTCTTTTCCGCCATTACCACCGGCTTCGTCTTCGTCCTTGATGGCTTTCATGGTAGCTTGTGTGTGCCTGTGGAAGTCGCTGATTGGTTCAGTTTTTGACGTCTCGGGATCGTCAAAGTGACTGAAGAAGTCTTTTCTGAAGGTATCAAGCTACAAAATGTTGAGTTCTCGTTTCACGGGACAGGATTAGAACGGACATACCGGTGCTCCGTCGGGAGTTTCCTCAACTTTGTCTGTGACAGACGTATCAGCATTGTGCAAGATTCGAGTAACGAAAGGGCTGACTTGCCATCAAATATAAAGTACATGATCATCAATACCGCAATGATTCTGAGGCGTCGCTCATTTGCGGCGGGAAACATATAGCTTGTCGCCAACATCATTCTGTCCTCAAGCCCCGGTCTCAGTTCGTGCTCCGCCAACTTTGTCAGGGTGACTTTCGCATCTCCAACTGGTATATCGGCAGCCGAATTTTCCATCATAATCTTCTTCAAGAGATCCTTTGATTCATCGATGGCGACCGCAAAGTGTTTGCAACCTCGCACGCAATCGAGGCTGGAGCGGTAGGGAAGCCCTGCGCGGGCTGGATGGAGACGAACGGAGTTTTGGTGCAGATAAGGACATGGTTGCGAGGCTCTTGACTGCAATCGTAGCAGAGCATGCTCCAGGTAAGAGATTTCCACAGACACCGGGTCATATGCGTAGCGGATCGGACTTAGGTATTTGAGATCTTCAGGGTTATCTACTATGCTTCTAAGATCGTTTGTAGGAGCAGAAGGTAAAGTTGTGTGTGAGGAGGTATATGATGAAGAGGAGCTGTGAAAATCGTTCCTGGTTCCGGGGTCCGTGACTCTTGGTCTGAGGAACCAACTCACGAGACTCCTGATCAGGTCCATGACTTCAGCGACGTCTCAATTATGATTCTCCAAATATGCAAGGATTGAAGCAGTATAATCGAGTTTTGCCTCGAAAAAGAAACAGTGAAATTCTATTTTGTGTTACGAATCTTCTTGGGGTGATGCGATGCGTCTGTCAAGGGAAGTCACCAAAATAATGGGCACAACAGATTACTATTTGGTTTGTTAGCTAGCGCAAGACAATATGGCAGACACACATTTCAAGACGCCGATTTGGGTACTACATTTACTCGACTTTAATTCCTGACTCGTCTTCCTTGAAACGGTCAGACATAGCCCGGGCTTTGCTGAAATAGGCACAGCTAGGCTAGGACACCGGGCCGAAGATCTATCCTCGGCGGTGTAGTGCTAAAGCCGTTGAACAATAAGCTTTAACGTGAATCCCAGACGAAAAAAGTCACAGCTGACACATTATGGAACCTTTCGGAGTCGGCCTGCGGCTTTTCTCCTGACCACCCACTCGGACATGGTTTCTATAATACCCGAGATGCCTGAAGTAGCAAGTCCGAACCGCGCCCTCTTTAGGCATCACCCAAAGGCAGCTGTAAATGAAAGCCCCATGGAACTTCTGCGGGCATAACTCATGACTAATAAACTAGTCATTTGGCTCTGGCTTTATGGCTCCTTGGAAAAATCCCACCTCTTCCCTCCTCTCCTGCACTGGGAAACGCGGCTTCAAGATAGATCTGGAGCAGCAAAAGAACACCTAACTTCCAATATTACAGTGATTATCGACTACACGCACTATGACTGCCGATGGAGTAACTTACTCGGAGCTGCTCTCGGGCCCCAGCCGGCTTATAGCGTCCGTGGGGTTTCTCGTCATCACGATAGTGCTTGCATACGTCTATGCGTGGGTATTGGACTTTCTACGTACGTTTCAAAAAAGACCAAAACACTTTATTCCGGTCACTCTGAAAGAATATTTCGTCAGACCCAGAGCCGCTGTACCTACTGTAGAAGTCTCAGGTGGCGACTATGACGCCGCCTTGGCTGCGGGTTCGCAACTGGTATGCCTCACTGACATAACTCTCCTGTCCTCATGATATTTGCTGATGGGCGTGGGAGGAAAATAGTATCCGGATCGCGCCTACAAATTGAAGCACTTTTCAGAGGAAATTGTCATAATCCCGCAAAAGGATATTGATCGCATAAAAGCTGCCCCGGAGTCAAAATTGAGCTTCCAGCAGGCCTCATTTGACTTCTTTATGGGTCAGTTTACCGGAATCACTGGCCATGATGAGGCCATGTCATCGCTTATTCGTCGGGACATTGCTCGACTAGTCGATCGTGTGTACGATATCGTGGAGGACGAGGCAGTGCATGCCATTGAGAAGGAGTTGGGGGCGTGCAAAGGTTTGTCGTTTCTCTAAGCGCTCTGTGATTGACCACTTGTTGTTCGAAGAGGAGGCTCTAATGAAAAACTCCAGACTGGACGCCAATAGTCGTCTTGCCCAAAGTCGTTCGCATCATCATCAACATAAGTCAGCGAGTATTTGTCGGAGAAGCACTTTGTCGAAATGAGAAATGGGTATAGCGGCCATGAACCAGTTTACAAAGCTTTTCAGTAACTAATATATAGGATAATAGATCAAGGCTATCACTGAATGCACTGCAGGCGCGTTTCAAAGTGTCCCAGTCCTTTGGAATTACAGCTGGTTTACTCGTCCCTTCGTTGCTTGGCAGCTGCCAGCACTAAGGAACATCCGCAAGCACCGCAAGGAAGCAAAAAGGTACAGTGCTTATACATCCTTGGCAATCTTGAAGCAGAAACCTCATTAACTGTAATATTTTGGACAATTTAGCCTTCTGAAGCCCATCCTTGGCGAGAGGATTACTGAGATGGAGAAGCTAGACTTCAAACCACATCCTGATTTGATCCAATTAATCCTTGACGGAACGAAAGGAAACGGAAGGTCTCTTGACTACCAACTCAATGCGCTTATTGGCACTGGCCGAGCATCTCTTTTCACAACAGGAGTCACAGTCTCCCATTTGATATATGACCTGGCAACTCGTCCTGAGTTCATTGAGCCCTTACGGGATGAGGTTTTGGCTCTTGGAGACGCGAGGCTAAGCCGAGCAAATGTGGCCAAACTGGAAAAGATGGATTCTTTCATCCGAGAGTGTCAAAGGTGGAACAAATTTCTTCTTGGTGAGTCCCTTGCCTCCTCTCAGGCTCCAGAATCATAATACTGTGCTCATATGTTTTCTGTTCCCTTTCATACTTTCTTTTAGCTGACACATGTTGCCGTCCAGTGGGAACTATCCGCAAAGTCTTACAGCCACTTGAGCTCTCAGACGGCACTATATTACCTGTTGGAACCCTCCTAGGCGTAAACACCCAAGACGCTGTCTTCAAGCACACGAATCTAGAGAATCCCAAGGTGTTCGATGGGCTGAGGTACGTCTACCGCACTGATCTGGCAAAGCTGACCATGCACTGACAGAGTCAAATGCCTAGATTTTATAATCTGAGATTGCAGCCTGGAAATGAAAAGAAGTTTCAGGTATTCAATCGTGCCCCTGTCAACCGCATTGATCAACCCCATACTGACCATGCAATAAGGCTGTCACCACCGGCCCAGATCACTTGGTGTTTGGATACGGCCCCCAGGCTTGCCCAGGTCGCTTCTTTGCCGTGCACGAAGCCAAAGTCGTCTTGTCGCTGATCCTCTCCCGATACGAGTTCAAGTTGAGCAAGCACGTAGAAAGCCCAATGGCGCGCGCAATAGGAATCATGACGCAGGCCAATGGAAGTGTCGAGTATTTGTTTAGGAGACTTGGGAATGGGCAATGACAACGTGTCAGATAATATAAGTGGGACTAATTGCGCCGCAAAGAGAGCGTTCTTTTTGTGTGACAACGCTTAAGTGACAATGTTGCGCCATAGCATAGCGGTGACTACTACTACTATCGCGTTTTGAGACTTGTATTAGCTATAGTCATTGAGAGACGTTCCAATTCTTGTATATTCATTCATTATATTGTTCCTCTCTACCTTCTTTTCTCCACTGAGAGAACCCCAGATCCTTAATACCTTTGGAATACTGCTGCCTCTAGGCAGCAGTATTACGACTACTATTGCCACCTGGGTGGCAAAATGACCGCGTAACCAGTTTCAGCCTAGATTTCTGAGACTCTGCTAATTTCGGCTATTAATTATTATTAATTATTAGTATAGTAGTTCCTAGTAACTCTTATATTCTTTAATTATATAATATAATAATACTTATTATAACTTTTATAATAAGGCTTTTAATATAAGCTTAATTATTTTAGCTTTTACTTATAAATTTACTTAAATTCTTAGTTCTTTATAAATATTTTTACTAGGTCTTTTAATTCTACTTAAATTCCTAGTTCTCTTATAAATATTCCCGCTAGGTCTTTTAATTTAAATTAACTTAAAGTGCTCTAGAGAAGTGCGCGTCTATTAAGGTCTAGTTCTTGTAGTTATTACGTTATAAGACTCATGTTAACTAAGCTTATTCATAAAATTATTATTCTTCTTCTTATAAGTACTATAAACTCTGTTTATAGCTCTCTTTTTAATACTAAAAAAACTTCTTTTTATCCGAATTTAACTTTTAAGTAAGTTTAGTCATAATAGCTAACACTATAACATCCAGCAATTACACCAAGCTCTGCGACTTCAGTCTACAGAGGTATTATCCGACAGCAGTGGATTTTGCCCGACAACTACTACTCTATTAGTGTCTACCGGAACAGCAGGAAGGCAACAGGCACCTCAGCTATAAGCGATCTGGGATTCAACTCTCCCCCTGTGCCACGGACCCGAAGGGTTTGTGGCACTCCAAAAGAATCCCACGACCTCTCAGTCGTGAACTTCATCCAAGAGGCTACGTATTTTCTGTTAGTGTAGTTGTCTTAGTCAGAACGTCCCCACCGCCATTTTACATCCATTCTTTTAGTCAGATTCTGCTCTTTCTCTAGTAGGCTTTCTCGTGTCTCCCCCTGACAAAGGCTCAGACGGTTCACCAGATCCTCGTGTGTGGGCGGCTACGGGATCACTAAGCGTGACCAATTCAAAGGAAATCTATTCCCTACAAACGACTTGCAACGTCGAAAGGACCAGGCAAAACCATACATGGGCACTTTTGTTCGTCCGTTCGTTTAGTTTAACCTGTTTGTGGCATCTTAAGTTGTTAACCGTTTTAGGGTATACTTAAACCGTTTAAATAGTTAAACGGTTTTCCAGACGCTGTACTTAATAAACCGCAAGAAGCGTTGATTAGTATATCGACTAGCTAGCCTCTCAAACTCCTGATATCAATAATTTTATAACATCTAGCAATTACGTCAAGTCTGCTTGTTCAATTAACAGAGGCAGCCTTATCCGACAGTATTAGAGCAGGTATGCACGGTAGATATTTCTCACCCTATAAATCGTTTATTTGTTCGTTTAAATAGTTTATTTGTTTATTTAACTGTTTATAATTTTATTAAACTGTTTAACCGTCTAATAAAATATTCGACCGTTTAAACGGTTTGCCTACGCATGCCAGTACTAGGCCAGACAAGCATATCAGCAAGGACAATTTCAAATCTTATACACGCCAACCAATAAAATAGTCGCGAATAGTCTTACTAAGATTTTACTAGGCTAGAAATTTAAGTATTTTATAGAATAACTTACACTTATTAATATTAAAAGTATTCTTAAAATATATAATAAATCTAATAGTAATTAAATTAAACACTTTATTACTCTTTTATTCTAATTTATAATTTAAAAATATTTAACTTAAAGGGGGTATATTAAGGTTAAGTTACTTATTTAAGGTAATAATTATTTTTATACTACTACCTAGTAGATAATAGTATTATAATAAGTATTTAGTTTTATATTATTTTACTTTTTATATAAGAAATTAAGAGCCTTTTATTCTGTCTAGGCTGTCCTATATAATCGTGTGTGTAATAAGGGTATATTATATATGTATGTAAACCTATTTATATATCTAAGCTCTTTGAGGAAACTTAATTGTCTAGAACATTAATAGTGGTTTTAAAGCTCGAGAGCCCGAAAAGTAAGCTAACCCCGTCTCCAACAAAGAACCAAATAACCGCTTAATACTGTAGGTACCTCCGTCCGGTTTTGGTTAATAATACGTGATTTTATCCCCGTTGTGAATACACAATACGTAACAGGGATACTATAATACGACTATGCAAAGCGTGACATATCATCAAGCTTAGTCTAATATAATTGGCCGTCTTATAGCTGCAGGGAATGCAGAATCCAATACCTTTAGTGGGATATCATTGCAGAAAATGCCTCACGTAGTGATTATTATTAAGTTACAAAGGACTGTACAGGAGGGATAGGAAGTCTGGCAGATTACCTGTCAGATTATCTATCGGGCCGTGGTCTAACCTTCGAACAGCTCGTCGTTGTAGCCGAGCTGGCGAGTTACTAATACTAATAAAATACTACGCTACCCCTTGTATATTAGAGCTATAAGTATAAAAGGTAAAATTATTTAAAAGCTAAGAGTTCTTAAATTAAATAAGTAATTATTATAATTATTATATTAATTAATAATTTAATTAAGCTTTAAGTAATTATATAATTTATTATATAAAACTTTAATTTATTTTATAAGAATTTTATATAAGAACTTATTATTTTTTATAATATTAATTTCTTATTTTTATTTTTATATTACTTAAAAAAATTTATAAAATAAATAATTATAATTAAATAATATATTTAATATTAAGCTTTAAAGTGTTTTTATATAAAAAATAATTATATAATTAAAACTTATTTAAAAATTCTAATAAAAAATTTTTCTTAATTTTTATTAAATTAGGATTTTTAGCTTTATAATAAGTATTCTTTTTATTATAAAAAGCTTTTAATTTACTATTAATTATAATTATATTATCTTTTTAGTTTTATTAGCTTTAACCTCTTAAAAGTTATAATAAATAACCTACTTATATTAGGCTTTTTAGTACTTTTACTTATATTATTATTTGTAGATAGTTATAGCGGATATTAGTAAGTAGTTACAGTGCTTATAGGAGATGTATATATGTAGGAGCAGGGACTTATAATTAGTTGTGTTAGGTCTTGATAGTAGAAGATGCAGATAACTTAGATAAAGAGGAACAAGATCGACTAGGAATACAAGTAAGACCTTATAGATATACTATATATGTAAGTATTTTAAGTTTTCGGCGTGACTTGGCGTGAGTTATAAGCGCGAAGTTAGTTTGCCTCTATAATAACAGTAGTTGAGGCTATCGCGAGATAGCCTTAGTTAGTGGCCGCGGCGCGGCACTAATTGCGCTAAAACAGTCTACTTTTCTAGTCTTTTACTATTTTTAGCCTAATATAGTCTAATATTATTTTAGATTTTATGATTATATAATACTTATATTATACATATAATTTTATTTAATTATAAAGCAAAATAATTAAAAATTAATATTTATTATTTATATAAAGTAATAATTAAGAAAATTCCTAGATTATAAAGTAGTTTATTATTGTGTTATATACTAAGTGCTAATTTTAATTTAGAGAATCGCGGGCCTTTAAGGGCTAATAATTTACATTAAGGTTACAGCAATTTGCTGCTTTACGTTGCTTCTAGTATACCTGCTTATATAAATAGTAAGTATACTTTAGTAAAAAAGTATAATATTAATTTTATACTAAACCCTCTATTTTATAATATAATAATATAATAGTAAATATAATATTTAATAAAAAAGTATAATATTAATTTTATACTAAAAACTCTATTTTATAATATAATAATATAATAGTAAATATAATATTTATATAATATAATAATAGTATAATAAAAATATTAAATTAATAATAAAATTACTTTAAAATAAACTTTATTAATTTCTTATTAAATAAATATATAATTAATTTAACTTATTATTAACCTTTTTATTTATATTTATATTAATAATTATATTAAGTATAATATTATTTCTACTTTTAATTAAGAGTATAATTAAGCTTAATTATATTTAATTATTAATATATTTAACTTTTTTTATATTTTTATATAATATACTTTTTTTATTTTAATTAAAAGTATATTTTTTATTAAAAAATACTAATTTTAAATTTATTAATTTAAGTAAAATTAAAAGTATATTAATAGCTATTTAAAAAAAGTATAAATATACTTTAATTTACTTAGAATTAAGTTATTAAAAAAGAGAAAAGTAAATAATTTTAATTAAAAAACTTTTAATAAATATAAAACAATTATTTATATTAGAATTACTTTTTTCTTATATAATAATCTTATTAAATAAAGTATTTAACTTATTTTTTAACTTTTAAAAATATAATAATTTATCTTATAATAAAAGAGTAATATTACTTATAAGCCTAGTTTTTTTATAATTTTTTTACTAGAATATATTTATATTTTTAATAACTTTATTAATCTAGCTAATATTTTAATTATATTAAATATATTTAAGTTATTTTAAAAGATTAAAAAGGAGTATAATAATATATATAAGAGTTTTATTAATTAAAATATAATATTTATTAAAAATAAATTAATTTATATTAATATAATAAAAAAAATAAGAATTATAAGTTACTTTTATATTATAAATTTTTTAAATATATAATATTAATTTTTTAATATTAAAAAAAATAAATATAAGACTTTTTTACGTTTATTTTTTTATAATAATATAATAAAGTATTTATAATTATTAAAATATAAAAAAGATTTAATTTTACTCTTTTTTTAAGTAATATTATAATAATAAATAATTAAAAAAATTATTATATTCTCTTAATAAATTCCTAGTTAAATATAATTAATATATTATTATTAATTCCTTTTTTAAAATTAAAAAAAAACTATTATATTTTAACTTTCTTTTATAATATATTAAATAATAACTTATACTAGAAGTTCTACCTAGTATTATTATTAATATTAAGGTATAAACTTACTCTTATATTCTATTAATTAAAGTAAATTAATAAAGTTTATAATTATATAATAAAGTAGTCTATTTTCCTTAGAGTAAAGATCTAATACTATTTAAAAAAGTTAGTTAATTATTAGTAATTTAAATTAAATAATTTACTTTTCTTTAAAAGGTATTTCTACTTATTTAATTAGCTAGGCTCTTTTTTTATAAATATATTTAATATTTTATAAAATTACTTATATATTATATTACTTATTATATTTTATTAATAATAAATATATATATATAAATACTAATTACTAAACACAGGCAGATACGTACCATACAAATACGTGAGGATCGCTCGTTGGTCAGCGAATTCCGTACAGAGGCATTTCCACGCCTTCTCATGGTCTTCTTCCGTCTCAGCAAACACCACCTGCCTCCACAGGATAAGGACTCCGTGGTAATCATGGGTTATAGGTTCAGACAAATTGTCTTGGGCGACTAGCTCCTCTGGTTTTCCAGAGGCCCGTACGGCCTGCCGATCGCGCTGGTTGAGGGTAGCATCAGGCTCATCTGAACTGCTCTCTTCGCCAGTACTACTGTCCGTCGCGGTATATACCCATCTCCGCTTCGACTGCAGCATTACATTGGAGTTGATATGGTGGATGCATATTTGCTGCTGGGCTTCTGGAAACTCAACCCCAAGTGCCTGTTTCATCTGTTTGTCAAAATCGGTAAGAACAACGTCCGGAGCTCGGATGCTGTACCGGTCAAGGAGCTTACGGACACCGTTCGCAAGGAATTGGAACCCTTCAAGCCTCTCATTGTCGATCAACCCGAATGCGGCGTTAAAGACAGTGCCTAAGCAGGTTTGTCCCGTAACTTGGAAAAGAGGCAACTTGAAACGGTTCGTGTTGTATGTGTTGTCGAAACTGATAACCTCGGAAAAACGCCTCCACATCCGGATACAGTAAGGAAAGGTCCAAACCAACCCTACCAAGCGGTCGGGTTCGTCGTTTGCCCACTCGGCAATGTAAGGGATCTCCTTATCGTCAAACAGCTTGATCAGTGCAGCCGTAGAGCTATAGCCACCAAGATTCTCTCTGCTGATACGAGCTCTGGCATTGTAGATATCTGTCGGAGTATAAACCGAGTCTGGGAAGTGGTCTCGCACGATGCCACCAATGTCTCGTGCACGGATGCCAACCCGTCGACTGGAAGATTGTACAATCGCCTTGACAGGACTAGTTAGTCGCCGATGGACTGGGTGGGCGGCAGCATCGGCGCTGGGCTTGTGGTTGTGTTGGTGGTGTTCCGTATTTGGGAAGTGCCGTAGAGTCCACTGGAAACCGTTCTCTGGCAAGGTCTCTGCAATAATCTTCCACTGGCATCCGGACTTTCGAGATTTTCGTTTCCGAATGCCAGCACCCCTTCCCGGCCGTGGTGCTCCATATCGATCACACTGAAAGACGTATCGACTTCGATGTCCAGGTCGAACTACACCATTAGCCCTAATAATACCAAAACCATGATTCTTCGCAAAAGTATTTACCCCGGCAAAAATGGCGTTAATCGATGGAGCTGGTTCACCAGGGATTGGTGGATTTGGAATGATTTCGATGGTGTTAGATCCGGGATTGGTATGGGGCAATTCGTGTTGTACAGACTGCCCCTCGCCCAGAGTTGTTGTGTCTGGAGGCAGAGAGACCTGGTCGGTGACTGGAAATGTGTGCCTTGTTGTTGGCCCTGAAGAACTTGCTCGGGCCTCTTGCAACTGATGCCCATTCTCGGCCCAGGCAAGTTCATTCTCGTCAGCCAGGATAAGTGCAGAGGCGAGGTCCCCATCAGTCCGTGAAAGTTGGCGAGCCAACATTAAAGCAGTTGGAAGAACGGTCATTCTTGCCATAGCTTGCATGATCTGCTCATCCCGGCTCTGCTGATTGGTTCGCCGCCTCTGCTGTATAGTCTTGGCCGGGTCTGGTATTAGTGTGTCAACATGTTGGAATCGTTGGCTTGGTTGATACTCGGAGGTGCGATAGTCGTTCCGGAGGTAAATGTCTGATTTTCGCCATCTAACGCCTGGAATATCCTTGCCGACCAAATCGTGAAGCCCAGGCAGAGAGTGGAAATGCTGATCGAGTCACGCGGCAGGCACGCTGCCCACCCCTTCCGTGCCATACTGACAGATGTCGAGGCTGGCTGTTGAACTGCTTGAGCGGTCTGAGTTGCTGGACAATGGTCGCGATTGCGATTGTGTGGAGGGATTGGTTGGGCTAATTGGACTTCTGCGACGGCTGATGTTGGCGATGTTAATATTTGGTGAAGGCATTGTAGAGCTCTGAGGCAAGGTACGTTGTACTGGACAGGCTAGGGCAATGACGATGGAGATGGTGTTGATACTGGAACGCGTCGCGATTTGCTGTGAGGGTCGACATTTTGGCGGACACATGGCGACTTGTGGCAGAATTTTAGTACCTACCTCCTGCACTAACAGATCTGGTTTGGGCCAATGAGAGGGTTCAAAAAGTGTAGCACCCGTAAGGTGTAGCACGCGTATTAATTTGATGTAGCATCCCTATTAATTGCCTATATTATTTACTACACTGGGTACATTACCTCAATGGAACCCTATTTCCGATCTCTGCTCGCTAGCAATCACCTGCTTCTTCACTGCCACAAAGCTGTCCGGGCTAATCGAGATAGAATTGATACCCGCCTCAACGAGGAACTTTGAGAATTCTGGATGATCGCTTGGTGCTTGTCCACATATGCCAATTTTGCGGCCGGCTTTGCGTGCCGCGGAGATGACATGGCTGATCATCCACTTGACCGCCTGATCCTGCTCATCAAATAATTTTGCTAACTCACTGGAGTCACGATCCACACCGAGTGTGAGCTGTGTGAGGTCATTAGAGCCAATGGAGAACCCATCGAAGTGGTTAGCAAAGTCGGCGGCGAGGATCACGTTCGACGGAATCTCGCACATGACGTATACCTGTAAACCTTTCTCAGTGCGTCTGAGCCCATTCTCAGCCATAACATCTAGGACCTTCTTGGCTTCATCAACCGTTCGACAGAAAGGGATCATGACGATAGCATTGATGAAGCCCATGTCCTCTCGCAGCCGCTTGATGGCGCGGCACTCAAGTGCAAAACCCTCCTTGTAACGTGGTGAGTAGTATCGTGAGGCTCCACGGAAGCCGAGCATTGGATTTTCCTCGCCAGGTTCAAATTCAGCGCCGCCTATGAGGCCGGCATATTCGTTGGTCTTAAAATCACTCATGCGAATAATAGCCGGCTTGGGATGAACGACTGCGCACAGGGTCGCGAAGCCTCGGGACAGCTTGTCGACGAAATATTCAGGCTTATTGTCATATCCTGCTGTCAGTGTGGTGATCTTTTTCTTAGTCTCTTCATCTTCAAACCGGTCGAAGTGGATGAGCGCCATGGGGTGAATCTGAATAGCATTGCTAACGACAAACTCCATGCGCGCAAGGCCGATGCCGTCGGTTGGAAGTCGCCACCAGCGATACGCGGCTGCCGGATTAGCGAGATTAAGCATAATATTGGTTCTTGTTGCTGGCAACCCAGACATATCTAAGGTTTTGGTCGTGATATCGGATGTGCCTTCATACACAAACCCAGAGGTGCCTTCGGCACAGGACACAGTGATATTTTGACCACTATGAAGCACATAAGTGGCATTTGCAGTGCCAACTATGGCTGGGAGGCCAAGTTCACGGCTCACAATGGCCGCATGTGACGTGCGTCCGCCATGATCGGTGACGATGGCTGCAGCCCGCTTCATCACAGGCACCCAATCTGGGTCTGTGGCTCCTGTTACCAGGATCGAGTTATCCACAAACTTGTCGATATCCTTCGCAGTTTCGATGAGGCAAACTCGCCCTGAGACTGCCGCGTCGCCGACTGAAAGGCCCATTGTCAGGACATGGCCCTTGGTATTTATCTTGTA
>AZNH01000114.1:0-64479 GCA_000814955.1 Metarhizium guizhouense ARSEF 977
TTAATTATAAAATAAAATAATTAAAAATTAATTAATATTAATATAAAAAATTAAAATAAATATAATTTAATTTAATTAAAAAAATTTTATTTATATTTATAAAATAATTTTTTTATAACTTTTAATTTAAAATTTTATATTATTTATAAAAGTTTTATTAAATTATTAAAAGTTTAATAATTAATAAATTAATTAAAATTATAATAAATATATATATTTAACTTAAAATTTGAAATAAAAAAGTTTTTTAAAAAGTAAATTTTCTTATAAATTAATTAAATTAATATTATAATTATTTACTTTATATAATTTATTATATAATTTAATATAATTTATTTAATTTTATTAATTTAAGTATTTTTAATATTTTTAGTATTTTTAAGCTTTTTAAGTTACTTTTAATTTTTATTTTTTTAAAGCTTTTAATTTTTAAATTATTAAAATTTACTTTTTATTTTAAAAAACTATTAAAAATCCTTTTATTTTTTAATTAAAAATTATTTTAAAAAGCTATTATTAACTTTTTTAATTTAAAAGTTTTATAATAATTATTAAAATTAATTAATTTTAAAAATACTTTATTTTTATTATTAAAATTAATTAAAAAATATAATACTTTTTATTTTTAAGTTTTTTAATTACTTTTAATTATTTTATTTAAATATTTATTATTAAGTTTAATTAACTTATATTTTAATAATTAAATTTAATAGTTTTTATTAAATTTAAATTTTAATTTTAATATTAAACTTTTAAATTAAATTTTTAAAAAAATTATTAAAATAAAAATAATAATAAAAATAATATTTTTAATTATAAAAATAAATTAAAATTAATTTTAATTTTTTAATTTTTTTATTAATTTTTTAATTAATTAAATATTTAAATTAAATTTAAGTTTTTTTAAAAAATAAATAATAAAAAATTATTTTTATTTTTAATAACTTTTTAATATTAATAATATTATTTAAATAAGTTATTAATTTAAATATTATTTAAAATCTTATTTATTTAGCTTTTTTATTAAAATTTAATAAATTTAAAATATAATTATTTTAATAATTTAAAAATATAAAATTAATTAAAATTATTATAATTAAAAAGTTTATAATTAATTAAAGTTTTTTTATATTAAATAAATTAATTTAATAAGCTTTTATTAATATTTTTTATTAATTTTTAATTTAAGTTTTAATTTTTATATAATTAATTTTTTTAATATTAATTTATATTATATTAAAATATTTTTTTTAAATTTTTAAAATATAAATTATAATTAAATTTATAATAATTTTAATTATTTTAAAATATTATTTATAATAATTATTATTAATTTTTAATTATTTTATTTTATAATTAAATAAAATTATATATATAATATAAGTATTATATAAGTATAAAATTTAAAATAATATTAAGTTATATTAAGTTAAAAATAATAAAAAACTAGAAAAGTAAACTATTTTAATATAATTAATATTATATTATAACTATTAATTAAGGTTATCTTGTAATAACCTTAGTTATTATTATTATAAAAGTAAATTAATAAGGCCTTTAAGAAAGTAAAGCTTAAGTATAATATTAAAAAAGCTATTATACTAGTTATTAAAAGAGTTAATAAAGCTAATAAAACTAAGAGTAAAATTATTAAATAAATTTATATTAATAGTTTTACTTTTTTTAAAAGGGATAATAATTATTATATTATAATAATTATTAATAATTTTAATAATAAATTAATAAATTATTTAAAAAGCTTTTTATTATTTTTAATAAACTTAAAAATTAATTTAATAATTATTTTTAAGAAATTTAAGTTTTTTAAATTAAATTTTATTAAAATTTATAATTATTATAATTTTAAAATTAATATTATTAAATTAAAGTTTTTTTAAAAAAATAATAATTATTTTATTAAATTATTAAGAATTAATTAAATATTAAATATTTTAATTAATAATATATTTTTTAATAATAAAAAGCTATTAAAATTAATTATTTAAATTTATTAAAATTATTAATAAAAAACTTTTAATTTTTATAATATTATTAAATTATTAAAGTTTTTATTTAAAAACTTTAAATATATAATAATTTAATATTAAAAAATCTTAAATATAATAATAAATTTAAGCTTATAATTATTATATTAATAATTATAAAAGTAATTTAAAATATAAAATTATTTTTAAATTAAAATTATTTAAAAAAATATTAAGTTTTTATTATAAATATTAAAAGTTATTTAATAAATTATTTAAAAAGTTATTAATTAAGAGATTTTATTATTAAAAATTTAATTTTAATAAAATTATAATATAAGAATTTTAAAGGTTTTTAATAGTTTTATTTATATAATTATAAAAAGCTTTTTTAAGGTTTTTTAGGGCTTTTTAATAATACTAATAAATAGCAGCCTTTTTCTATTAAAAGTGGCCTTTAGCGTTGACAATTTATTTCTGCAAGACAAGCATACTGCATGGCTAGGCAGCGGCAGGGGATGGTTGGTTAGTACGTAAAACAGCCAGAGAAAGGGAGGATGAATGGCAACGGGATATATGTGGAGTATGTAGATGTAGTGAAGTAGGACAACATAATATCAAGCATTTGGCTTGAGAGCACAGCAGCGAATAAAGAGACGGCCAACTGAGACATACCTGCCGTGATAACGTCAGCCAGGAGTCTCGACATTGAAGGACGATCAGAAATCATAACACAACATGCAGAATGAGAGCACAGCAGCGAATAAAGAGACGGCCAACTGAGACATACCTGCCGTGATAACGTCAGCCAGGAGTCTCGACATTGAAGGATGATCAGAAATCATAACACAACATGCAGAATGCATCGAGACAACTGACTCGTGGTGACCTTGCGACGAATATGGATCGGGCGTAAGCCATGCCGCTTGAGTCCGTCGTCTCATGCCGCTTGGCTGTCAACTTGTCACGACGGATGCGGACAACACCACACGTCCTCGAGGCTTTTTTCAAACGGGACTGCGGAACAGGAAAGACATAAAAGACTGGTGCTTCTCTCCGCATATTCCACATACCTTTCGTCTTTGCATCACAGCCGGAAGGTGTCGTATGTTTCTACATTCTGACAAGCCCCCCAATATTCTACCACTTCCAATTCTCCAAGTTTTCAACAAAATGAGGTCTCTGGGAGTGGTAACCGTCTCCCTTTTGGGACTACTCGCCCAGGAAGTAAGCGCTGGCTCTTCCGTCGCACAGATCAATCTTCTGGCAGAACCGCAGTCCAGAGGCACGCTGGCCTATGTACGGGACTCGGCGCCGCCAGAGTTTACATACACGACCGATTATGCCCAATCCGGCAACTGGATCGGTCTTTTCGAGAAAGGAATGGGCCCTGACACAGGGGATGATGACAAGTACTTGGGATGGGCGTCTGCACCAGGATCCAAGGGCCGTGTTACTGCCGATGCAGATTTTGACCAATGCCTGCCTGCAGGCCAGTACGACGCCTACTTGTTCCGTCAGCGCGGGCCTAGAAGTTATGCAGTCGTCGGGCCTGTGACATTCTCCTACCCTGGCAACCCCAACTACCACGAATGTGAGGGCGGCATCTGTAAGCCTGTCAGCGAGAGCTGCGGCTGCGCAGACGGCCAGTGGTGGTGCCCGGCTCGGGATGAGTGCATGCCGACTACCAAACAGTGCCGTGACAAGTGTCCAAAGGGCTGGAGGGTGGTTGGGAATAGTTGCGTCCAAGACATTTGCGAGAACCCATTGGCCGGCGTGCAGTGGGATGCGTATCGCATGTCGATAGGAAACGGTCTCGGTCAAATTCCTTACCCGGAACCACCGCCATATCTCCCGCAGTTCAATATCGATACCCTCTTTGGCGGAACACCTGTTCAGCCGACGAGCGGCACCGTCGGCAGCATCGGCTGGCGCAACGGCATTGCATGGATAACCAACCAAGTTCTCCAACCGAATCCCCAAGATTACTTCTTCATGTCGTGGACTGGCTACCTGGTCCCCAAGCATACAGGAAGCTACACGTTCAACATGTGGTGGACCGATGACGTGTCTTATCTCTGGGTTGGGGAGCACGCGAGGTCCGAATTCTCAGAGTCCAACGCAGATTTGAAGGTAGACTACGCTTCAATCGACACGTTTGGCAAGAAACGCTTTTCGTATGCTGCGGAACAAGGAAAGCCAGTTCCCATCAGAGTCATTAATGTACAAGCTGCGGGACCCTATTCGCTGTGCTTTGATGTCACAGATCCCACGGGTCAAGCGGTCATGAACACTTGTGGCGAAGGTGGTGCTCTGCGCGAGTCTGACGGCCAAATTGCTTACTGCAAAGACGACAAGTTTGGCTCCGTCTTCCGGCATGTTCCAGTGAAGAGAGCCTTTACACCAGACATGCCCGGCAGCCGGTGTACCAACTTGAAAAACGGTGCTCAGTGGAATCTGTACAAATTCCAGCCGGGAAGCGGCCCTGGCCATATTTCTTACACCTCGGCTCAGCCTCTGCTCCCAGCGCACAGTATTGACATGGTCCTCGCTGCCACCCCCAATGCCCGGTATACAGGGCAAGTTGACAAGATTGGTTGGGATAGCGGCTCCGTCGGAGGGGTGGGCTCTATCTACCCCCCAGCCGACACAGGCCCAAGGGGATACTTTTTGATGTTTTGGACCAGTTATCTTGTGCCCAGTCGAGAAGGAAGTTACCGTTTCGACATGTGGTGGGTGGATGATGTGGCCTTTTTGTGGGTTGGTAATAAGGCAATTGCAGACTTTTCTGAAACGAATGCCGATTTAAAAGTTGACTATGCTTTCCTTGATGTTTTTGGCAAGAAATATTTCGAATACCATGTCAAGGCCGAGGACGTTGGCAAGCGGATTCCCATAAGAGTCGCGAATATCCAGGGTGGAGGAGCATTTTCCGTCTTCATGATGGTCACGGATCCTACCGGTAAAGTGATCATGAACAGTGGTGACCTTGGAAGCGGTAAACTGCCCCAAGCCTCCAATGGCGAAATTGGTTATTGCCCATGATGTCGGCGATGGAGCTGGCAATTGAATATAGGCAGGTCATGACTAGTAAGCCTAAGCTCATCAAAACTCGAACGTCATAGAGATGCCGGTCATTATTAGCAGATACGGTAGTGTAGTCAAGGCCAATAATTTCCGGTACAGTCCCTGCTGTCAACTGTAGACCCAACACCAGCGGTGACATGCATGATCGCATACATGAACAGGAAGAAAGGCCTGTTTGGAACTATCCGCGTTTGAGATGAGGCATCGCGACTTCATAGTTGGCCTGGCCTCGTTCCCTATGTATGTAACCTGCACCCTCGGCGGTCACCCGAACTGCTCTTGCAAATTCATGTGCTATGTGCGATTCCAAGCACTTGCCGCCCCTGATTGAACGCGTGCCTGGGTCGGTGTTGGGTCGGCCGGTCCGCCAGCACCAATGCAGCCTTGGTCGAGGCTGTGCAGGTTATCGACAGGTTGGGCGACCCGATGAGCAGTTTGTCGAGGCAAATTGTGAACTTCGAGCGGGCGGCTAGTGCACCAATGATGCTAGACTTGCGCTGTATTGCTGCTTCACACGGCAACCTCGCCCGCATAAAGAAACTTGACAGGTCACTGCATGATGGCGTGCCTACAGCAGATTATTCCTGGGATCGCTATCCCCCCAGTCATCTTGCCATTGTTGTGCCAACACTTTGGTTGCGTTGGCCCGTTCCAGTCTCGCTGCATCCCACATAACGTAGCCCCAGCGGCGTATGCAGTCTTGGATATAGTATCCATACAAGTTACTGTATGTTCCGTGCCATATAATTGTCCAGCCTAATGGTGGTAGTAGATCATTGGCATTGGTTTCGCCCGTGAACGGTAATGGCTCACGCCGGGTTTGCTTGAGATCCCGTTCCGACGGATGATTGTGGCGCCTATGGAACTGCGCGCCCTCACTGAACGCATCGTCGAGCACGTTGCCCAACGGAAATGAAATTTCCTCTTGCATCATAGACACTAGATGCTCGTGATCCTTGACTTTAAAAATAACGGAATGCAGCAACTCGAGACCGCGGGAGGTCGTTCCTCTCAAGAGGGATAATCTAGTCCCTGTTCCCACACGCACCGTTAGTAGTATTCCTACCTATAAGTATAGGCGGCAGAGTACTTACAGCTGTTGTCAAAGTCAAAAGCGCCGACTGGGGTTGGCGGTCGCCGGCCGTCAAACTTGGGATTCTCCTCATGTACGTCCCAGCGGATATCGCTGAAAACTCGGTCATATTTTTCTGTTGCAAAGGTGTTGATGCAAGCAATCTCCTCAACCTCCCAGGGTTCAAATAAACAGAGAAAGAGTTGCAAGATGCCAGAAGACTCAAACCCCAGTGGCGGGCTCAGCGTTGGAGCATATTTGCCTCTGCCAAACAGGTTGCAGGACAATTGAAATCGATACATGGCCCGCATCAGTCGCGTCTCCTCTGTGCGACTCGGCGGCTCATGGCTTTGCACAGCTCCTTCTTCACGTGCGAGATTTTCCAATGACCATGTCAAGTAATACCGAGCAAGAGGCTGAACAATGGCGTTATGAAACATGACCATACCGACTGCTTCATCTTCGCCAATGTCTCGTGGGAGTAATGGTTGCTCGGTGACACCTCGTTGATCCTGGTAGAGCTTCAGGAAGCCAGTGACGTTCTCACGCGTGCGTGATTTAGCAAAGTCGGCAGAGCTCGACCGGAGTACGGCCAAGGCATCTATAGAGACGCATCCTAACGTATTATCCAGCGATCTGCAGAGTAAATATCTGCGGTCAACGAGATACCTTGCGTGAATGACGGGGCTCGACGACACAAGAGCGCGCATTTCATCGATGCCAAGCATGGACAACAGCAAGCGATGAACCTCGGGGGGTAAGCTTTCTAGAGTTGAGATTGTAGCAGGCGACTGAGATTGGAGTCTGTCGGGTTGTGCTCGCTCGTTGGCGTCAGTCGACTCATTTTGCGGGCTTCTGTTATTCGCGACTGTAGATTTGATTGGGCGCACTTTGGATAGTCTAGGGTTCTTCAGGAAATTTCTGGCCCGTGACGAGATTCTTTTCATCTTTCTGGTTTCGCTTTGCGAAACGAAAGTGCTTGGAACGACTGCATGAAATCAACTCGGCGCGTCATGTTGCAGGTAACAGGCAATGTGGTAGAATGTGCAACGAGGGAAGACGCGAGGTGAACGGGGGACTTGTGATTACATAAGCGGCAGGTACTCTGTACACATGTTGGTTCATTTGACTTGGAATCTGACCAGCCAGAGCACGCATCACGGTAGTTAAGCAAAGCGGCGCTTTGCTTGAGATTTGCGTCATTGCAAAGGGCAGGCCACGCAAGGGGGCGGAGCTTCGCGATTTGCTTCTTTAATGAGTAGTTATAAGTGCTGCGCTACCATAATTATAAGCCACATATAGTTCAAACTCGACCTACTATTGGTCTAGAGGGCCTTAAATTACTATAATTGGCTTAAATTTGAAGGCCGGTACGTACCTTTGTGGATTGCGGACCTGCCCTAATAGCCCTAATAGCTTTAAAAGCTTTGAATTTGATAGCAGCTTCAAAAGCTTCGAAAGCTTCAAAAGCCTCGAATTCAATAGCAGCTTCAAAAGCCTCGAAAGCCTCGAATTCGATAGCAGCTTCGAAAGCCCTCGAATTCAGCAGCCCCAAAAGCCTCAAATTTGACCCGCCCGGCTCACCGCTTTGCTTACACTTATGACAAGGGCTTACGTTGTCATGAGACCTACGTACCTCGGGACATAATTGAGAACATCTGCGATTGATTATGACTGCAAAACTTGGTTCAAAGCCCTGAAAACCCAGGAAATTGACCAGACCCCTTTTATACCGTGTTGGAGCCCCTGAAGACCCCTGCGATATCCCTCATTCAAAGCCCTAATTTGAGCCCCAGGAAAAGCAACTACAGTGAGCCTTTGACCTCTAGTCATCACCTCAAGTGCTTTTTAACTCAATAATCTGAGCGTACTTATATCGTTCGCGTTCAAGTTGCAACTCTCGCTGACGAGAGGCTCGTTGAAAGTCCTGAAGGCCAGCATATCGCATCTCAATAGTATCAGTAACCCAATAAACACATGATCTACTTAGACGTATTTCCTTAAAGTCTGGATCCATAAGCTTTTCTTGTTCTGAAGGGCTTACACCGCATTCGTCAAGGCACCGGCGCCACTCCGAATCGTCGTCTGTATAAGCGTTTTCCTTCTTCACATGGCCAAGAATGAAGGCAAGAAAGGTGCCTTGGAGATCGCCAGTGTTGATATCAATATCGCGGCCAGGCCAGTTAGACCATTCGTTCCACATCTCGTCGACCTTGAGCTCAGAGAAGCCCAAGTAACACAATGTTGCACACGATATAAGGGCGTTTGGTATGGTGACAAATGCCTTGGCAGCAGCGGCTTCTGGAGAGCCCATGATTATGTCAAGAGGGATTTCTCTGTAAAATATATCACCCCAAGAATGAAGACGCCGCTTGTGACATTTTCGTTGTCCTGTTTCTTCCACGGGTCCAAGCAGGCCACTGAGTTCTAAGTTGGCCTCATCGAGCGGAGAAAAAATTGGACTCGAAGTGGCAGTCTCCATATTAAAAATATGTATGCTGATAATATGCAGGTCGGATATTGGACAAGGCGGCGGTGTGGTGTTCTTGATGTAATGACGATAGTAGTCAGAAGAGTGAGAAAAAAGAGGGAAATTGGACAAAGTGTAGAGTTGAGACGTGCACACAGATACAAACAACCTAATGTGTAAAGGACAAGGCATAGTTTATATATGCGGACATAATCTCAGAGACGAGGGTCTTTGCGCTAGCAAGTTTAAATAAGTAATATATTAAGTTAAAAAAACAGCTGATAAACTTTTTTAGACCCTTTCTAATATAGTTAAATTTGTAAAGCATAGGTAATTAAGCTTGGAGCTTACCTGTAATTAGTAAGTTTTAGAGCAGGTTTCCTCACGTTTAAGTCTCTGCTAGCCTTTTTTCGAAAAGTTGATATTTTATCAAAATAGAAGCCAGTAGGACTTGGCCCTTGATTGAATTTATCTATCAAGGAAATCAAGGCCCTCCAAAAATCAGAAGGCCTCAAAAAGCCGGTATCAAATTAGACAGAAGTTTCGCAGCTAGTAGGTTTTGCTAGCTAGCTTCCAACTTCAGCCTTGTAACCTAGTTTAAACCTTCTAGATGATGAGGCCCTGTTAGATGACTCATTTGATGACTTGTACCTTTGGATGAAGTAACCGTTGACATCCTCGCATGTTCAGACTTTGGGTCGTTGGTCACAATGCATTTTTCAATCGTAAGCCATTTTTCAAATATGAGCACATTGGCGCAGACGGTTGCCCGGCTCTGCTTCTAAACTTACTGGTTGACAACGCGCGTGGCATTTTTGGCAAACAATTTTGTATTCAATGTTTGGATGTATCTGTTATGAGAGGCACGCACTGATTCTTCGTACCTCCCTTGAACCCCAAGCATAAGTCATAAAACGGGACACCATCAGGTCGCGTGCATCGGCAGTCTTGAAACATCTTCTGTGGGATGACGTAGAAACACATAATGGTTATAAATAAGATTTGGGCCTAATAAAAAGAATCTCCCGGAAGTTAGAATAGTCTTGTCGTATCCCTCTTCATCCAGTTAGATGTTCCAGTCTTATATTCGACAGCATGCCTAGCAGACTTGTACTCTAAGCGTTGCCTGTTCGATGTATGCCACGCCGAACAGACCCGTCAATCGAAGGTCGACTATATGTAGGACAAACAACTTTTCATAGTAGTATTTTGAATGTTTCAGTACTATGTTATGAAATTCCCTCGGATTGTGATGAGAAATGCTCGCACAGGCGGCAACAGGGGAAACAATAACGAGCCCCAAGTACCCAAAGGGCAAGTAAACTTCTGTTGAAACAACAATGGCATCATGCTCTGAATGCTCTTTAAATTGAGCTCAAATTCGGAGATGTCCAGTTCCTTCATTATTCGCGTTTTTGTTGTTGGTGTTTCGCAGTCTGGACGCGGAGTTGGTTGTCGGACATTGGTCTGTTGAGCTGCCCTGAAACTTTCATGTATCGAATCAAAGCAGTGCCAACAGAATTACAGGAAAATAGCAAACGGGCGCGGCCTGGGATTGTCGACTACGAGCTGAAGCATATAGTCTTAGTCTGATTGAAGGGATTTACATATTTGCTTGAAAATCGTTTGACTGTCGCGGAACTGTTGCAAGACAGGGATTTTAATACCATTATAGAGTTATATGGATGCAGAAATTTCAATGGCCGGAAGACAGGTCCTCTTTGCTAATAAAATAATGAATGATTGAAATTGACCACAGCATACTCTTATAGCCGAGATACAAAAATGCTATATGCTATCAGATGATTTCATGTGGCTGCCGTATGCGCATGAACCGTGGGAAATGTTCGTCTTTTCATGATTCCCAGAAACGGCACGTCGTCCCTCAATCTCTGAGACCTCTTGTCCTCTGCCTTGTTCGCAAAATAGGACAAGAATCCCTTTCTCCTTACACCACTAGTGGCTGTCTGCTTTGGGCCAGCCCTGAGTGCCCTGGAACCAGCGTGACTTATACACCGCTGCAGAATACCGCTGAGGCGACTGGAGCTTCCCGTGTTTCAGGAAGTTAATTTGGTGCGAGGTGACATCCCTCCAGCCCGCCTGGATATAAAGCGCATTGCCCCGACCATCCAGGCTGAGGCATTTGATATCAGACCGAGGAAGCCACTTGCCGTCTGACCCAACACGTCTATCGACTGGCTGGAAGCCCGGCAGGAACTCCTTCGCCACGGCCTCACCGCTCCGAAACTTTTGCGACGGGATATCGAAGACGTGCAGGTCTGTATCAGTAGAGAGAAGGAGCTGGCGCTTATGAGGCACAGCGATCAAGTCGTGCCCTCCGTCCCACCAGCCGCTATACTGCGAGTTGGCCCATTCCGTCGTGAGGAGTATAGGATTGCCGACCTTGTACTCATGAACAGGCTTTTGGGTAAACCTGCCTCCCTTGTATGCATAGGCGTTTAGAGCGCTGCTGGACGGCGTCTTGCCAGCCGGTGGGCGGTTGTTTCCTACCGCCCACAGGAGATTGGCTTGTTTATCCCAGACGAGGCCGTGGACGGCGGGTGTAGAGTCGAGTTTCTCGACCGGGTTTGCCTTGGCCTGCAAGCCGCGACCAATGTCAAAGATTTGGATGTTTTCCGTGTAAATGTCCGAGGCAGTGGCTATGGCTATTTTGTTATCGGGCACGAGCTCGAGGCTATGCGTGTTGCCCAACGTGCCCCGGTTGATGCAGGTGCCAAACGTGATTTTCTTATCATGAGGGCTTCCAGGAAGGTGGTTTATGATGAGAGCAGCGCCGTTAAAGACTGTAAGGACGCTCTTGCCGCCATTGGCCCACTTGGCCTCTGGGACAGCATAGTTTCTCTTGATGCAGTTGAGGAGGTCTCCAGGGATGTTCTGCCTCTGGGCATCGTCGGGAGTCCACCTCCATGATTCAGCGCCGTTGGCGTCGTGGATGGAAACTGCGGCCAGAGAAGAGCCGGTGGCAAATAGGCCTGTGATGACCTTGGATAGAGCAGCCTCAGCCTCAGCCTCGGGACCTGGTTGATCTCCAGTCTGCGCTATGGGACTGCCTTGGATAGGTGCCAGGTGGATGGCACCAAAAGTAAGGGCTATGCTTGCAATTCTCATCTTGGCTTTGAGCACGTACAGTACTGCGCCAATTCAAGGGAGTGATGGTTATTGGAATATATAATAATTGGTTTTAAAATTGCGTCTGCCGTTGGTACAAATATACTTGGGAGCTTGATAGAGGGCGATAATTTGAACTCAAAGGGGGCATATCAGGAAGTTTATATGCTGCAGGCAGTGACCAGTATTACAAACTGTGAGCACTGGGGTGACTACCTGGATTCATTTAGACTAACAGAATTGCCATTGGATCAGGACCATGAGAATCCATGAGGATCGGGAACACACACAAGCACTCTCTTGATAGCATCGAGTCCGAGCAACAGCAGTAGTAGTCATGCATGGCCGGAAATGGAACATGCATAGCACCTGCAGGCTACGTCCTCGCACGAATTGCAATGCAAACTGCGTCATATCCCCGAAGTTGCAGCCCTCTAAGTCGTCGATACCCAACAAGCCCAACTAGTAATGAGATTGGTGTTCTGCACAGGATTGGTGGGTGACAAAGGCGTGTGTGGAGGTTATTCCGATTCCCAGATTTGTCATGTCTGACTTCACATTAGTGTTACGCTTGGCATAGCAGTAGGTAAGTTGTATACTTTTGGAGCTTCTTAAAGCGGGTTGATCATTGGATATCGGCACAAGCCATGTTGCACAACTTGCAATGCGCCATGCAGCCTCCCTTGCCAACAAAGGTCTTGACCAGCGGGGGGAAAGCATCTATCGCCCTTGATACGATTCATCACATTGACCTGGAGCTTTCAGTTGCCACGTTCACAGTGTATATAGTACAGCTTTTGAAATCCTTCGGTTGCGATGTAATATGACGGGAAGAAGCGGTCTGGTACTAGTAGGTGCTGAGCATTTTTTTCAAACTGCGTCCAAGAGGACTCTGGGTAATTGTCAGTCCGTTTGTGTAGCCTGCATATTATCGCAGCTTCATCAAAGTCAAAGCCGAGGTACCAGAAGAGAGCTGTTGGTACCATCGTGATATCCAGCGAATTATGTTGTTGTCAGGTTACTACCACACGCAACAAACGTTTTACTCTACGCGCCAGGATCTCGCTCGAGTCATGTCCGGAATCCAGACAAAAGACCTCAAGTGCTGGCCCCGTCACTTGACATTACTGCAATATTATGTCATACGCATGCGCCATTATCATCGCCCATGCGGTGCAGTTGATTTACAGCCACTTGACTCTCTCTGCACGGACAAGTCGACAACAAGCCCGCAACCATATCAAGCACAGCCGTGACAGGGACGCAAATCCTTGGACCAACTCCATCACGTCCAAGGAATCCTGAAAACCCTTTGGAGGAGTGAGTTTGGGTACCATCTGGCATGTACATGGCAGTCAATATTTTCAACAGATACATTGACATCGTCCGTGCAGATGACCTACACAAATACAATTTGTCATTTGTTCTCAGTCTTTGCCGACGCATGTCGGTAGTAGACCAACAAATGCGCCATCCGGGGCCAGCAAAATGTCCAAGGGTCATGCGTGAGAAAGAAAAAGGTCAACGGGCGACCCCTGCACTCGGCCCGTTGAAAATGACGATGCGGCATTTGAACACCGTTGCACAGGCACAACTACCTGGGGCTAGTATCTGGTGCTATACTTTTGCGTATAACATGCAGTGCTGCAATGTTGGGGGAATGTCTGGTGTGCATGCATCACAGGCCACAGATTCTCCTCGTAACAACGGCGCTCAAGGAGGCCAGTCAGCCCAGTCAGCATAGCAAGTCCATGTCTACCTCCCAGCTATCTCTTCATTATGCCACAATCCTGTGACTACTAGCAAGTCAACATGTGATCAAGAGTAACAGCTTCTTTGCAAGAATCTACGTTGTAAGACAACCCCTCCATCTCACCCTAGAAGGTGCCAGGAATCTGCCCCTTCACGGGAATCATATACAGAAACGGAGCCGACTCTGGTAACAGATTCAATTCATTTCTTTTGAACCACAGATAAAACATCCTTCATATACGCTGTCAACGGAAAGATACAGGACATCTAAAACCAAGAAGTATATAAGGTCAACTATAACAGGCCCTCGTGGAATTCCCTTTTGCTTGGTGTGGTCAATCCGTGATATACACCTTGCTTGAAAATTTCATCCCTTTTAGCTGACTTTGAGGACAATGTTTCGGTCTAGGAATACCGTCCTCCAAAACGCGTCGAGTATTGGCCCTCCTGTCGGGCAGTACATAGAAGCGCTCAGCTCCAAACAGAGCCGTTTCCATCCCTTTATAATTGCCAACTGTGACGAATGCACCTTGCGGAAATGCTCATGATTATGATCCCCAGGTGAATAATGCGCCAGCGATGCAAGTGCCAAATCAAGCGGATCAGCGATGGAGACGATCTCGTCGACCATTGCTCCACGAACATGAAGGATCTCATCGTTGTCAGTGAACTTGAAACACGATTGGCGGTCACCCCCCAGGTCAGCATTGAAGCCCGTATAGCGTGTGTCACCAGTGTCATTTTGTGACGGGCTGATACTTTGTTGGTCAGACACGAATTTCTGAAGTGCATTGTACGAAGAGAACTGCGTGGCGCTAATGGAATTGAACAGGAAGATGGCCGTATCTTGCGTCCAGTCAGGAACCCAAGACGGTAGTAATGGGTTCTCCTTGTACGGCTCCGACTGGGACAGATATCGTGGACGGGCTGGCCGGGCGGTAAGAACGTCCAATTTCGCAGTTGACGCGAGGAAGGCTTTGGCAACACTAGCGAATATCGGCCGCATGTTCAGATAATAGCGAGGTTTCATCTACAATGTACTATGCTCATGACTCCCCAAGAGCCCAAGCAAAGCAAAGATTCTGTCTCGGGGGTCTGTCGCTTCCGAATTCAATGTCATGGCCAGCAGATTTGGGAGTGTCGGCGACGCCCCAGTTTTGAGGTTTCCAAGTCCCTTTGCAGAAAGAAGAAGAACTGTTTTACTTTTTCCAAAAGTTCAAAATTCAGTTGATTACTGGGCCGTAGTCCCCCATTTCGATGTTTTGCGGCCCGCCTGGCCTGTCGGACGAGCACATTGAGAATGGTCTCTAGATGTTGCCATTCCATAGCTCTCGAGCCACAAAGAAACACGACTTCTTTGGCCAACACAAATTCTTGGTGAACCCATACTATTTCCCACCATGGACGTTGCAAAGGTTTGATCAGGGCCTCTGTTAGCGTCAACTTTGCGGCTGATGCAGCATACGGTGGAATGTCATGCAACATGTTTTCCGGCCGTTCACGGGGGTTTTCGCAGCAGGCTCAGTAATCCATGAGAACGAATGGGAATGAAAGAGCGCCCAGCATTGAATTTTCCTTGATTTTCGGCCGTAGGCGGGAGTTCTTGAAGGAGCCGAATACAATGGCGCTTGTTTTGGACTCTTCACCGAGCCATACAAGGACCCGAGTTGCATTTGGTATATCAGGCTCATCCGAGAAACTTGGCTGTTCCTCTCATGCACGTTTGCCTGGTTGATACAAACAGCATCGACCCACAAGGCTCTAATCGAATTCACAAGCCTCAAGCTACTCAGTGTAACTGCAACATTCCTTGTAACTTTGAATAACCTGCCATTAAGTATGATATCTCTTGTGGGGTTGAAGAGCCCCAGACATAAGACAGCGCTTCATAAGGTAATTTTTGATCCGGGTCAACTTCTTGAAGAACGCACTTTATGAGGGAAGCAGCATCAGCGTCTGGAAGGAGATGCAGCAGGCGAATGTGATGGCTCTTTGCCAATTCGGAGTATAAGCCGCTTGCACTGTTAAGTGTTGTAGGATCCTCGACCTCGCTATACAGATGCAAGTTGTGCCTTGTACGGATGACGCTCCATCCGCTCCATCTTCGCGGTAGTTTGCGGAATTCAGCAGCGAGTCTTAAACGGCGTATTTCTGCAGGTCGCTGTGTTGACTCCAGCATATTGATGAACAGTTGGTGTATGGTTTTGGAAAAGACCACCGCCTCGTAAATAGTAGTCACTGCATCGCACTCGTCTACGACGACCCGAAGTCGTGAGACGAGATGAGGTTGGGGCTCAACCCTGTACCGACTTTCTGCATCGTCGCAGAAAATGCCTGTGTCGTCACGAATCGCTGACCAATTCTGAGAAAAGTCTGCCAGGTGTATCAAGGGGAATATCCTGTTGGCCCAGGGACGTTCAACATCATCGCCGCAATAGCCTTGGCCAAGCTGTTCCAGGAAGTTCAAAGAGTAGCTCGACAACAGAAGAACTGAGGTTTTAGGCTCCATCGATTATCGTCGATCGCCTAGCACTAGATATGAAGAATAAAAGACGAAACGAGCGTCCCCACGGCCGGTGTCAGGTGCCTGTTATGGCTACAGTGGGTGTTTCGAGTATATATAAAACGCACGTCCAAAATGTATGAGGCCGTATTCTTCTACTATTGTATCAAGTACGAGCCTGAAGACATTTAATGACGTGGCTAACTGGCAAAAGCCTCACTTTAACAACCAACCCGGGGTCGTTCATAGGGACCTGACCAACATATTCTGCAGTCCGTGAAGTTTGGGTTTCATCCTGTATGACAGGATTTTGTGCGTCTGGCTACAATGGGTTGGTGGTCAACTTCTTTGCCCTGTTGCTTGTGTGCGTGCCGCCCGTTCGCCTCATTTGCTGCAGTGCAACGAGTCTCACAGCCCCAGGTGAGTCCCTCCGCGAACAGCCTCACTCTGGGCAGAACAAGGCAGGCTCTTTCAGGTATACCAGTGTGAATGATGCCTATATTGAGCTAACCTCGTCCTTCTCACATCCCGTTTCGGAACTCATTGACTCCATCAAGTCGGAATTTTCACAATCTTCTTCTAATCTATTCGACAAACGAACAGCACAATGTCATCGGACACCTCCAGGTCCGATATCTACATGTCTGAACCTGAGGAACAAGTTCACGATGACAAAAATGCAGAACCCAATGGACAAAATCCAAAACCAATCAAGTCGCTATACGATATCTTGCAAGATATGAAATCAAGCAATGCCTCGTCCGAGACAACGACTATTAAGCAACTCAAGGAAATTGTTGAGAGTGGAACAGAATGCGACGTGCAGACCTTGTACGATGGTGCTGAGTGCGACCAACCATCTTGGCCATGACGAATAGGAATCTAGTTGCTAAACGAACTTGAAATTTTATTGCCACAATTTGCCCTGTTTTCTTTTTTGGTTTTATGGTCCCATAGCATCAACTATGTGTCTGAGGTTGAATAGACTAGGAGCTCCCGTCTAGTTCTGTGGACTTTCCGCGCCCAATTTGTTGACGCCGGACATTCAATGTTCTTACGAGGCCTAGAACTCGGCGACTCGTCCACATCGCCGACCTCAAAAGGCCACATTTTGTCGTTTGGCGCCACCGTTAAGTCCCACCAGACTCTACATGTATCTCGGCAAGGCTCTTCCGAGCGCACCAGTCATCATCCTCACCAGTACATACTCAGCCACCGGAACTAACCTAGTTGCCGTGGGACACTTTCACTCGGCTTTATAATAACCACTTTCCGCATGGCCCTTTCGTATATCTTCTCTGCCATAAACTCTGTTATAAGTATTCCATCCCGTACGCCATTGCCCGTCAACATGCTCGATGCTTTCGCGAAAGTTTCAGGAAAGGCACATCGATAGCTGCACACTATACTTATTACCATTAAATGTTGCTTCCCATAAGACGCCCTCATCATCTTTCCCCCTTCTTCATCCGCGAATATCTCTAAAGAGAGTCGTCAAATATTACACTCTCGCGACAGCCATGTCGACTGCGCCACTACCAGACTACTGTATGTCACATAGCATCATACCTGCCACATAATCCATCCCATGTTGAACGACGCATCCAAGATGCGGTGCTAGAAGTCCCCGAGGGGGCTCCAATGCAAGAAATACGCGACGCCTACATGCGGCAAGCCTCTCCCCCCAGTGCCGTCAAATCCTAAACCACGGCCGAAAAGCATGTCCACTAACAATCCCCCTCCCAGCGCTGCATTGGCAAGCCACCCCGACGGAATTCCGCTCGACTCCTCAGAGCACGAGCGCGACACGCGCATCCGCAGATACCATCTCATAAACGACGCATACTATAACCTCTCCGATGCCACCCGCCGCACGCACTACGACGCCCAGCGCAGGTCCTCCGCTCTGTCAACCCAAGAAGCGGATCTATTTGAAGAAGCTGAGGAGATCTCACAGCAGCCCGGGGGCACTGGGGAGGCCAATGGCGACGACGATCAGCAGCTTAGGGAAGATGCCCAGTTCAAAGATGTATTTGAGGGGGAGATGCGGGAGAATGATATGGCAGAAGATGGGACGAATATGCCGAAAACAGCTTTTTGGAGCTTGATTGGGGGTGTGACGGGTGGTACGCTGGCATTTATTGTCACGGGTCCGCCCGGCATCTCTGCCGGTATAGTGATTGGGAGTACAGCTGGGAAAATAAGGGATGCAAGGGGGAAGAGTGTGTATGAGGTGTATAAGGTGAGTAGTTATATCGTGGCCCTGTGTAATGTGACATGTGCTAACGAGTGGTTCTTGTCTAGTTGCTGGACCATGAAGGGAGGGAGGATATGCTTCACGAGCTGCAAAGGAACTTATTTAGCCCTTTTGCTGGAGAGTGAGTGCTGGCATACAGACGGTATAATCGATGACACGGAAGACATGCATCTTCCTAATCTCTGCGGGCGAAATCTTTCTACCCCGAATGTGTTTCCCAATGTGGTAATTTCCTACGACCAGTGACGTAACTTTACATGGGGATCCCTGGGTGTCTCCAACTTCCCGTCCCCTCATGTCAGTCAATCCGGTCCTTTTCCGCCCCAACTTTGTACCCACCAAGTCGCCAACTCGACCTGCCATGCCAAACATCTGTTGCCATCAAGGATCCATGTCAAAGACTAGCTCCTAGCATCCAGGATCAAAGGTCATCATCACTGGGACACCCGGTATAAAAATCGAGTCAAGCTCACACCACCGTGTCCCATCTCAGAACCGGATTCATATTATCCTCTCTACTCACAATGGCGTCCAAGTTGGCTCAAAAATACGAAATCAATGCCGACATAGGGGAAGGATTCGGGCGATGGAAGATGGTAAGCGCCGCAGTCGCACCCCCACGTCACCTCTCGAGTCTCTCACCAACACAAACACCCAGGGCCCGGACGAAGAGCTGATACCCTTTCTCGACGCCGCAAACATTGCGTGCGGATTTCACGCCGGCGACCCCTCCATCATGCTCAAGACGGTCCGCCTCTGCAAGCAACACAATGTCAGAGTAGGCGCGCACCCCGGGCTGCAGGACCTCTTCGGCTTCGGCCGCAGAAAGATCGAAACCGACCCCGGCGACATGTACGCCATGGTTCTCTACCAAGTCGGCGCTCTCAAGGCCATGCTGGATGCCGAGGGCGTCCCGCTGTCCCACATCAAGCCACACGGCGAACTGTTCTTTTACATGCAGCGAGACCGGGGCATCATGAAGGCCGTCCTGGAAGCCTGCGCCCCGTTCAAAGTCCCCGTCTATGCGTGCCAAAACCCAGAACAAGAGGCCATGTGCGCCGAGATGGGGATCCCCTTCCAGGGCGAATTGTACGTCGACATTGACTATTCGCCCGAGGGAAAGCTCGTCCCCGTGTCGCAGTCGAATCCTGTCACGCCGGAATTGTGTCACGAGCGCGTCGTTGCTGCCACCACGATGGATAGTGGACGGGACATTAACGGGACGCCGTTTGCTTTTGGGTTTGGCGGCAAGCCTTTTAGCATTTGTCTTCACTCGGACGCGCCGACGGTTTTGCAAAACGTCAAGTTGGTGCGCGGGGCGGTGGATCAAGTCAATCAGGAAAAGTTTTTGAAAAGGGAAAATTAACGTTGTTATCGTTTATGCTGTATTGCGTGGTGAATTACGGTTGACTAACCCAGGCACGGGTAGAATATAGTGTTCTTGAATGGCTTATATGATTATCTGGCCTTTTTTTTAATCAACTTGATATATGGTATCGGAATTTCTTAATTGATTATCCTAGCGAGATACTAGTGTAAGCATTATATTAGGCAAGGCCCAGCGATCGCATTTACGTTTCGACCGAGTGGGTTGGCGATGTGGCCAGTACGGTTCCGGGCATACTTGCCGGAAACCAAACCAAGTTCCCCTCTCAGGATATTACTTCTCATATTTAAAAGGTAATCGGTTGATATCTCTACTTGCTAACTGCTAGGCTGACATATAACCTGGCAACAGAAGGATATCGATATGTCTAGTTGTAATTACTGTAGTTATTACAACATACATCGTTGGTAAAGTTGTTGGGGCCCTGCCTTGATACCAACATAATAGGTATCCTTCGAGTTTCTTTTATATAAATGAACTAGTATATAATAGTAATAAATCTTCTTTCTTAATTAATACTCGGTAGCGAAGAGAAAACGAAAAGAAAAGCAACAAGTTTGAAAAGTATTCCACTCCATTATAACCAAGCGCAATCCACATATGAAAGGTTATTCGGTAAGCATTGAGGCCATCAACGGATTTTGTCAACCCCCTAAACAGCAGCGGCAACAGCCTTGCAGAGGCTACCCGTCGAAACATTCACGTCGCCGCCAACCGTAATATCGCAGAGAGTGTCGGTCGTGCTTTTCGCCATAGTCCCAGCAGCGTTACCAACAGCATCTGCCGCGCCCTTGGCCATGTTCCCGGCCGTACCAGCGGCATCACCAACAGCATCTGCCGCGCCCTTCATCATGTTGCCGGCTGTACCAGCGGCATTACCAACAGCATCTGCCGCGCCCTTGGCCATGTTTCCTGCTGCCCCAGCCGCTTCTCCAACAGCATCCGTCGCACCCTTGACCATGTTTCCAGCTGCCCCGGCAGCACCACTAACGGCCTCTACCGACCCCTTTACCATGTTCCCGGCTGCGCTCTGGGCAGCTTTGCAAAGATCGCCCGTCGAAACATTAACGTCGCCTCCAACGGTGATGTCGCAGAGAGTGTCGGTCGTGCCCTTCATAACAGACCCGGCAGCATTGCTCACGGTGTCTACCGAGCCCTTGACCATGTTCCCGGCCGCGCCGACGGCTTCGCCAGCCATGTCTGCCGTGCCCTTTGCCATGCTCTTTGCTGCCTCGACGGTACCGTCGGCGAGTTGTGCCGTGCCCTTGGCAACGTTTTGGGCAGCGTCGCCAACTGCATTCATCGAGTCCTTGGCAGCGCTTCCGACAGCAGCACACATGGGACCTGTCGAGGTCTGTACAACGCCGCCAACCGAGATGTCGCAGAGGGTGTCGGTCATGCCTTTGGTAACGGTCCCGGCCGCATTGCCGACAGCCTCTACCGAGCCCTTGGCTGCACCCTCGACACCCTTGGCTGCCCCGGCCATACTGCCCATCAAGCTGAAGGGCCTGGCAAGACCAAGGGCAGCAAAGGGCAGCCCGATGATGACTGGACGCATTTTGATAGTTTTTGTATTTGAATAAAATTTGGGTATAATAGTACTGACGCCTGGCATTCTGGGCTGGTCATGGTTGATCTTTAAATCGGCCAGACGAGCATAGTCGTTGGGCTGTGCGATTGCGCGTGCTCCGTCAGGAGGGTTACCCGTCTTGAGCCTAGCATGAGTCTGCAAATTGTCGTACCTGGCTAGTATTCTGTTCCGGATTTAGGTGGGTGAAGACGGCTATCCCCATAATCGAGTCTAAAGATGGGCAAATTTGTGCTCCATCATATACGAGGCTGCGCACGGGCTGATGCGGTGATGCCCACTTATAGACTCGAGCAACCGCTTGAGTTTTGACGTTGCCAAGATGATAATTTTCCTCATCTTCTCCCTTTAAATCCCCGTACCGCATACAATTTGGTCCAATGCAACACTCCAGGTGCGTGGTGGGAAGGCCCTATATTTTGGCCTAGGTATGGGTTGGGCCTTGAGTCTAAGACTCCCTCTACATGCTTTCTTGGATTTTCTTCAATCATCATATCTGCTTCCAATCACAACAGTCACGCTGAAAAATTCAACGAGGCAGCAAATTCTTCCCAGCTTATCTCTGTCTGGTACCTTTTGTTTATCCCAAACCATCGTTCAATATTCAAACGTGCCCAAGCGCAGGCTTCCACGTCCATCTACCAGGAGCTTACATGGATCGATTCAATATTGTATCAAAGGCCAAGCCGCCTGGCCACATAGACCTACAACTGAAGCAACTAACTGCCCGTGCATTCGTATCCCTTTGGGTGCCAAGGGCTTTCAAAGGGGTCTGGTGCGTCGTACGTTGACCCTCTGTTTATCCACAGGACGGGATTAGGTAACTCGCCGTATCGCTTAACTAATAATGACATCGGCCCCCCACAACATCCAGATGTCCTCAGCACAAAAGGAGATTAAGCCGATGGGCAGCCTCCGGAACCATATATACGTAAGACTATGAGATGAAATCCGTCATGAGACGAATATCAACAGCGTAATCTCTATTATAGTAAAGTATTTGTTCATAAATTAAAGTATCCGGCTACTTATCTCAGACGAGTAGTAGTTCTCACTATATTAACAGCGTATATGCATTGGCCTCTATTCACCTGATCTGCGAGATTTATTTCAATGTTGCATTGAGAATATCTGGTGACTAGTTTCTTAATGAAAAGGGAAATCCTTAGGCTTGCTCTTGTTTCTATCAATCCAGAATTTAGATACAAAGGGCACTATAATGCTTGTAGTGCCTGTCCATAATAGACTCCGTTGCTAACTTGCTTTTGTGTTATTCAGATGATTACCTCCTAATTAAAACAATTAATGCTGCCAATGCAGTTACATTAGATTGTTTTATTATTAAACGACTTAGAATTAGCCCCATATCATGACAACACCATCACCGCAAGTTAAGTGCTCAGTGCAGAGGGTTTTCAAAAATCCTTCAGGGTAGATGGAGCATGACCCATTGTCTCGGACATGGATGCAAACTCCTGTGTGTGTTTATACAGTCTCTAAAAACGCCGTATCAAACACCAACAAACATCACATGTTTGATAGGATGGCTGTAGATGAGGAATAAATGCGACCAACGACGTCAACTGCGGGGATACCAACATTTGAACATTTACCCGGAATCCGTGCCTCGCAAACACTCCATCACGAGGATAGCTCAGGTCCACCGACGGGTTACACCAAATCGTCCTCAAGGTCGTGGGAAGTAGTCGACTTTCTACCCCACGCCGATATTACCGCATCGAGCAACCCCGCCATCTTGAAGACGGCATAAACACAAACTACCCCAATCTCCACTCCATTTTCCCATCGTCCGGACTCCTCTTCGATATTATCACAGCCAAGTACATCGCTTGATACCCCCCCAAGACGGGCCATGTGGTCGACTGGCCCCTTCACATCAGAGCACTCACTTGGCTATATCAATCACTAATCCCCGTCTTGATGCGTTGCTATTCCACTCAGCCTTCCTCGCCCTATATTCTCCACCACCATGGGAAGCATCAAATTCACTTCGCTGCGCAACATCCGCAAAGTCTTGATCGCCAACAGGGGCGAGATTGCCGTCCGATGCATCAAGGCCTGTAGAGAAGTACAAGTCCACAGCGTCGCTATATTCACACATGCCGACGCAACCTCGCTGCATGTCACGCTGGCAGACGAGGCAGTGCTGCTACCAGGAGACGACGGCACTGCCTATACGGACGGGTAAGCTCTCCGATTTCCGCTCGTCACGTCAACTTTGTTAACGCCGACTAGTGAGGCCATTCTGGACATTTGTAAAAAAACGGGCGCCGATGCCGTTTTCCCCGGGTACGGCTTCTTGAGCGAAAATGCCGAATTCGCCCGTGCCGTTTCTTCAGCCGGCATCATCTTTGTCGGGCCCTCCTCAGCGTCCATCAAGGCCATGGGCCTCAAGCACGAAGCCAGAGCCATTGCCGAGGCCGCAAGTGTCCCCGTTGTCCCGGGCACCCAGCTCCTGTCGTCTGCCGCAGAGGTCGTCAAGGCCGCGAGGCACCTGGGGTTCCCGGTGATGCTCAAGGCTACCGGTGGAGGTGGCGGCATGGGACTGCAAGCCTGCGATACCGAGCTCGAGCTTGAGAAGGCCTTTGCCACGGTTCAGAGCCGCGCGAGCACCCTCTTCAAAAACAGCGGCGTCTTCTTAGAAAAGTACTACCCGCGGTCGCGCCACATCGAGGTCCAGGTAGCGGGCAACGGCGAGATCGTCATCGCATTCGGAGAGCGCGAGTGCTCGCTGCAGCGGCGACATCAAAAGGTGATTGAGGAGTGTCCTAGTCCCTTTGTCGAGCGGCACTCTGGTCTCCGCGAGAGGATGCTGCAGGCGGCCATCAACTATGCGGCGCGGCTCAAGTACAAAAGCGTAGGCACGGTGGAGTTTCTCGTCGATGACGAGACCGCCGACTTCTTCTTCCTCGAGATGAATACGAGGCTGCAGGTTGAGCACGGCATCACCGAGTTGTGCTATGAGGTCGATCTTGTCCATTTGATGCTGCTGCAAGCCGACTACGAGCGGGGAGGTCATGTGGGAATGCCCTCGGACATTCTCAGGGGCCTTCAGAGACACTCGCCGCGGGGATCGGCGATTGAGGCCCGAGTCTATGCCGAGGTGCCGCTGCGCGACTTTGCTCCGAGCCCTGGCATTTTGCAGCTCGTCCACTGGCCACAGGGTGATGGCGTGCGAGTCGACACCTGGGTGAGAAGCGGCCAGCGCATCACGCCTCTTTACGACCCGTTGATTGGAAAGATAATGGTTCACAGCCCTGATGGCCGAGGCGCTGCTCAGTCGAGAATGCTCGCGGCACTCCGCGATACCACTCTCCAGGGAACCCAATCCAACTTGGAATATCTGATCAGTATTGTCGCCTCCAGCATCTTTATCAACGGGCGTACATTGACAAATTCTCTATCAATGTTCAAATTTAAAAGTTGCTCCCTCCAGGTCTTGGATCCTGGCGTCATGACAACCATTCAAGACTACCCGGGTCGCACCGCCGTGGGACACGGAGTGCCCCCGGGCGGTCCTATGGACGACCTGAGTGCTCGTGTAGCAAACAGCCTTGTTGGAAACGATTGGGGGGTTGAGCTTTTGGAAATTACTCTAGCCGGACCAGAGTTGCTATTTCATGAGGCGGCTGTCGTTGCGATTTGTGGCGCCGAACTGCCTGTGACTGTCGACGATACGCCTCAACCCATGTGGTCCAGGGTCATTGTCAGCAAGGACCAAATACTAAAGCTGGGCAAGGTTTCTAGAAGCGGCACTAGAACCTATCTTGCTGTCAAAGGCGGGTTCCCCCAGATACCCAAGTTTCTTGGCTCCAAATCCACTGCCCCTGAGCTGGGCTTTGGTGGTCTCCAGGGACGGAAACTACAGGCCCATGATATTCTCGCTCTCGCCGTAGAGTCTGGGACTTGGGCCGCTGCTGCTGCCCCGTTGTCATTGCCGGCAACGGCAGTACCAGATTTTAGAATTACGAGTGTGAGTTGCATCGACGGGCCATTTGGTTCCGACGATATCCTTACCCCTGAAGGGCGCAAGACTTTATACGAGGTCCAATGGGCAGTCAGCCATAACAGCGGCCGAAGTGGTGTGCGTTTGGAAGGGCCACGGTTGAAATGGGCCCGGACCTCGGGCGGCGGCGGCGGATCTCATCCGTCCAACGTCCTTGATTACGGGTATCCCAACGGTGGAGTCAACTTCACGGGGGAATCGCCCATCATCTTTGCGCATGACCGGCCGGATCTGGGAGGATTTGCCTGCCCGACGACAGTGTGTTCCGCCGAGATGTGGAAAGTCGGCCAACTCAAGGCCGGCAACACTATACAGCTTCGGTCCGTGTCGTATGACACCGCTCTGGAGATTACGCGGAAGAAAGAAGAGTACCTCAGAGCAATCATCCTGTACGCACAAGGGTCTGCCTGTCAGATACCCCCACTGGACGTTGAGTTGAGCGATGAGCCTCCGTGTTCTATTCTCCATCAAACACCACCTTTGGGGAGCCATCCTCGGGTTACATATCGCCAGGGCGGTGACACCAGCATCATTGTGGAATATGGCGATCAACTACCGGACCTTCGGAACACCGCATGCGTCCAACTACTGGCAAATGGACTGTTGGCCGCAAACCTGGACGGCGTCCGGGGCGATCCCAACTTCGCCACTCTGACCGTACGGTTCGACCCGTTCCTCAGGGAGCGATCTAAACTTCTTGCACACCTCATCCATCTCGACAGCCAGATTGGAGAGACCACAGGAATCAAGATAGCGGCTCGACAAGTACAACTCCCCGTCTGCCTCGACCACACATCGCTCCGAGAGTCTGCGCAGCGATATATGGAGAATATCAGACCCTCGGCGGCTTACATGCCAGACAATGTAGAATACCTCCGCAAGAATAATGCTCTCAACACTAGACGCGATGTGTTTGACGCCATCCTCAAGGCTCCGTGGCTCACCGTGGCTGTGGGCTTCTACGTAGGAACACCAGTCATGTTCCCTCTTGATCCCTGGCGTGTGGTGACGGGCCAAAAATATAACCCAAGCCGCGTGTATACGCCCGGAGGCTCTGTTGGCCTCGGCGGCTCGCTGGTAGCAATCTATCCCGTCGCTGCCCCGGGAGGGTACCAGCTAATGGGCCGAACCTTGGGCGGTTGGGACTCGGGGGGGAATCGCCCTGGTTTTTCGCCCGAGAAGCCTTGGCTCTTCAACCATTTCGATCTGGTTACGTTTTACGAAGTGTCGGAAGAAGAGTACAGCACGATAGAGCAGGCTTTTGAGACTGGCTGCTATATTTTTGACATTACAGAGACGACAATAGACATGGATACATATATTGCGAGGTTTGACGAGGCGGCCAAGGACCCCGAGTATCAGGCTTGGAGAAGACGCCAAGTTGTGGCGTCGCAAGAGATGGGAGAGTTGGAACAGAAGCTTTTTGAGGAATGGACCCAGGCCAAAAGCTCGGGGGAGGGGGGGTCGTCATTTGAAGATGACGGCGTTGATTCTGGCAAGGTTGTCCTCATTGAGTCTCCTGTGGATGCCAATGTCTGGAAAGTACTGGTCAAGCAGGGTGATGTGCTGGAAAATGGGCAGACGGTGGCAGTGCTCGAGGCAATGAAGATGGAGATTAATGTGGTGGTGAGCGACGATCAGGCAGGGGCCGTAGTGACTACGATAAGTCAGCCTCCGGGAAGCGTTGTCCGGCCGGGAGCAGTAGTGGTGAGAGCTGTAAGACCAGAATGAAGAAGGAACCTATTGATGTTGGGAGTGGGGACTGGGTTTATTTTTAATAATGATGGAACTAATTCAAGAGCGGTGGCTAGGGTATCCAGTTATTTGTCTTGGAATAAACTCATATGCATGTCTAGGTTGCACACAACCCTAACCTGATATACTTGACGCATTTAGACAAACATTGAACCGTGCCTGTTCCCCACCCCATGTGCCGCTTCCGAGGTCAGACCCACCCCCACGACCACCCCACACGCAGCCACATGGCTTGAGCCGTTCATCTCAACGTCGGCTATCTCTCGCCATGCTCTTGCACGGATTGTCACCCTTGGCCAATAACCAACACTCAAAGATTGAAGCAATCCCAACAGAAAGGTTTGTAGTCAAGCTGTTTGATAGAGCTAAGAGAGGTTCCGCCCGTGGGCAAGGCGAATAGAGGCTATCTTGCCACACCCCGCCCTCGGACGGCATACCCCCCTCTCAATCTGTTGGCCTCATCCGGCTGCTGCTGCGCATGCATAACCACCAGATGCCTGCCTGCCATAACGTCTAACAAGTACAGTACATGTCACTCTTATCATGACCATTTGACGCCCTAAGCACTCACTACCAATTCGGCTTCACCCATGCAACATGAACGGTCGGCCCCGTCTTCCAGTAGCACCTTGCAAGTTCTGTCATAGAGCGTTCAAGCGGCAAGAGCACTTAGTCCGGCATCTGCGTACCCGTAAGCATCTATCTTGTGTTGATTTCCGATGCATTTTCATCCTAACTTGTATTCAGACACTCGAGAACGTCCGTTTGCGTGTTCTTGTGGGCGAATGTTTTCAAGGCAGTAGGTCATGACGCCAGGCAAATTCAACCCGTGTCGATGACGGTAACGCTTACATGTTAATGTTCGTCTCTAGAGACTTGCTCAATCGTCATCGTCGGCTCTCACGATGCTCAGAATCAACTTCAAACAAACATCAAAATACACGGTCGCTGGTCTTGAATAGAGTTCAGGGCCAGGCATCATCCCTCCGCTATCCGTCTGAGCATGAAGCATCATTTCTGTCCGAAGGCACCAGCTCCGAGGGGGCAATACAAGCTAACACAAGACCGACCGCGAGCGCGAGCAATTTCACCCCCACCGAGTATTCTCAGGAGCAGCTTATGGGCAAGTTCTCAATACATGATGGCACCATGAACCAGGAGCAAGACTTCTGTGATGATTCTGAGAACACAGGCCTACCTGCTCATATTCATCACGATACTGACACGGCCATCGACACCGGCCCTGATTTTATGCAAACACAGCCTTTCGACATCGAGTTTCTTTCAAACGAAACAGGCATGCTCAATGACTATCTTCTGGACATTTTCCCGCATATGGACTATCAGGAAGCAGCGTTCAAAGACGACTCTCGTCATGATGGCGGCACTGAAGCACCGGCCGAAGCACCAAACTCTAAAACGCATGTTTCTCCAGATGTAATACAAGCCGGCGGGCCATCGAGACAGTCTGAGATTGTGGCCGACCAATCCCGTGTTGTTGACCACAATCAAAGCTCAACAAGACACATGGATGAGGAGCACAGCAGGGTCAACAAAACACTCGACGCTATTGATGACATTGTACCAACGAATCCATGGTCCATTTCCACCGCAGCTTACGACAGGTTGGCTGCTGAGGTCATGAAGCACAAACACGTCTTGCCAAGTCCCTACACTCTGCCCAGCCGCCATAGGCTGTCCAGGTTTGTCGCAAGCTGGGTTCGTGGCTTCCACCCTCACCTACCCTTTCTTCATCTCCCAACAACCAGTCTGGATTCCATGACGCCCATGTTGTTGTTAACCCTTGCAGCTACCGGCTCATTCTACGGCTTTGAACACACTCACGGATACGCCATGTATTTTATTGCCAAGTCCATCATAACAGAAGAGCTCGAGAAACGTCGCCAAACAGCTAATCTATACCTGCTCCGGAGCTTTCCTCGATATGCCCAACTTCCCACCTCTCCACGGTCTGCCACGACATTCCAACCAACGCCACCGGCCACCATTGACATGGAACTGCTCCAAGCTTTGCTAGTGCTTGTCCTCACCATGTCTTGGCTTGATGGACCTCTTGCTCAAAATGCACTTGCAATGAGCAGCCAGCTTGCCTCACTCACTCGTGAAAGCCTAGCCTGTCTGCACTTGACAGACAACAACGATAACTGGGTGGACTGGGCCCGCGACGAGGAGCGGCGTCGCACCATTCTTTCTGCCTATTTTGTTCTAAACATTCAGACTATTTGCTTCAATGTACCGTCTCAAATCGCCGTTTCGGAGATGAACCTGCCGCTCCCATGCTCGGAAGCGGAATTCAAGGCCCCGAATTCCAAGGCCTGGTGTCGGCTACAGAAAAAGAATCCTCGCCGGCCAGTATTCGCACACTGCCTCGAGCAGCTTCTCTCCGGGAAACCCCTGGATAAGCAGGTGCCAGTAACGGAATTCGGCAAGTACATGCTTCTCCAGGGCCTATTGATGCAAATCTACTTTGAACGCCAGGCCGCATCAACTCTAGTAAATCCGACATCAAGCCTGCCGACAAGCACCATCTCGCTATATGATTCGGCTATTGATGCGTGGGAGTCCTGTTGGGATCCGGCCATCGAATCTGCGCTGGACCCATCGGCTTCATCTCATGGACCGCTCGCCTTCAATTCCACCGCCATGCTTCGCTTGGCGCATATCCATCTCGCGGTCGGCCTGCAATGCCAGTGCGAACTTCGCTCGCGCAACCCCAGGGTCATCGCGCAGGCGTTTGAAGCACATAATCCCCTTCCGCTCCGTTCCCCGCACCTGGACCAGGCAGCTTCGCATGCCATCTACGCGTTGAGGATACCAATACGAGTCGGCATCGCTTTCGTAGCTCGAGGCCGAACGGGGCACTGGAGTGTTCAGCATGCTATTAGCAATTTTGCTTGTGCTCTCTTCTTGGCCCATTGGCTTGAAAATATCTTCGGCCTGGTTTCTTCGAACCCCGACGGGCTGGAGGGTCTCCGGTCTGAGGAGAAGCGTCTGCTCTTTACCATTGAACGGCTCATTGAAGAAACCGACTTGGAGGACTCTCTGGGCCCAAAGGACCTCTATCCTAGTCGCATACGACGCCTGGCGGTAGCTGTAGTGAGACTCTGGGCCGAAACATGTACGGGCATTCAAGTTTTTGAGATTGTACATGTTATTGGGGAAACGCTTACCCTCGTGGCAGAGATGATTGAGAGCCGTCTATAACAACACGGGCGTCTCATGTGGCAAAACCCGTTATTAAGCCTCAGTGATTACTGCTACGTTTCTGCATCTGTGTTCTCTTGGATTATTCATCGGAAATCAGTACTGCGCGTGACCGGCCTAGAGGATAAACAAGCTCAAATCAAGCGGCTTGCGTATCAAGGTCTTTGAGAGACTGTTGTCGACGAGGTGCACCACGGGTAGCAGGTTGGTAGCCCAGCACTCGAGAAACAAACAACTTTGCAAAGGGCCCGACTGGACTTGGGGTGTGTACAAGATAGAATGTCCTACGTCGTTGCCAGTATTCCAACAGCCCTACCAGGGACTGAGTCGACATCTAGAGGGGCAAATATTGTTAACGAGTCCACCCCTTATCCATGCATATTTCCATCATGGTCTTTTACTTGATGCCGATACATGTCACTGCGATGGTTGAAAGTGTGGTTGGATCAATAGGCCGGGGCCATGCACCAACCATGCCATCAGCTTGGTGGGTGGCAGGCTCATGGAATTCCATTGCTCCTGCTGGGTAGGAAACAGAGTTGAGCAGCATCAGCATGCCTGGACAGTTACTCAACGTCTCGAGGGTTTCTTCCATGTTCCCGCATCATAGCCAAAAGCTTGGCAACAGAGTCTGCACGCTGTGGTCGTTTGTATTCGATCGAGAGTTTGGTCTTGTGCGCTGGGATTCGAGGGTTCGAAAATCGATCCAAGCTCGATGCTCTGCAGAGAATTGAGGAGCCCAGATTTGCATACATGGAGTGATAAACACTTGAGCAATGGTGAAAAGACACGTCGGGCTTCTTGCTAACATATCCCGCTACGTTGAGCGGCATCAATGCGATTAGATATTTGAAACTGGGCGCATAGACTGGCTGTGTCCAATTGGCACCGGATTGTTGACATTGTGAATGGAGCGAATGGGGGTTTAGTCATGAGAGAAAGAGCTCAGAGTGAAAGTGCTGGCCGGCATTTGTCCACAAGTGAGTGGGTCTGCCTCGCATCCTCAAGATCCATCGCTTCGACGCACACACAAATGCACCGACCCGCCAGGAAAAACTTTTAATCCGAGTATCTAGGGCTAGGGCATTCGCAAAATGGGCGTATTGTGGGGCGCTCCAACAGATCCGACATTTGCGTGCATCTTTTTCGTTCCCCATCCAGCACACCACGCCAACCGATCGTGACCTCGACTTCACGCCCAGCAAAGTCATCGGTAATTTGCGACAGCAAACGATACGTCTACTAAACCGCCATCATGTCGCACGAGTCTGTTTGGTACAGCCGCCCCCGCGAGTTCGGCAAGGGCTCCCGCCAATGGTGCGTCTCTTGAACATTCCGACCCTCGCGATATTTCAAATATACTCACAAAGATGGTGTTTAGCCGAGTCTGCGCCCACCAGGCCGGTTTGATCCGCAAGTACGGATTGAACCTCTGCCGTCAGTGCTTCCGTGAGCGTGCTGCTCAGATCGGATTCCAGAAGGTAATTTTTGCACCGAAACGAAGCTCGAACTATCGAAAGGACTCGCCAAGATTGACTTGTGGGAACTAGTTCCGATAAATGTTTTGTGTTCCGAGCATTTCCATTTTCCGTTGACGACATGCAACATGCATCTTGGGCTGGCCGAATGTGACGAATAGATCAGGTTTCGAGGGGATTTGCACGATGGTTTTCCGGCGCTATTCGCGAAAAATTGCGGCGTAGCGGTAAATTGGGTCCAGCTAGCACAAAGGGAAAAAAAATAACATTTGGAATCATTGTGGACAACCACCCCCGACTACTTGCTTCGACGAGATATTTGCTTGCTTCGTGCTGCCTGGCATTGCTTTCGACTTGATGCTTCACTGTGGAATCTTCTTGCGATGTGTCGCTCGCCAGTTATGGCACCTTCATATCACTCGACTTTGGTTGATGGTTGTGGGCTGCTATTCATACATGGAATCAGCAGTCAGGATCATGGCCGGGCGTTGTATTGCACGGATGATGCTGCGTTTATTGATCAACAGTGTCCATTGCACCCCAAAGCCATCACCCCTTGTTCTACGATGCGACAAACACGGTCCCAACAACTCGCCCAATAATGAGTTGACACCCATGTGTCCAGTGTATATTTTAAACGTGGCCCAAAATTCTCATCAAGTCCAGCAGTCAAACCAACGAGCGTCCCACATAATCGGCAAATTTCGTAGGCAACAGCCAGGATAACCAAGCGCTTCTTGATCCTGGTTTACTTTTTGATGCTCTATGAATAGGATCACCCGTATGCTGCACATGTCGCAGTACAAAACTCGTCCCACGGCGTTCCAAGTAGACGTTGTAGATGCAGATCATAGCTACAATACAAAAAGGAATACATAGAAGAAACAGTAGAGTTTGGTCTAATCAAGCTACTAGTAAGCTGAGGGGAGTAGTATGTCTTGGCAGAGTGCGCAATGTGTTTTTAGTTTCCTGGGTATCTAAGCCAGAATAACATTGGTGGGTGCGTCCAATGGTGGGTAATGTCAAGGTAGACATCAATTGATTTAACAACGACGATAGAGGTAGAATTCCCCCCATGCGGAAACCGCTTTTGGTCTACTATACACAAGTGACTTTGAGTAATTCCTAGGTTCTCTCTGTTTTTATTACCTAGACTGCGAGATATATAATCAATACACGATAAGTACCACAAACACGATCCAAAAATTCTACTGTTCCATTTAGGGTAGGACTTCAAATGTTCATCAATCGAGTCCCTCACTTGCACCTCATGATCGAGCATTGCCGAGCGCATGCATTTAATATTATCTCTTCTACTCAATTCCCTCTTAATAAAGACGACTGTTACCAGTTGTTCTTATACGCATTATCTCAAACTGCCAATGGCCAGGGACCAAGCTCCAACTACCCGATGACGTGGATCTGGGTTAGGGTTAGGACGCCCCCGCATCATCCTGTCAAATTCACATGGTCGAAGACCTTGTACAATTGTCTTGTCGTATTGAACTCAAGCACACTAAAGCACGGATTTGGACCGTGAAGCTTTCTCAAGTGTCCAAAAGCGCATGCGTAAGTTCGTCATACCACAGCGTGTCATTCAGAAAAATCACGTCAAATCGTCGAGGAACAGAGGGTGCGGAGCTGTGCGATGGCTTCTTACTGCCCGACTCGAGTCGACGGAAGAGACGAGGTCGCACCTCTCCGCCGTAGTTTCAATTGCTAGAGACTAGAAAGCCCGAAAGGCAGTCCTTGACGATGCCAATATGTGAAATGAATTAAATAACTTTTGTCGCTCACGCTGTTCATACCATGGACCATGCTAAACTGTGCACGGCCCCCGTCGCTTGCTCTCGCCGTGATTAATCTCGATATGTACATTCGAAAAAAAAATCTCTGCTAACATCTTCATCTTTCACGCCGCGGTTTGCCATCACCACATCTTTTGCCAGTCTTTGCACAGGCCGAAAACCTCGCGGCAGAATTTACCATATTCCACAACCAAATTGGTGTGATGCCACGAACCCAAGGCCGTGTGGGCAAGTCTTGCGTCCGGGTGGTCCCATGACTTTTCGCCCATTCTGCTATAACTCTCTCTTGTCGGGCTGCGCAATGTCCTCGTCAGCAATTGAAGTGGGAAAACTGATGCGTTGGTAATGTGTAGTATGCGGGGGAGATGTGTACCTGAATCCGGTCATGGGGAGAATCAAGACATCGCCAGCGAGCTTCGTCTTCCCATTGTCCTTGAGACCCGTCAGGGCGTCCCACCTCAAACCTTCCCGTTCCTCCAGCCATTTGCGCGTCACCTCTGTGACGGCCGCGGGCCCCGTGCGCGTGAGCGGATCGTAGTGCAGCTGGGAGAGGCCGCCGGTAGACGTGTGCAGCGCAGCCTGTTTGGCCTCGCTGGCCTTGTCGACGAGGCGGTCGAGGAACCGTTGCAGAATGGGGTGGCGAGGGGCGGACGCCAATGCCCAGTTTGTGAGCTGAATGGCGTACGTGTATCCCATGCGCCAGTGGGCGTCGGTTTTCGGATCCGAGTCGCATTCAATTCCCCATATGGCGTTGACGGGTTGAGCCTGCGCGGGTGTCTGCAGGAGCCGACGCAGCGCGGCGCTGTCAAGGCCATGCGTTTTGTCCGTCAATTCATCGGTCCATTCTGAAATGTCGGATTGCTGAATCCAACGGGCGGGATGTTGGAGAGGTTTCGTGTCAATGTCCCCGTACTGGAGTTGTCAGCCCGGGTTTTGACCAGGATTCTGCGGCATGTTGCTCGGCACTTACGATGCCTCCAAACCATTTGCACACCATGATTCTAAAAATATCCACCTTTTCCACTGGCGAGAACACGTTGGTGAAGTCGTCTGCCAAGGGTGACTCGAGTTCCTTGACCAGGGACAAGACGCCTTGGTCATCCCAAAGAAAATACGCCATGGGGCTACTGCCCTCCTCGGGCAATGTAGAGTGTGTAAGCCAAGTTTCAACAAAAGAGACGATTCTTGCGTCTGTGCCGTTTAGCCGCGCTGTATTCCATTTTTGATGAACGATTAACGGAATATTTGAAAAGGGGATATGACGCTCGGGATGCGATTGAGCTGCTTGGGAAGCTATGCGTGCAGCATCGACGATGGTTCGCGGTGGGGTTTGGTCGCTGTTCATCCATTCGGGGGGAATGTACCATGCTGTGAGTGAGTGTCAGCGCCCTGTATTTGCCCTTGAATTTGAGGTGCGAAGTAGTCAGTAGTAGTAGGTCGGCGCTCACCTCCTCCTTTTCCCCGGAAAGAATGTATATGCTTGTAAACAAGAGGAAAGCCTCTTCGCAAGGCTTCCTCATCCAACGACTGTCGAGGCGGTCGCTTGTGGGCCAGCAGAACCCACGCTGTCAGGCAGAATGCAAGAGCTGAGATGATTGAAAGCTTATATTGGAACCGCCGTGCCAGTCGAGGAGCAATCATGTTCGAGGTCGAGCAGACGTACAAATCAACGTGAGCAGGCCGACAGCAACCAGTTTGATCCTTGGAGAAGAGAACAAACTACTTGGTGCTGGGCAGCTGGCGAGTGGCTGTTGTAATCTTCCATGTCCCAACTCATTGACGTCTACGGAGTACTATACCCCATGCTGAGCAGAATTACGCACGCAGCATGGGTGCCCCTGACGATGATGTGATTGGACGAGAACATCGGGGTTGAAACGCCACAGGGGAAAGAAGGCGTGTGAATGCCTTGTGGAGTGGAGAAGACAGGAACTCGGAACGGCGATTGGCAATTGCCCAATCAGGTTCGAATCTGGATGAAGATGCCGTTGTCGTCATGGTTGTTCGCGTCATGAAAATTTGAATATATTTTTGCCCCTTGGCTAAATAGGAGAATGCTCATGGTTCACCAAGCTAAGTGCTGGGGAAGTGACCGACAGCCCTTCGACTGAGACAAATTTATTCGTCTCCCGATGTAGTACGACGCATCGGGGGCCCAACCAACAGACCTGTAGCCCTTGTCCTTTTTTGCTTTTCGTTTTGCCCGTTTGACAAGACCTGTGTGACGCGGGAACTGTCCATCCGTCAGACAGTGTTCCGTGGGGCTTGCATGCAAGCATACCCAACTGGAAATGTCGGGCTGGGTCAATCTTGAACCTTATCGCTGGTATCCTGAATCATGTAGTATAACATTCTTACTGTCTTGTCTCCCTTTACCGTACAGCTGTATCTACCAGAACTAGCAATGAAATTTGACTAATTCCTTGAATACAATGCAATAATCGCTGCGTAGTCTTCTGCCATCCGTTTCCCAGAATTTCATCGTCGCTTCCCTGGTATCGAGGTTGGCTCGCCCGGAAAGAACCGCTACCTCGTATAATAGTCTCTTAATATCCCGATGTACATGTATATACCGGCTCTGGACAAGATTCTGTTAATAATGGCGAGCGGGCCATCAAGCAAGCTAAACGTACGCAAAAACTAAGGCGCCAATGACCAAAGGCATCAATTCATAAATGTCTCTGTGAGAGGATTCCATGTTGCGAAAGGACTGTGGTAATGGTTGTGATTACATGGGAGTTGTAATGAGCCGAGCCAAGTCTTATTAGAATTTTTTGTGCTCTTGCATGCAACGTCGGAATATGCAGAGGAGGCGACAAGAAACTTAATGTAAAGGGAAAAAAAGCAATACTAATAAAACAAAAGTGCTGTGTTGGGCGCGATCTGCCTTGCCCAGTCTTTTAATATGCTGTGCAACGCAACGATTGGTTGGGGCTTTTTCCAATCTTATGACGTTGGTCGAGGATGCCGGCTTGTAATAATGAAGGTCCGTGACAAGCTCCACGAAATTTGACAGATCCCATGCTGGATGCTCTGGTCCAATTGTCCGTCTCAGCCAACGCAGGTAATTTAGGTTGGTTGGCTGGTCTATTTTAGTCCATGTACACCCAACATTACATGACCCCGATTTAGAATCATGTCTGGTACTACTGTGATGTCATGTCCGAATCGGCGTCCAATTTGTGACCTCTATTTTTGGTCGGCTCAGGGATGCCTTCGACTCACCATGCTGCAGGCTATGTATGCATCTCTAAATTGACTCCTGGTGCAGCGTAGATCGTAATTATTTCCGAGGTGTCAAAAAGCACAATGAGAATACTATGGCAGTAGTCCCGGGCTTTGAACCACCATCATCACCATCAACGCTATCGCCAGTATCATAAACCTATGGCCCTTCCCTTCTCCTACGCGTGCAAACAACTTGAAGCAATGGACTAATTCAACCGTATACCGACCAGCGAGAATCCCTGGAAAAATGGTGGAGAGTCTGTTTATCTGTCTTCCTCAAACATGACCATATCAGGCCTCAATGGCCGTTGGTCAGATTTGAAACAGACAAGTCATTCCGCGTAATGGTTGTCTTGTCACACCAGACTTGACACTTGACCTCTTGTTCTTCTCTCTTCGGGATTCGCCTCGCCTCATTTTACCCTTCACCTGGATGTGTCTATGTTAGTCCTTCTTGCTTAAAATTGTAGGTGCATCAAGTACGTAGTTTTTCTGCAATGACTCTGCATCTAAAAAAAGATACAGGGCTGTAACTCTTAGGTATGTTGGCTCTGATTAACCAGCCGCGCTGGGCTGGGGTCTACTGCGAGTTATGGCTATTCCTGGGATCACCGGCAATGTCTACATGTACGCCTGTTGGGCAAATCAACCACCGACTTGGACATGGAACTGCAGTCTTGTCCCCGATAAACAAAAGGACAGCGACGAAAAAAATGCAGTTTTCTGTCCCGCACGAGCAGCAAAGAACGGGGGACTTGCTAGTTTACCTACTGAGACTAAGCCAATTCGCCAACTTGCCCTCCTCGAACCATCGGCATGATGTTTGAATATTGGTTATACACAATAAAGCCCGAGAAAGAGACATTGTGTATGGAAAAGCATTGATCCACCAACATCCTCACTTTCCTCCCCGATGCCGTGGTGGTCGTACCTGTTTTCCTTCGCCGTTGGCTCTACTCCTCGTTTGACGGGAGTCATGGTTGTGAGGGACCTCGTTGGTGCATCTTGGCCTGGTCTTCCTGCATGACGTTTCTATTTCCAGAGATTATAATGAAAAGTACTAAATTTGCTGTAGCCGTTGACAATTAAGTTGCAAGATGAATTCATGATGACGGAAAGAAAAGTATAAGTATGCTCGTATATTCCAGTTCAACCTACGAATTCAAACACAAACTCACAACCTATTAAACAATCTTCAGTCAAACATCTTCTTCAAACCTCTGCTCCTCTTTTTATTCACTCAATTCAAACTTACGACAAAGTCATTCTCTCCAACCAATATGAAGTTCCTCAAGGCAGTGGGTGTCGCCATCATTTACGCCCAGGGAGCGCTCTGCATGCCAGCCAATGCCGAGGAGGACTGCGGATCGCTTGGAGTCATGAAGGTTGACGAGTCCAAGCTTCCAGAGGGCGTGGACGCCTCCCAGGTCCGCAAGTGCCTCGGCCACCCGGAAGGACACGGAACCGACCATAGTGGGAAAGCTCTATTTGCGCGCGAGTGCGAGTTTAGATGGTCTTGGGGATGTAGCCGTGGCGGCTACTGCTGGAAATCCTGTGACCCGGACAACAACGGAAAATGGTGCTGGACTGCTGAAGCCTCAGGCCTCGGCCCGTGGATTCGGTGCTCGTCTTACAAAGACTGCGAGAGGAGTATGGCTTGTGGCGAAGGGGGTTGCGAAGAGTGTTGATGTGGCTGCTAGACGTCTCTGCAGTCGTGAACATTGCTATCTGAAACTGGGATGCATAATTGGTGTCAGTTACGGATCATATCCATCACCCAAGGTCTTGTCGCTGTTTTTAGAGCCAGCATGTGCTTTGCTCGTCTTTGGAGGAGATCTCGCCCTGGGAGCTTTGATGGAAAGAGCTTGGCGGTCTAAAAAGTCCTTGAACAAATAGTGAAATAACAGCTTGGTATCTATCTGACCCAAAAAGAACCTATCGATCCTACTGTCACACGGTCCAGCCACCAACGTCGGTCATATCGTAGCACCTGACAGCTGTATTGACAAAACTGGATGTGAGGCTCCATCACGCTGCAGCCTTTTCAAATGATTGCACGCTCTACAAGAGAGCATATCTATTAAGAGCTGTATGCATGGGAGATATGCATAACGATAAGCTTGATTTGGCTACGAGCCTCATTACCCACACCCAATGTGTTCCACACACAAAAAATGGAAATGTCTGGTGCCATCATCAAAACAAGCGTCCGGTAATACGGTATTTTCGGCTTTAAATTTACGGAAATACCGTCCGCCCATGTTGCAAATTGCCTACGAGGGCGGGACGTGTGCTACGACTTCAAAGATGTCCCATGCTCGCTTCACATCCGAGAGTCAACGAACCAGTATGAAGCCGTCTCAAGACACCTGGTGCCGCTGCTTACGCTCATTGGAAACTGTCGACAGGGAGCAGTGATAATCCCCAGGACCTCTGCTCATTTCTGAGTATGAGACTAGAGCTTGCACTTCGTCCTTGGTGGACTTGGATAGTGTCCCCGACCACACCAAGCGGAGCACAGTAAATCCTGCGTAAGCATTATCTGGCGTCAAACACATGAGGTGACATAGCTTCAGCTTGCATGAAGCCCAAAGGGGTGCGCACATGCATGGATGGCCACATGTAGGTTAACAGGTGTCGATCAATGCTCAAGTATTCACGACGCGGCCTCCACGAACATTGGAACGAAATCACAGTAATGGTGCCCCTGTTGATTGACCATGCCACCGTTCTGCTGCTGCCTGGGTTGCAAAAGCAGTCCTAACATCACTGCATTAAGGCAACAGTATTTCAAAGTGTTAGACTCTTGCGTTTCTGCGATGTAACAAGCGGAAGGGGGCAGACATGAATAGATGGAGCATTTAAACCGCGTATTGCGAGAACACATATCGAGATTCCTGCAGATATTAACCCAACTTCGTAATATGCTTCGTTCCTATGCTTGTTCTCCTAGGCTGAGAAAGGACTAGTGACGTTGGAGAAGGACGTTCTAAATTCTTACTTGTATATACGTAGTTATAGGTTTTACACCTTCCGACGCTATCACTGAAAGCACCCCCGTAGCGAAAGGAAGCTCACGGGTATGGCGCAACACAATGTATGTCCATCAATAGCATTCGTCTGTCTCCTTGGTCCTCGCTATAGCAGGTTTGGTTAAGCGCCCGGGAGAGCAGCCTCGCACTGGCCCGGCTGGAGAAGCTCCTTTTTTTTTCGAGCCATTTAATCTGAGCCGTTATTTCTAGACCGGGTAATGATTTTAGCGCCAATCATGGATAGCAACCAAGTGGGTGGTGCTTCCGGGTCTTCAGTATTTCCAACAAGGACAAAAACATTGGGTTTAGCGTTGACAACTATGTATGGTCCCTTAAAGGTGTACCTATTGGCACTTCACCACTTGATGGTGTGTAAAGTATTTTAATTTTATCTTTATAGCACTCCACTCTAAAATAGAAGCCCAGTCTATTCGCTAGTACTCTTATGACCTGACAAAGCATCCCAATAACCACAGAAATACTCGAACCAGACAAGATTATAAACATCGAGACACATCATGATAATCTCAAAGCATATATAGGGGCTAAGATGGACAAGGTGCCATGGCTACCTTGTGTTATATTTCAGCAACCAAGCCTCCGTGATGAAATAATTACAGAGGCCTGTGATAGAGCCAATATCATGGAGGCCTTTAAAGATATTTAAGATTAGATCCCCGCTAGCTGAAACCCCATTCTTACCCATAGGTAGGATTCTTCTGGCCCGTCTCTATATAGGAGCACTTCCCACGAAATTATACCTGAGGAGCATTAAGGAAGCACTTAAGAACTGCTAGACGAGTTTCCTAAAGTGTCTGGTATAAATTAACTACGGAGCGCCATGGGCTAGTCGCCGCTGCTATTAGCAGCAAGCTATTAACATGCTACTAAAAATTTGTTTGAAAAACCGGTGTAAGTTACATTGGGTGCTAGTTCCACGGGCCACGGCTAAAGAATAAAGTTTCTAGTCTCTAGATAAGGTGATTACTATAAACGTGCAAGCGTTAATATCCCACCGCATAGATGGCAACGTTAGGAGTTGCTATAATAAGACTCGTATTAGAATTGCTTATAAACTGGGCTTCAAGAGGTGAAAATGACAAGAAGCTCTAGGAAATAATTCAAATTTAACAGTTCCAAAAGGCCCAAATTAATCAGCAGCAGCAGCTTTGCTTACACCCATAGCAAGGGCTCACGTCGGTATCGGACCTAGTACGAGTTATCAAGTCCGCCCGCCAAGTTTACTATGTGGTATCAGCTGCTGGGTCCTGTTGCACAGCCGACAGCATCAGGAAACCCGACTCAACATGAAGTTTAACCATGTGTGGACCATGACCCAACTTTTTCGCTTTGTTTTCGGGCGTGCTTCAAGGTCAAGTCGATGGCGTAATGCGGAAATCTGCTCAAAGTGGAACTCGTATGGCAGGCTATATTGTAAGACTTTGTAGCACCAGACCGTTTATTCAGCCGGGAATCATAATCAGCCTATATCGATCAAGTCCACCTTGGATACGAACCAAGTCTGATGCTGAAGCAGTGTCAACCCTGTATTTGCTTAGACCCTTGGGAGCACTAACTCTGTCCGCGCCGCCGTCGGTTCAAAAGTCCTGTTCAATCTATCCTTTGCCAATTGCCTCCTGCCTATTTCAGCTGGTGATTCATTGACTGCTGGCAATTCTGCCTTGAGGCCCCCACTGTTTGCCCTGGCGAACCCGAGCAGTGAGGCGATGCTTTATATATATAGCCCTGCTAGGTCCACACACATCGAGGAACGCCAAGTGAACCATGTTGAGAAAGTAAGGCGGTGCAGAATGCTGACTACTTGCGATGAATGGATTTTACGCACTCGACCTCGCGTCTTCACACGGCCATGTCCGTTAATTGGAGCCTGGCAAGGCTGTGGTAGACGCCCATCCGCGGTGTAAAGAATGACTGTGCCTCCATACACATGACGCCCGGATGCAGGCGAAGAGACGTAGCATAGTAGCAGATTTTAATTTGCGATGAAGAGGTATATAACTTGGACATAAGTCTTATTGACCTGTTCTCGTCCTCTGAATCATGACAGTACCGTAAGCATCCTTACGTCTGAAAACTCCTCATCCGTGTTCTTTCCTACGATTCTTTATCTACACCGAGATGCGCATCTTGGTTCTCGCTGCGGTACTTGCAGAGTTGCTTGTAGGCTCGTCAGCCGCGGGCAACTCGCACAAATATGACAGACGCAGCCATATTCCAGCACGACCAAACAATGCTACTGCCGCTCCAATAGCCGGCTTCTTTGACCAACTCATTGACCACAACAATCCCAGTCTTGGCACCTTCAAACAGCGATTCTGGTGGAGCGCCGACTACTACGGCGGCCCAGGATCGCCCATCATCCTCGAGGCTCCCGGTGAGGCTGCCGTCGACGATAATTACGTCAACCATTCCAACTCGACCCTGACTGGTCTCTTTGCCCAAACAAACAAGGCTGCCGCCATCACTCTCGAGCATCGCTACTGGGGTGGCAGTTCTCCCGTCGGAAAGAACTTTACGACCCAGAATCTGCAGCATCTCAACCTCGACAATTCCATCCAAGATCTTATTTACTTCGCTAATAATGTGTATCTTCCGTTTGATTCACGTGGTGATTCAAAGCCCAACAAGGCTCCTTGGGTCCTGACTGGCTGCTCATACCCAGGCGCTCTCACGGCCTGGACGAATGTCCTGGCACCCGGTACCTTTTGGGCATACCATGCATCCAGCGCTGTCGTGCAGGCAGTCTCAACCTTTTGGGAATATTTTAGTCCCATCGAGCAAGCCATGCCACGCAACTGCAGTTCTGATTTCAAAAGGCTGATATCGCATGTTGATGACGTCCTCTTTAATGGCAACACACAACAGAAACAGGAGCTCAAGGCGCTCTTTAATAGCAGTAGCAACACCAGTGACAGCCACTTTGCCAACGTGCTGTCGAGTCCGCTGGGAGTCTGGCAAAACACCCACTTCACAAGCGGTTATACTAAGTTTACCCAGATGTGCGATTATGTCGAGGTGAGCATATGACCTTCCTCTATGACTGTCTCGTGCCCGGAAGATTTAGCCAAGCTGATACGGAACCTCTTCCTTAGAATCAATGGGCCGGGAGCAATGTTACCCTCCCCGGGCCAGAGGGGGTTGGTGCACAGCGTGCCCTCGAGGGGTTTGCCAAGTGGATGAGAGAACGTAACAGCACGTCAGAGAGCCAAGAAGACCCTAATGATGAGCCTCTCTGGATGTGGTTTCTTTGCAACGAGCCGTAAGTACATCATTTCTTCTACATGTTTAACGCCCCAAAATCATCTAATGTTCAAAAAGGTTTGAGTGGTGGCAAGTCTGGGGTCCTGGCTCAGACAACGGCCTCGTATCCAAGGCTCTCACTCGCGACAGCTTCCTGGCTCATTGCAAAAGCATGTTCCCTACTGTCGGTGATTCTACCTATGGTCTCAACAAGGGCCGCACAGTCGATCAGGTCAACCTCAAGACAGGCGGCTGGAATCATGTCAACACGACGCGCCTCATGTGGGTGAATGGGGAATATGACCCCTGGACCCCAGCCACCGTCTCGTCCAAGTCGAGACCTGGAGGCCCTTTGAAGTCCACCAAGCAAGCCCCGGTGTGGGTCATTCCCAAAGCTGCACACTGTAATGATCTAAATGTTGGGAATAGGATCAATGAAGGTGCGCGGGAGGTCATTGACGGGGTCGTGTCTCAGATGAAGGAGTGGGTGGCCGATTATTACAAGCAAAACGGTACAAGCTTGGCCAACGGTGTCTGAGCATGTATCCTTACCAACAGTTGTTATTTCTTTTCCATCTACGAAGTCGTCTTATGAATTATGTGACTAGGGTTACCCTGATGCGGGTATCCTAAAGGGCCCGATAAGCGTCATGGCTGGCTAGCATCTCACGATGTATCTTGCTACGATTGGATTGTCTACCTAGGTAGGCTTTTCAGTAACTGTTTTGTACCCCATTTTGCAGCTTAGATAGCATGTCTGGAGCGTCTCACACTCTTTGGCGGAGATCTCTGAGATGGTACACAATTCAATCTTCATTCATTTATTCAACACTTCCCCAGGTTATAGAAACGCCGACAAGGCATGCACCTACACCTTTGTCTGTGACTTTGAATCATTTGAAATGAGGCTTGTCTTATACCGGGGCGGAAGTTTGGGTTTCCCTGAAAAGTAAAGCCAATCCTGGTGACAGAGCTCCCGATTTGGGTCGCCCTCCATATGTGACAAGGGTTCAACAAAGAAGGCTTGGAGCAATACCTTTTGGCACTTTTTGGCATCTTTTGGCACTTTTTAGCACCTTTGGCACTTTTGGCACCCCCCCGGGACCTCTGTTACGGTGCCGGCACGGTGCCCCCATAGAGCGTGCCACTACTGTTCCTTTCCGTGTGACAATAAGCGTATCGTGTCTGACCCGGCAAAAGCACACGATTAACTCGTGAGGATCTTGGAAAATTATTTGACTCTCTATATTCTTGGACTGCGCCATGTATGTGAAACTAGTTCCTATATACAGCTTAACCCAGCAGGAGGGCCATGTCGAAGGTAAATTTGAGACTGGAATTCAAGGGATGGGATGATGAGATGATGCTGACAGATTTCGTATTGTACTGAACACCAGACTTCAGCAGCATACTTTCTCACTCAAAGGTGCCCCTTGTTCAAAGTCTGATGACTGTCCGACTCTCGGATTACAAGTGGCTCTTGATGAAGTCGATATCCGCGCCCAGCCTGGTATAGACTCCATAAGCGTTGGGCGCCGCGCACTTATAACCCCACGACACAACTCCGATCAGAACTCTGGTTTCGGTATCGATGATGGGGCCACCACTATCACCGTTGCAAGCATCTTGTCCTCCTTCCTTAAGACCAGCACAGAACATGGCGTCCGTGATATTCGGCATGTTGGGAATCGCTTGATATGCCGCAGAGCATGTCGCACGATCAACGACGGGCACAGTAACCTTTTGTAACTCTTCTGGGGCCTGACCAGCGTACTCCAGATCTCCCCTGGTTCAAAAATCAGTATTTCATCTCCAGAATAATACATAGGGTATGCGAGCCGCTTCGTAATACTTACCATCCTGCCACAGTTGCGTCGGCGCCAGCCACAGGGTCTGAGCCTGCCTCTGGCAATGTGGCATAGCCGATGGTGCCATTCGCCTCGATGGGTGTTGATAGCTTCACGATGGCCATGTCATATCCCAAACCTTCATATTTAGGGTGGGGAGTTATAGAGGAGATATTGGCAACAACGCCACCGGAAGCATGGGCCTAGGTGTGTTTTAGCTTCAGGTGAGTTGTGGCAGTGGGAGACAAAAGAACAGCAATCCTCCCATTGATACAAGAAGAAAGCAAACACAACTTACGAGAGAACCGGCGCGGACCTGCGAGATGGCTGGTGTTGACTCGACGCAATGAGCCGCGGTGAGGACCGTATTGGCGTTCAACAAGACACCGCCGCACCAATGGCGCCCGCTACGCAACGTGCTGACGATGAAGGGGAATTCACCGGCCGCAGCAGGCGATCCGCCAACAATAAACACTGCATTTCCTGCAGGGCGCGCAGCAGCCAAGGGAGCCGCACAAAGGGGCAGATAAAAAGCGAGTATGGACTTGAGCTCCATTGTAGTGCTGGAAATGGCGATGATCCAAAGAACAAGGAATATATGAAGAAGCTTGTTATTAGAGTTAGACAAGTCAATTCCATGTTGGAAGACTAGTCGTATTTATATGCGAAATCGTTCCGTTATACAGCGCTCCCAGCTCGTATACTCTATGCCATGCTCGTCTGCACGGACGGGATGATCGACAAGCTCGCGCGGCAAAGCGTCCTAGTCGGCTTAAAACGGCAGGTGTAAACAAGTCGGCGGAGCCAAGTCGCCATCTATCTGGATCATTAAGGAAGTTGAATGGTTCGCAGAGGTTAACTAACGGTTGGCAACTAAGTGGACTCGACTTGGCAACCAAGTGGACTCAAGTGGCTCGTCCACTTAGTTGCTGATGGGTATTCTACAAACATAGAAGGTCCCATTGCCATAGCCCTTTCTAATCCGGCAGTGCGATAACGGAAGTTGTCCGCCAAGAGCGATGGCATTGTCGCTTGGAGCAATATTGACCCGAAGAGTTTAGTCGTTTTGCCCAAGAATGGGAAACTTGCGCAACACGGAGGGCCCCGTCGCCTTGAACTAGGAGAGAGTGGAAGTTGGCGAGGACGCTGTGACGTGGTGATGGCTTTGGTTGGCCACTTTGACTTTAAACTCGCATGACAGGGGTTACGATATTGACGTGTTTCCCCTGTGATATGGAAGACTCCTGCCCTTTACGAAGACCTTGATGGTTGGGCGTTTGCCCGGCATGGGCGCGATGAAATGCGCCAAGCATCGTAACCAAGAGTATTATTGTTATTTGGATATATGTTATATAAATAAATAAGCCGGCGCGCGCGGTGATTTATCACAAACTCGGCTAGTATGTTTAACGCATCGAATATCGCGCGGTTAGTTACGGCTTCCTAGCCTGGTACGTCTAAAATATGGTGTTGCTAGTGGTCTTGCATAATCATTCGGCCCCTTTTTTGATTTTTTCCATTACGTTGATAGAAATAACGAATTAATAATCAAATTAATACAACTACATGTAATAATATAACACATTTTCACCATCGTTGAATTACAGGTCAGCCCGGCATCTCTATCGGCGGGGTTTCCCTCCCAACCGCCGGCAGCTCCTGCGGGATAAAACGAGGAATGTCCTGAGCCGGATATGCCGCCTCGCCATCGGCCTTGGGTTCCCGCACCGCGTCTTCGGGCCGGCGACCTTGCTGCTGCGCCGAGGACGCCCGCCTCTTCCGAACAAACAGCCAGATGGACGCGGCACAGGCCAACGCCGCCACAGCAGCCCCAACAGCTATGCCTGCTACCGCACCAGACGAGAGCGTCGAGTTGCCACTGCTCCCAGGCGCCTTGTCCGTTCCGCCGGCGGGACCGTTTGGGCTTAATGATGCTGTAGGTGTGGTGGCACACGTCTTGCTGGGATCAAAGACCTCGTTGCCGTCGTTGACTGCGACTAGACTCTGGTCCGTGGTTGGATTTGCCTGCCAGATGGTGAATTTGCCGGCGCCAGAGTTGCCCATCAGGTACGCCCCGGTGAGGAAATAGCGCCCCAAGATGGGCAGCACGGTGGCGGTTGTATTCTGCAGAGAGTTGATGCGGATGACGGGCCGCGAGGCATTCACATACAGATTACCATCCTTGTCTATTTTCCTCTCGGGAACCACGAGCTGGTGGTTTGGTATCTTGATACTGATGCCGCTACCAAGCTTGAACGTAATGCCTCCGTTGTAACTAGACCGGTCAGCATCACTGCTGCGCAGAGAGAAATTCGGTATCTGAAGTTGAAGGAAATAGCCACGGCGTGAGAAGAGAAAGGAAGCGAGGTTTGTGGCTGTCAGGGCAAGGGAATGGCAACTTACATGCCGAGAGAAGGGTCCATGATGACGGTCCACCAGTCAATGCCCGTGGATCTACCGGCCTCGCTGTTGCCAATGATACTTAGCAGATTGTCAAAGTAGGGAGATCGAGGCATGTCCATGAGAGTTGCCCGCTGTGGCACAACACAGGCCAGCAAGGCCGTGCCGCCGTTTTCTTTGGAGAAGATGGATGCGTCTGTGCCGTTTGCCAGGTTCAGCGTGATGTCTTGGATGGTGACCATCATGCTCGTCGGGCAGTCGGGGTGGTGACTGAGGAGCATCGTGGCGCCGTCGCCGTACGTCTTGGCTTTGTCGTAGCCTCCTAATACAAATGAGCCCTGTTGTTGGTCATTGTCCTCAACGCCGTCGAGCCCCCACCAGAATCCAAATGCTGAAGACGCAATACGCCCGGTGCTTCGTAACGCGGACATGAGGGTTGAGCCCCTGTCCATGCCAATCATGTTCAAAGGGTCGTAGCCCTGCAAATCCCACCCTGTGTAGTCGACTGGATTGGCAAAGACAAAGTTGTCCAAGCTCACGTTGCTAGCCACGTTGAATTTGTCCGAGAAGAACTTGTACGTCTTGGAGCTCCACGGCTCCGTAGGTGGCTTGAAGCTTGATGGCGGCGCGCCCTTGGTAGTTGAATCGGCTGGCTTATAGACGCCTCCTCGAAAGGTCACACACGAGTCCCCTTCCCAGGTGAGATTCAAGGAATCACAAGCGGGGCCGTAAAGGAATGTGTTGTTGACTCGCCTTGTGAAGACTCCAATGTTAGTTTCTGAGTTGTCACCCATACTCATGAGAGAGGATACGACGAGGAAAAGTAAATGAGGAAAAATCAAAAGATTTGTTTCTTAGAGACAGAAAAAACAGAAGAAAAGAAGAGACTCTTACCAATAGGGCAAAAACGCAAAGCTCTGTTCGGGCTCAGCAACAGTGAGGAACACACCGCGCTGAATCTTGCCCGTCGACAACGTGACGTTTTTGATAGGAAGCGCTATTGGCGGCGGCACACAGTTTTGCGCGACTACGCCAGCGGCCAGGAAGACAGCAAGCAGCAAAGTCCATGATGTCTTATACCGCGGCTTTGAAGCAAAGAATGGCATCATCGTATGTCAGATTCCTGGCATTCGCGGTCCTGTAGAAGAATTCGTGGGGCATAGACTATCTCAGGCCACGCTGCGCAACGGCGGGGAGAAGACACGACAATTCAAGTACAGAATAAGGCGGGGAGAGTGAGATTAGACCGGCAACAAGAAGGATTCTCGCGTACCTGCGAAGAACCGATTTGGTGCGAGCACGTCTACAGCATCCAACAAGACTTGGGTTGTTTCGATACCCATGGCGCGCTAACCAGAATGTGAGCTACTTGATCAAACAATACGGAGTTGCACAGGGTGCTGCGGAGTACGAAGTCACAAAATAACGACTTTTTATAGGCCAGGAGTGAGTTTGACGGGAAATGAGATTCCTCGGCCAGGCTTTGGACTTGCAGTCGGCGACGCATCTTGCCGCCGACTTTGATGTGTCTTGTGCAACCCAACAGCTTTTTTTCTTCCCAACTTTGGGTGGCCCGGGAGGATCTGTCATATTGCTAGCCGCGGAAATAACCCCCTGGTCGAGGCAGTCGATCCCATAGGCCGGAGACACGGGCAAGATGGGCTGAGACTGGCCGAACTGGGATCATCGTGCATATTTGCGTCTCCACGCCATGGGCGCAGAGTGTTCATTCTCACGCGGAACAGTGCTCACTGCGCTACCGACCTACCACAATTTTGACACGATAACATGATGAGACAAACAAGGCAGCGCCACATGGCCCATGGGCTGTAAACTCGCCTTGTCGCCCTCGGGAATCCGGCTCCGTGCATGCTGAGTGGAACCAGTCAACCCATCAATTATCATCTGGTGTAACTCCGTGCCGAGTATAGACTCGGGCGGGCAGGGGGGCCATTCCTTTTCATTTCTTTCATTTCGCCTTTTTTTTAAACGTCTTCGTTCCGATTGGCCAACAGAGCTCGGTAAGAGAACGGCTGCGTGGCGCAATGGCTGCCATAAAGCAGCACGTTTCCGTGTCCAGCCCACGTTGAACCATCGACGAAGCCATGGGGTGAGCCTTTTCGGCGCCGTCGTGTGTATACGCTTATCATGCTTCCTGTTCGTTCTCGACGCTTTCGAGTGCTTACTTTGGCAATAGTGGCACTGTTCATCTTGGCGATACTATACCAACGCGGCCCTCTGTCGTCTCGCACTTGGCTTCCGACATGGGAGTCTGTACAGAGTCCAAAAGCGCACAAACCCCAAACTCTACGCCCGAGCCTCGACTTGCCGTTGGAATATACGCCAAAGCCCTCGGATAGTCAGTGGTGCCAAGAACGCTTTGGCGTCAAGTTTCTCGAAAATGCGCGCGCATCCTCCGTCTCCTACTGCACCCCGACTTCCCCGAGCTTCTCTTGTTTCTGGTCGACAACCACCGAGGAGCGACGTGATGCCATGTGTCATGGACGAGGCGCCACGTATGACTCCAGCGAGTCCAAGTTTCGACTCGGATGCCAGCTGCGAGACTTGTCTCCAGAAGAACTTGAGAGGGACACGCCGCGAATCCCAGACAACCTGACGCAATACTGGTACGACACCGGGCCCAGGCAAGTCTTCAACCAGGCCGTGCTCCTCGATGCCGACTCTCGCATCCAGAGGTCCCGCACAACAAGCATCTTGGTAAAGAGAGAAGGGCCCGGCAATCTGTGGCACGTCCTGATGGAGTTGCTCAGCCTCTCGTGGACTCTCGACGTGCTGCAGATCAGCGTGGATCCAACCTCGCAGCAGCCGTACCTATCACCCGCCGCGGCATCGTCCACGCAGGTCATATTCCTGGACGAGTACGAAGACGGCCCCTTTGTCGACATGTGGAGGCTCTTCGCCAAAATGCCCATCCGGCGCATCCGCGAACTCAACGGCTCCGAACCCGCCACCGACATCATCATACCCTTTTCCGGCGGGAGCAACACGCTCTGGCAGGGGGACTGGGTCAAGCTCGACTGCCGGGAGTCGGCACTCGTCAAGGCCTTTGTTTCGCGCGTCTTGCACCTCTACGAGGTGCCCACGCCGCCCCGGAGCAAGGCAGAGGTCGTGGCCAAGTTTATCCGCCGGACGAATACCCGCAAACTCATCAACGAGACGGAGCTCATTGCGTCGGCTAAAAGGGCCGTTCCTCACTTGAATATAGAAGTCGTCGACTTTGCCGGGTTTTCTTTTGCCGAGCAGCTAAAAATCGTCCGCGAGACGGACCTTCTCATAGGTGTGCATGGGGCTGGTCTCACGCACACCATGTTCTTGCCGCCGGGGTCTGCTGTCGTGGAGATTCTGCCCGGCGACTTTGCGCACATGGGCTTCCGGAATCTGGCGCAGCTGCTGGGCCACCAGTATCATCGTACCCATGCCAAGATGCATGGGGATGCTTCTGGAGATTCGCAGTGGCAGTTTGATGCGGTTGAGATGGAAGAGGACCAATTTGTTCGTTTGATTGACGGCGCGGTGCGAAGTTTGTATAATAACGGAATAAGGACGTACGACGCTGTATGAGTATTGGATCATCAGGGATGAAGATGATGCGGGAGCCTATAGACAGGTCTGGGAAGTGATGGACCTTGGTGGACCATTCATTGTTCTACTTGGACTGGCTTGTCCGGATTCATTGGAGATTGTTGAACGGGTTGGTGGAGCGGTATTCTCTACCCAGCAGCGTAAAGCTGCTTTTGTGTGAGTCTGCGGACGGGCTGGTGGACCATGACGATGATGACAAGCAGCTGATGGCAGTTTGCGTCGCAACTCTGGTTTTACAAGACTTACGAGTTGCGTATGGGACACCCCTGGAAATTGTATCATCTAGTGTGGTGTGGCATATTCACATCAACCTCCGTCCTGGGCCGACATTGTTCACTCATACCGTCGACCCTTCAAGAGTGGATATTAGTCGGGCCACTCATCCCCGCTGATCCCTATTGCTGGGCGTTCAACATACCAAAGTCCGCGCTTATCCGCACGTGGCAAGGAACGGGCCTGGTTGGCTGCAGAGCTGCACCGCCAGCTATGATTGCTATTGCCATATTCGCTTGACTCTCGTAGCGTGTAGACTGTGGTACCAAGGCCTCACTGGCTGTGATGCGAACATTGTACAGAACAAAAGACGAGCAGTTTCTGCATCATGGTGGCAGGATAGCCGTTGGAACGGCTCGATAAGGTTTTGTAATTTAGGCGTCATGAAGAGCAATTAGACGTTATAACTATCAGCAAGGATGTTGAGACAATATACTCACAGGCGTGTACGCCACGGGGTTCTGCTACGAACAAGTCATTCACCCCCATTCATCCCTGGTACTTTTAGCCGGGGACTTGCACGGATGTGTCTAGCGTGGCCGGCCGGGAGCAGGTCCGGTCCGACCAGCAGCATATAAGTGGAGAACTCCACCGAGCTAACCCGCGGGCCGTGAGGTTCTTCCCGGAACGTCGGCGTTCGCGGACAGCACTGGATGGTTGCGTACGTACGGAGTAGACAGTGGTGAATTTTGTGGGCATGGAGTCTGGTGAGATAGGGAGAATCAATTGATGTCCTGGCTGATGAGAAGCACCAGGGTCTACCCGCTTCCTCGAGGGCTACCAAAGTAGACTTTACATGTACCAAAGGACGGCGATGTTGGACCAACAGGTTACAGCACCACAATAGCAGTACTGTCACTGCTCAATGGGTTGAATAAAATCCGAACCGGACAGCTCGCCAACCGCAATCGTAATGGCACGCTCTGCAAGAGAGGACGTATTGCCGACAAACCCGGGCGGTGGTAGTGGCGTGCTCTGAATGGCAATGCGTGATGCTCCCGACGATGACGCGCACTGGCGCGACCGTGGGCACAGAAGGTTCGTTTCTTGGCCAGACCATGGAAGCGGGAGAATTTTCCAGCGTCGATTGATCCTGAGAGAGGCTGAAGTTGCGGTAGAGGTCCAACATTTAAGCTTGGTCGGCTGAATGATAGGTGGCAGCACTTGAGCAACAAGGCGATGACATGTATCTGTCTTGGATTCCTCCCACCCATGTCAAGATAAGACCGGTACAGCCTGATTGCACCCTCAAGCACGTCACTAAGAATTTATTTTCAACATAAGGAACTGGCCTATGATAGCTCGGCAGCACGTCTTGAGACGTCGCCATCCAACGGGCCGCACAGTTCGTGTTTGCCACTCATGACGTCCGGTGCAGAGCGCAAAAGAGGCCACGAGACGCCACTGCGAAGCTCATCACGGAGATATCGAGCGGGCGCCCGGGACTGGACCGAAGATGTCGGAGAAGATGGGCGATGCAGCGTCGCCGGCCGCAACTGGGGGCCAGCACAAGGACTCAAAGAGTTGGGGTCTGCAAGTCGAGCATTTTTGGAGCTCCTTAGGAATTGATGTCTCTAATGTGTCGCACCGGTCGGGAACGGGTTGCCACACAATGCCCATTGTTCAGGAGGTGCTCCGTGTGCAAACGGGTGCTCCTCGCTTGTCCAGTCCGAGTCAGTGAGCAACTCAATCTTGCCCATCTTCTTCATTGGACTGTAGTGGTTGATGAGACGCCGCAGTGCCCATGATGCTCTGGATTCATTTGATCCGAAGCCCATGGCACCCTCCACGTGTTTGTTCGCGGATGCCTGGCCCGGTGATGGCTGCCACCATTTGCCACCAGCGACCTGTTGGCCACGTCGGCTTTGTTCCTCCTAGGAGATGCTGCCGTGAGACTCGTTTGGTGTGCCAGTCCATCACCGTGGCCCTTGCTGTTGCCTGCCGATCTGGCCGCCGCCACCGCGATCCGCACCCACGCCGTGACACTCGCGTCAGTCAGATGACACGGGGAGGCTCATGCTTGTGCCGTGGTTGAATCTTGCAAGAGCCCTAGTCGCCTCGTAGATGTAATTGCTAGAAAAACCGACATCTGGACAGACCATTTCTTTCTGTTGAGAGTTTCTGCATAATGCCAGCCGGCCCTTTACGTCGACAATCACGCCGGCACAAGCTTGCAGACGGGCATGTTTCACAGGGACAAGGGAAAAATGACGCGGGATGATGTGCCAATTAAACACACCGGACGGTTCGCCGACTTTTAGCATTCTCGCTGCCTGGCAAGTCGACCGCAAAAGACGAGCCACCAATCAAGACACGGCATCCGATTGACGCCAACATGATGATGGCTCGGCGTCTCGGTGGTCCAAAGGGGGCACAACCATCTGGTTCCCAAGCCTTGTCCCACCTGTATCAGTAATACATACATGAGTCGAAGCGTCCAAACAATGGCCGATTGTATAAGTCAGCCCCCGCGGGATGACAGCTGTGACGGCAGTCCTCTTCCTGACAATGGGGGGATGAGACTGGCTCCTCGTCGCCCACGATGGCGCAACGCCGCGCCCTGCAGGGAAATTGTCAATTGGTTCAACCTTTTTTCTTCCCTTCCTGTCGGCGGTGCGACCATACTCTGCGTCTCTGACAATGGAAAACGGTCCCCTCCTCCCCCGCCACGGGCATTATTGTTCCAGGTGCAAGCACTGAGGTGGCTTGGCTCAATACCGACCGAGACGGTGCCGGGGCCATCGGGCGATCTCTCCAGGAATAGCACTTGACGGCCGGGGACGTGTCAAATTAGAGTCAAGTCGTCGAGTGTTGCCGGGTTTGGCGCAGAGCTCGTTTATCAATTCTCGTGGTTCTCATCGCGCGATATCACTTGCCGAGTCGTCTGGTCGAGAGCTGTCCCTGAGCCCGCGCTTTCCGCTGTTTGCCGCCTGGCCTTTTATAATTTGTCCATGTTGGCGATGGGAGGTGAGATTCGGGTCAATCGCTTACAGGTACGGAATACGGTCCGGGAGACGGCACTGGGTCGACCTGGCCAGGCATTCACCAATTGGGGTGCCTATTCTTGGCCATGGTCAGCGTCGTCACCGAGCGGGCAGCCACGCTGAATATCGGCGCATCAACATTGAAGCCACCACCGCGTCTGGCCCTCGAGTGCGTGCTCACAGACATTGAACCACGCCCCGGCCGGCAGCGCGCCACGCTTCCTGCCTCTCAGCCAGACTGCCATTGTCGTCAGCACGCTTCACTCTCGGCCCAACATTGAACGGTCCATGTCTGGCCATGTCAGCTCGCTCCCGCCGGGCGCCAATCACGCGTCGAGGCGGCAACGCTGGGCGGCGCTCTCGAGTCTCGAGGCGGCGATACACAACAATGCAAATGCGCCTCTCGCCCTGTCGTCTGACGTCCAGATCCAGCAGAGTTGATACCGCCCTCGATGCTATTTAACCGCAAGTCACCCTCGCCGCCGCCCCTCTTTTTCCCCACGTATTTACATCATGTCAACGTCGTAGCCGCCCGCGCTGCTGGTTCCCGTCGTCGCCGGCAATCCCCAGCATGGCGAGCTTGGTTCCCAATGTCTGGGCCGCCATCGTCATCCCCGTGCCCGCCGCCGTCCTGGCCGTCGTCCTGCGCCTCAAGGCCAGGCGGATGACGCGCATGGGCATGGGCCGCGACGATTGCTTCGCCGTGGCCGCCCTGGTAAGTCCGTCGCAGCCGCATCTGGCCATGCATCCTCATTGCTCACCGTGGCATCTCAAGATCTTTGCCCTAGGCTACACGGCCGACCTCATTGTGTGTAAGTGTCTGCTTCGAATGAAACTCCTGCTCACGCTCGTCGCGATTGCTCACACCAGCTAGGGGCAACGTGCTTCAAGCTCGGCCAGCCCATCGGCTCCTACAGCCAAGACTTGATCGACTACTACACGGAAAAGTCGACCCTGATCCTGTGGACGAGCGAGTTCTTGTACTCGTGGGCCATCTTCTGCGCCAAAACAGCCGTCTTGTGCTTCTACCTCCGCGTCTTCCGATTCTCCTCCATCCGCATTCCCATCATGATTCTCATCACCTTGTGTTCCATCTGGATCACGATACGCAGCTTCTTCACTCTGTTGCGCTGCAGGCCGATCCAGGCATTCTGGGTGCAGGATATCCCAGGCGCTACGTGTTTCACCAACGTGCGTGCCTATTACCTCGCCACCGATGTCACCCACTCCTCGATGGATTTCATCATCCTGGCTCTCCCCATATACGAAGTCTCGAGAATGAAGCTCCCGTTTGGCCAAAAGATTGCTGTGGTCGGCCTCTTTGCCACCGGATCTCTGTACGTCTCTTACGGCCGTGCTTTTGCTTCATCAACCCCCGCAACTTGCTCATCTGTGCTGTCCTAGGGTCGGAATTGCGTCCATTTTCCAAATCGTCGAATCTCAGAATTACGATCCCCACGAGTTGCCCTATGACCTGGCCCTGTGCATGGTTTGGGGAGGTGTCGAGCTCCATCTAGCCGTCTTTATAGGTACGTGGGAAGAAACACCGCCATATTTGCAACACGGCAACGCTCTACTCACCAGATACAAGGTTCTCTCATTTTGCTGCGACCCATCTTTATCAGATTCGTTCCTGGCCTTGCTTCTCTGTCAGCGAGCAAGGCTGCGAGCCGCCCGACTCGCTCGAGTAATGCCTTTCAGCCGGGGGAGAGTTCCAGACGCCCTAGTAGTCTGCCAGACGACGCCGAGCTGGGCATGGAGGCTGTAGATCCAACCATGACCATCAGACGGGGTAGCTCACTAGCGCTCAAGGGACACAACCCTAGCTTGACGCCGATTTGTATCCATCATGAGGAATGTGACGCCGAAACTTTACCAGGTCAAGATGATTCAGGACACTCGCAAAGTACTGCCGTGTGAAGTGGCGTGTGCTTTCATGTTGCGATACTGAATTCCGAATCTTGGTTCAGCACTCTATCCCGCGAGTACGATGGCCGAGGAAAAGATGAACTGCAACGGAACCGGTTCCGTTGTCCGGAGTAGTTCCTTGGTTGTGGCTATTCAAGCCCTATCCGAGCTACAGACAGCGGCATCCCCATGAGATACCCCGACAATACGAGCAGATGCGAAGCTGCTATGCCACTCCGAGTCCCAGATGATGGTCGGCCTGTTGTCGAATATGGCACCCTTTATTCTGTCTTTCGCTAGTTCCAGAAACCCCGGCTATCTAGTTAGGGTTGGGTAGGGGTCAGGATTATCATCATCTAAAGGGAAGGATGAGGGAATAGATGCGTACCAATAATAATAGCTAATGCAGCTAGAAACTCTATATGAAGGGTTAATCTGGCATAATAGCTGCCCGCGGCTTATATTTATAGGCCTGAATATAATAGACGAAACAGAGCGTTGCCAATAATTGCAATGCTTGCACTATACAATACATTGACGATACTCGTATCATGCTTGTAATCTCACTTGACTACAGATCGAAACAATTCACACGTTAATACAATACATTGAAAAATGTATACAACTTACTAAAAGGTAATCCAAACGTCTTACTGAAAATTACAATAAATAAAATATAACCATTGCTCTACCAAAACTCGCCAAAGAGTTACTCTTAGCCGTTGGAACGTGAGCCCTTGTTGCTTGCTAGCCTATTTGTTTTTAACGAACAGGGAGTAGCTGCACCGGGGCCCTCGTGAGTGCCAGCACAAACCCGACTGAAAATACTGCAAAGGCAAAATGGTGCGAATTGAATAAGTCGTGAGCGACTTCGTGTAATGGATGCTATACGGCTAATTTGATGAGGCAAGGTTGAGCGCTAGCCCGACCATCATATCAACTATCTATATGAGAGACCAAGGTGCCTTCTATAGTCCTGCTCTACACTCCTATTACCGCAGATGACCCACGCGAAGAATGTAGCCGCAAATTCTATACTTCTGGAAATTTAACTAAAGCTTTCCGCCGCATATATCTATGGCAATAACAAGAGAATAAGAAGCTAGTATATAAAGCCTGCGATATTATAATCTTATTAAATTAATATATAGAACTATGCTATCTTAGTTATAAGGCACCTTATCGTGTACTAGTAATATTTTAATTTATTTTTATGCTATCTTATAGTTAAATATACTTATTTTAGATCAGAGTATGCCAAGATAATTTCCTTATTTAACTTTTTTCAAATATCACTTCTAGATCACCGCCGCAGTTTGCCCTGGGGAAGTAGTCACATTCTCCCTTGACCTTGGTATACCAGGTGTGGGCCTCCAGATGGCACTCGTGGAGAAGCGGACACTTGCCTTGTGTAGAGATATCCATGGTGAGAGTGTTGGTAGTTCCCAGTGACTTAGACAGTTCGTAGGAGATCGATGCTGCCAAGGATACCCGCGGACGGCCTTTTTCAGCGTGCGAATCGAACCACGGCTGTTTTCGAGGGTCAATTTTGAGCTTTTCCTCGATCATTTTCTTATTTTTCACATAAGATTCGTCAGTTTTGTCCATTTCCAGCTCCAAGTTGGTCTGCCCTACGCGTACGAGCTCGGCAGTCGTGGCCAGTAGAAGGGGCCCAAGTAGCGAGAGGAACTTCATCTTGAAGGAGACACAAGGGGTACAGATGTAGGGAGAAGATGCCTGAGAATAAGTCACATTAGATCTTGAGAAACACCTTCATCGAGGCACAATACCACCTATATATACACACATTCAGAGATTCTAGAGCATATCGGCGTATTGGGATTCATATTACACGCAGCCTCATATAACTTGTGTGGGCCTATACTCTCTATCAGACGGTTCCCGACATTATGCCGCGAGTCTGGAGTAATAGCTTCGGGCATTTCATCAGCGACCCGTACAAACAGGGTCCGTTTTGTTTGGAGTATATCTATTAGGAGCTGTATACATGTCTCAAGCCCCGTCTCATCTCTACTCTGCACTCATGAAGAAGTTTGGATCGATTTATCGAGAATTGAATGCAACGCTAACTTATTTCATGATTACACTTTATCACTCTTATTCTCCCATGTATGGGTTTTACTAATTTTGGTTACTTGAGCATGTGTCGTTGAAATGCTGGGTTCTAGGTTTAGCCTCGCCACTCGATCAATGTGACAAGGGCTCTCAATAGAGGGCTTGGAGCAATAGCTCAATTCATCTAATAACAGTCTTTAGAATCAAAGGTCCTTGGTTTTCCTCAAGGCCTCGTTGACCAAAGGGGTCTTTAAATAGAAGAAGTCGGTGAGGGACTTTGCCCTAGGTCTCGTGACCGTAGCCCTTGTGTAACCTTTGACATTGTGCCATTTCCGTGTAACAATCAAGCTCTACGGAGTACTTGATACCTCCAAACGTGGAGGGAATGCAGTGGTATTAAGATGTTACACTGTGAACAAGGGCCAGCAAGTTTTAGTTCTAAGTTTTTAAAGTCTCCCGTTAAACTACGGAAATAGATTCAAGAAGAATTAAAACTGCAGAATCCAAGCTTGTGTTGATAGCAGTAGGCAAGGAAGTAGCCTTCTCGGCTCCTAGGTATATCAATCGCAAGCAAAAGAAGCCAGAATTCGCATCCGAGACAGGCATGTCTTAGCGCCCGCGATGCAAATCCTCCTTGTCGCCGCCGCCGTCCCGTTCTACTTTGAATACAGGGCTTGTCTCTACGTTCCATTCAAGCTGCATAGCCGCCGTGCCAGCAAATCGGCTCCACGTCACTCGGATGCCGTGACAAGTGCAGGGCAACTGGCTTGGAACTGACGCTCTATTCAGACTATAATAATTGACTTTAGGCCATCAAAGTTCCTTGGTTTTCCACGAGGCCTTGAGGGGCGGAAGGCCCCTGTAGATACAAGAAGTCGGTGAGGGCTTGTGCCTGAGGCAGCCCTCGCTTTTGACCGACTTCGGGCCTCGTGACCGCTACCTTTGTTGTTGTGTAACCGTTGTTGGCCCAACGCCCTTTGTTGTGTGCCAACCGTGTAACAGATGCAGTCTTGTCGTTGGGGGTTTCGGGAAGAGGTGGCAGATATTCGGGAGTCGCGAATCGGGGTACCCAAAAAAAAAAAAAAAATGCCCCGGCATACAAAGACCTTTTGTTGAGTTTAATAAAGGAAGATGTGAATGGGCATGTGAAAAGGCTGAAATTGGGTGCATGAAACGATATTGATCCTTTGTCTGAATACCGCACGGCCCATGATGACTCATATCAACATTGGAACGTGCAATGGATATGACGGAACAGGGCGTCCGTACTCCTTGCTCAATAGCCTGGCCTCTTTGTTCTGGGTCCCGGGGGGGCGCTTGATAATATGCCAGTGCGATCAGTTCATAGCTAAACTTGTTGCCCCAAGAAACAGGATTCTCTACTCGTAAGCTAGTGTCCGACTTCCTGCAATTAAACATCAATGATCTGACTTGGGCAATTTGAGCGAAAGTTCAACCAGACCAGGTACCCGGCTGTCTGTACTATACAATAATCTACCATGGTATATTAGTGAATACATATGAACACGCACATCAATAACGCTCTAGGCTGTATATAAAGTTGTCTCTGATAGAAACGGCAATTCGCCTCCACTCATTTATTCTTCCTTGGCCGCCCTCGTTTCCTGGGTACATTTGAGGTTTCTGTTGCTATATCCCTGCTTTTCTTAGGCCTAGCGGGGGCGGTTGTCCTCTCGGGTTTTGTCTGCGCGGCGGGACGTATGTTTGACCCGTTCTTCTTTCTCGGACGACCCGGCCCTCGCTTCACTCCGGCCTCGATACTATTCCCCTTTGCAGCGGGCCGTCCCGGACCGGGTGTTGCCTTGGCGCGGCGAGTCTCTCTTGGAACGGGCTGGGCAGCTAGTGTTGCCGGTTTTGGTGCCACTGCAACCTTGGATCTTTTGTTCGGCACGGTTTGCATCTGTGAGGACTCTGCGGGTCGTTTCTTGGCCGCGATCCTGGCACTACGGCGTGGCAGTGGTGGAAGAGATTCGCCCTGCTCTTGGGCTTCGTGTACTTGGTCTCGCGGTTGGCGCGGGCGTAGGCTTCGCGTTCTTTGGGATGGAGGCGAAGCAGCATCTTGCTGTAGCTCGGATACCTCTTCGTCCTCAGCTGGCGGCGGCTCATCGAACGTGTGCAAACGCCCGTGTTTCTTGAGAAAAAATTCAGCGGCGGGGTGAAGCCGTGGTATATGCCCCTCGGCTATCATCTTCGCCCGGAGCGCCTGTCTCTCTTTTCGGACTTGTTCATCTTCTGCCTGACGGTCGACCAGCATTCCAGGAAAGTAATACCCAGAGTGGTCATACCTTTTGATCCCCCAGAAACCTTGGGGCTGTTCGGATTTTGGGAGGTTTATAGTCTCTAGCTCATCAATCTCAGAGGGAGTAAACTCCATTTCGGCCGACACGTCTAGCGGGTCTTCCTTCATCGGGTTGAGGGGTGCCAGATCTTCGGGCTCTGGGGAGGGAGACTCGTGCCGCCACTTCCAGGCCGTGACGCAGTTGCCCTTATCGAACTCGTCTCGCCAGTCCCCCCGTTCTTTCCACCACTTGATAACTTGTTGCCGGGCCGAGTACGAGTAGCGGCCATGGCCCTCATTGGAGAGGCGCTGGAATCTGTGAGCTTCCTCGGCCACCTCGAGCTGAAAGATGAACCAGGGCCGAGAGATGAGGAAAGCCTCTGCTTCGGCGGCAGTAGTGTGTTGTCCAGGGTGGGACCGGGGAACCACGGGGGCATACTCACCACGCGCTAGGTTTTGGCGAAGACGCACAGCGCGTGCAGCGAGCTCGTATTCATAATCGTTCCCGGAGCCAAGGCCGTTCACTGGTGTCGCGGGCTCCCACCACCACTTCCAGTCGTAGTACTTGTCGCGAGGCTGGATCTGACGGCCGGCAAACCCCCAGTCTGGATTCCAGACGCCGAGCTTCTCCCAGCGACGTTTGACGTTATGACGAACAACAACACCCTTGCGCCGACTGAAATTCCGTGTTCTGAACTCCTCGGGCAACGGCCACCTGGGAACATTTTCTTCAAACCGTCTCTCCTCAAATTTGGCTTCCAAGTAATAAAAATCATAAGGACTTAGGCGCTGTTCCAGAGAGTTAGCAATTAGTTTGGCTTCCAAGTCGTTGATGGGGCGCTCCATGACGGCCTGTAGCTCCTCTGGAATCTGTTGACACAGTGGTGGTACCATGAAATCTGCCTCGTGATCCGACGACTCGGTCGACGAGACATAGGGCGGGGGGTCATCGCGCTCAAAGCGGCGCAGGTGTCGCAAGTTGTCGTTTGAAGCGATTGCCTCGAGAAGAGGCATGGCCTGGTCGCTCACGGCCTGATTGAAATGGACCGGGTCGAAAAAGGGAGGCATGGTGTGGTTTGGCGGAAGGGTTGGGAGAGGCAAATGAGCAGTGCTGTTTCACGCCGTGAAGTTGGATGGGGGATAAGCCAAAGGACTACCCGTCATATGTAATGTCTGGTCTGGTTGACCTGAAAGAGATTGATGCCTTATCCCTTTGGGTGTTCGAAGGTGCCGATTTTGTACCGAACAAGAATGTCAACCAATTAGAAATTTCAACAAATAGACACATTAATATACTAGGAGATTATATGAGAGGATAAGTACCGCTTATCTTTATATATACAAAAAAATACACGCTATTTCCAGCAATTATATCAGCCCCAAAAGGTACCAACCAGGTATCTGCCAGGTATCTCAGACAAAATGGGCTCGGTACGAAATTGGCACCTTCGAACACCCAACATTAAAGGGGATAAACGCGGCGCGAGTGTCCGGTGCAGCTCTGGCAGGTGGACAGCCAATCAGGAGGCGGGCAACAGGCCAGGCAGCACCGTTGACCACCTGCACGAGCCATAACGCGGGCGCATCGCGGGCGGGTAGCGAATCGACCAGTTGACAGCAAACACCAGCACGGCGCCATACATGCAGCCGTCGCCGAATCAAATTGGCTGGCGTGGCAGTGCCTGCAATAACATCTCACCGGGAATATCTTGCCCTCCAAATGTTGGCCAACCGCCGTCGACGCCTTGGTGCTTCCACCAATGCCATAGCCCCAACGATTGATTGGCTCAGACGATGTGCTACGTGCGTGTCGTCAATAGAAAAGGGCTCATCAGGCTGCCTTGGCTCGTCTTGAGACCTTCAATGTTGCCCTTTCTCTTCTCCTCTCGCCGCGTCGTCCTCTAAGCACTCGACCCTCTTTGTCCTCTTCTCGCCATGGATCTGAGCCTTCCCGATCAGGCTCCCCACGGTAAAACACTCTTTCATCTCGTACCATCCAACCGACTGGCCGAGGAAGCCCTCGCTCACCCTGACAATGAACGTTTTGTATCGAGGGCTCGAAACGGATTTTATGGTCTTGAAGTCGGCTATCATGTCTCGTCCCTCCCTCGCGGTCATGTTATTACCAGGCTAGGCCGAAATGCCGATTTAATTCTTAGTAAAAGCACCCCCGAAAGCCCCATGTCTACTGTTCACGTCGCCTTTGAGATTAACCCCTCTACACGGCTTATTGTTCTCTCGGTCCGATCGAAACGCCCTTCAACGGTTTATTTCTCCATTTATTCCAGCACCGCAGAGGAAAACGGCCAGGGCGGTCCGGGAACAGGCATGTCGGTTCAACAAGAGCTCCAAGAAGCCAACATTGCTCGAGAACAAATTACCGGGCAAGGCGTTATCCTCTGTGGTCAGGCTTACTCCATCTTCATTGCCAACTATACCTTTCGCTTGATCTGGCAGCGGGGCAACGGCCGCAAAGACGTCGAGTTTCTGAAAGCCTTGGCCTTTCAAGGTTACCAAGAATCGGTCCACCGGATGCAGGATATAAGATCTCGCGACCGGCCGACAGAGTATGACCACTCGGAAGTAATGTCATGGCATATGACTAGGCTCAACACGGTCAAGGGGACTTGTTTCAGCGATGTCCCGGACCTTCGTACAAAAATAGGCTCGGGAGCCTTTGGAACAGTCTATGCAGCAACTGATCAGGTATCAGGCTATGAATTTGCAATTAAAGTGATTCATCTCCAAGACCACCCCAATTCCGAGGAAGCACGAGCCTTGGTGCACAGGGAAATTAAGATCCTGCAGAAATTAAGCCATGTCAGTGACATCGACCCCCCATCGTCTGGGTTATGCTGACAAAACGCCAAGAAACATATTATCGAATATCTAGACTACAATCACTTCCACACTCTCAACCCCGAGATCTTGATGCCCTTGAGAGAAGGGTCCTTGAAATCGCTCATCAAGGACGAAAAAGTTGACAACTATAAAGATTTGTTCGTCGACGTGGTAACCCAGATGCTCAGCGCCCTGGATTACCTGGCGAGTGAGAGCCTAGTCCACCGGGACGTGAAGCCCGAGAACATTCTCTACTACCCCTCGGGCAAAATCGCTGGCTGTGGTTACCATTTTCAGCTGGCTGACTTTGGATTCGCCCATCACCATGATCTGGCTACAAGCAAATGCGGCACAGGCTTTTATCGGGCCCCTGAGCTGGTGCCTGAAAAGAGCAAAGTGGATGCGCCGCAGAGCCACAAGATGGACGTATGGTCCCTCTTTGCTACCATGGTTGCCGTCGATTCCAAGTTTAAAAGCTTTCCAATCCATACCTCTGACTATGGCATTGTTCTAGAGGCATTGCTGGCGAAAGCCCGAGAATCCCCATTATACGTGCACATGGGGAGGCTGCATCCAGATCGCCGGGCCTCAGCTGCCCAGATCCTTAGCGTACATTTTGCAGGCTGGGGATTAACAACACCGCAATCGAGAATCACCCCGATAAAGCCCGAGCTAGAGCTACAAGAGGCTACTCCTCAAAACCTGTTGCCAACTGCCGGGCCTAGTGCACCCCGCGAGATGGAGAATGACCACGAGATGGAGGATGTCCACGAGATGAAGAATGACCACGAGAAACCTCGCCAGAAAGCAGCGGCCTCCCTCGGTCGCTTAATTACATATCCGCCGTCCCACAAGCAGCGTGATACACTGGCACGGGTGAACGAAAATGGCGTTGGGAAGCGCCGGGCGAGACGGAGCGCCCGCCCCAGCCCACGACAACAAAGATTGCTTGTTCGGAATGAACCAGAAAAAGGTGGTCCGCTTGGATTAACTAGAGGAGGCTAAAAGGTATATATAAAGCTTTTATTACACGATATTACCTAGACAAGTATAGTAAGAAAAAAGTCTAGTAATAAGTATATTATTAATAAAAAAAGTTTATTTAATATTCTTTTTAATAGAATTAATACTTTTATTATAATTTAAATAATTAAAATTAAATAAATATATAAAAATATATAAAAATATATAAAAATATATAAAA
>AZNH01000115.1:0-38038 GCA_000814955.1 Metarhizium guizhouense ARSEF 977
TGGCTGCTGGCTCCGCCGCCCAAGACGGCGGTGGAAGCAACAAAAGGATTGGACGACAAACTATCCAGCACTTTCGCCAGGCACGGCCCTCAGGCTGCTGACAGCAACCCTGTACCGACACAATGGCCCCTGGACGACCTACTAAGTGCCGCAGAATTATTGGGTACACTTAAGATCGACAGCATGCTGTCCGTTTTGGAACAATATATAGACGAAGGAGAAGGGCGAGAGGGAAAGAAGAACGTACACAGTACAAAGCAAGAAAAAGCTGTTCGTAGGATTGCGGAATTTGGAGGTTTGGATAGTAAGATGATTTCTGCAGGCCTGAATTGCGAGAAACCCGATGATAGAAATCAATCCTTGTCTCAAAAAAGGGAACAGGGAAGCACAAGCGACGAGGGTATCGAAAACGATGTAGCCGAGAGTATGAAAACAACAGCTCTGAGACGGTGTGAGAGGCTGATAGAACGGATTACCATGATTCAATCGCTGTCGGAGGAGCAAGAAACGCGGCGGAAGCGTGACTTGGAGAAGTTGTGGGCAATTTGTCAAGAATGGCTCGGGCTGGGTGACCAGTGTCCCAATTCTTATGAGAAGAACACGAGTGGCCGTGGCGGCGAGCCGGCTTTGGGCGACCAGCTTGCGTTCATCATCAATGCCATAAAGGACGCAGCCCAAAACGTCCAAATCATAGAAAGAAGATACGACAATCAATACGAAGAGTTCAAAACTGAGGCCAAATCCGATGTTGAGTTATCGAAAATTTTGAGAATGACGACCTGGCCATCGGAGGTGCCCGGCTTCCCGGAAAGGATATTACACAAATCGAGGGCGCTTCAACAAATCAAGGGTCTCCGCCTTGAATTCAATAGGACTCAATTTATATTTTCTCTCAAAGATTTCAATGCTGCAAAGGCGGAGAGCCAAACAAAGAAATGCATCCTGGATTCGGCAATGAAGGGAGGCTTGTACTTTGACGGGCTCACCAGCTACCTGGAGACAGCTTCTTCAAAGGGTGAAGAAGTCCAATTAAAAAGGTCGGAAGAGTTCGATACAGCAGAATCAAATGAGTTCTTCTTGTTCTACGAACCAATCATACGACTAGTATTATCGCTACAAAGAAAAGACGCGGAGCAAGCGTCTTGGATTTCAGATTGCTCCAGGAAGATGATAGACTTGTACACCAAATATGGTAGAAGTAGCTGTGTTGTTGAGAGCGGCACGAAGAAACCAGAAGAAATGATGTGTAACGAAAATGAACCACTGACCTCCCGGCTCGAGTCCTTGGTAACATTCGTGGCCGAGCTTCCGAGTCAGAAGCTGGGCAAGCCCACTATTAAGTCCGCTGTGTCAAACGATATTCCGCCTTCGGTCGAGGAGGCGTCCCGATCCACTTGGACACCGTTGTGTATAAAACTGAGACCTTCGTCCTCTTGACTTGAGTAGTGGTTAAGGCTAATAGACTCTCAATATTCTCATCATTTTCGACAGGTTATGAGCCCGGGCTGGCTCTCAAATGCTAAGTGTTACCAAATTCAATTAGCTTTTGACTAATGCGTCACAGAAATTGACATCGGTCATTCCTTCTCTCGGTATGGGAACAGCCGGACTGAGCCGGTCGTTGCGCCTTGCAGCGCTTTCGTCGCTCATGGCGGCTGCTTGCGAAGCTGCTTTTGCCGGAGTTGATGATGAACCGGATGCGACCTTGAGTGGTGACCGGATCCGGGATGTCTGGAATGATTGAGCATTCTAACAAACGAGTGCTCCGTTGAAAGGAGCAACTCGATGGTGACAAAACTCTCCCTAAAAGGGGAAGAGAGTTTTCCACTGCCACAAGAAATTTACCATAAACGAGAGTACATTTTATCTCTTGCCTCATCACTAATCATCTCGCTTAGGTCACTCTCTTTAGGATGGAAAGCAATGTATCTGGTCTGCACAAAATCACCAAACTTGAGTCCCCTTGTTGCAATATTCACAACTTAATATCACGTGTAACATCATGTGTAGACCCGCAATAGGGTGAGACACCATGGATAGATATCGTGACTACCAACGCTCCCTTCTTTTCCTCCCTTGAATAGAAGATAGACTGAATTGATTATTACACCCCTGTTGCAGTACTGCATCCCCAATTGCCTTGTGATCCCAACACCTTCCCTGCCCTCGTAAGGGAGCTTCCGCTGCTACATACCAGCACTAACGCCTGCGGCTAGTTGAAAGTGTTCTTGTATTCGGATAGGCAAACCGACGCGTTCTTCTAAAAGGCGAAGTATTTCCGTTTGTACAATTCCACGAACCCCTCCGCCGTCGAGGCAGAGCAGCCCGACGCCCGTTGTAGGGGGCCGGTCCAAAACTACGAGATTACACGCGTTGTCGCATAGAAAGCAGCTACGCACAATGAAGCGATCGGGGTTCTGGCGGCACTGGTTGCCGAAGTCCTTGACGCAGCTGACACACAGCGTGTGGCTGCATGGAAGCTGATATTCCGGCCGTCTCCTTAGACAAACAAAGCATGTGTCAGTACTGCCCTCTACCCTCGACCAGTTTTTTCTATGACGTTTCATGCTGTCTTGGAGTATATCGGTGATCTCGCCTCCAGCACGCCGAAACTTCGTGTGTAGGAGGTTCATATGGTGTAAGATAAGATCGGGGCTGGGGAATTTAAGGTTCTCAGAGAGTTGCCGACATGTGCCCCGGTATAAGACGGTGAAGACATCGCGTATATTGAATTCTAGTGAATGAAGTATCAATAGTTAGCCTGTGAGTTGAGTTGCGGCAAGTCCTGAAATTGACATGCAAGACAGGCACGGCTGACGAACCATGCATCCCTGGGGTCAAATGATCGAGCAGAAAACTAGCAGCAATTGATTCCGCCGCGAACGACTGGTCGTAGCTTTCCGACAGTGTCTCTACATAGTTGTTCAGATGCTTAATCAGATCTGGAGCGACAGGGTGGAGCGCTCGAGAGGCCTCAACATAACGGAAGGGACGTTTTGCGGAAGCAGTGCTGAACGATTCTTCGAATAACCCCATCATATGACGGCCAGAGAAGAGCATGTTGTGATTGATCTTCCAGCGACGAGTGCGAACGGCTGTTTGTCCCAGCCTTTCGCGGATAGGCCCGAATCCATCGGTTGACCATGTGGACTGCTCTATTCTCACAACGCATATTTTGCCTGTTGGAAGCCTCTTCGCCAACTGCCTCTGGACCGTTACGGGCTGCAGAGGGTAAAATTCCGACAATAAAACTACGATGCCGGACGAAAGCACCAGACGACGCCAACAGAGAAGAAATGGCAAGCTTTTGTAGCTCTATGCGAAGACCAGGGAAAGGATGTCGAAGATGATGACGCCGGCAAGTTTGACTCTTTCGAAGAGCTTATCAATGAAGCAGAAGCTCTAGTCGCCGAAGAACAAACCAAAGAGGAAGACCTCAACCCGCCAGGCATATTCCAGCACTTCACAAGCAGCCTAGTAAACACGTCATTCTTCACTAAGGCCCCTACACCTAGAAGTGAGGATGTACTCGCTGCATTGCAGGACCAAGCCTTCCGTCATGCTCTCTTAAAAGACGACCCATCCAACGAAGTTGAAAAACCTGATGCCTTCATCTCTGACGACCGCTACTCCAGCGAGACCTTCAGAGGGATCCTCCCAGATACAGGTGCATCAGGCGTGTCATCTGCAGGCTTCCCACAAGTTCAAGCCCTGCAGAGACTTCAACCTTCGCTAAAGATCAACGAGGCTGAAAAGCACAAGGTTAAATTTGGCGCCGGATCTGGCACCACGATTGGAGTACTGAGGATGCCTACAATCTTAGGCATAATCAACTTCCACGTACTTCTAACGCCGACCCCGTTCCTATTTTCTATAACCGACATGGATAAAATGGGCGTGAAGCTTGACAACCTACGGAACGTGCTAATCCAAGGCGAGAAAGAAATCCCTATTATTCGACGATGGGGACATCCTTGGTGGATTATAGAGGCCAGTGCAACGGCAGCTTTCCATCTAACCGAAGTACAACTCCGTCAGTTACATCGACGATTTGGGCACCCCTCGGTTAATCGGCTCACGAAGATACTCCAACGAGCTGACCAGGAATTCAAGACCGAGGCCCTTAGGAGGCTCACACAAATCTGCCGATATTGTCAAATGAATGGGAAGGCCCCCAGCAGATTCAGATTCACGTTGAAGGATGACCGTGAATTTAATTACGAAATCATCGTCGATATCGTACAAGTTGATAACAAACCAGTCCTTCATATTGTTGACTCAGCGACTTCCTTCCAAGCAGCGCGCTTCCTTGACGCTAGAGGACAAAAGGCTAAAGACGTCTGGGACACCCTACGAGCTTGCTGGATTGACAGCTATCTAGGTCCTCCCGACTGGATAGTTCATGATGCCGGAAGAAACTTTGCATCCGCTGAATTCCGACAATACGCTCGAGCAATGTCAATCGAAGTTGATGAAGTCCCTGTTGAAGCCCACAACAGCATTGGAAAGGTCGAACGTTATCATGGACCCCTGCGACGAGCTTACAACATCATTAAAGTTGAACTAGGTGACGCTGTCACAGATGATCAAAAGCTTCAGATGGCAGTTAAAGCCGTCAATGACTCTGCAGGCCCTGATGGTCTCGTGCCGACCTTGCTAGTCTTTGGGGCATACCCACGCCTAACGGAAGATTCACCACCCGCACTATCAATCGTCCAACGTGCTGAAGCAATCCGCAAGGCCACCAACGAAGCCCGTAAGCTCCTGGCCAAAAGACAAATCAACGATGCCCTTGCAACCCGGAATGGCCCTGATACGCTGCCGACCCATCGATTGCCACTACAATCAGACGTACGAGTCTGGCGTGAGAAAGGTGGATGGCAAGGCCCTTACAGACTCCTTGCTACTAACGGCGAGACCTGTACGATAGAGATGCCTCATGGTCCTACCAAATTCAGGACGACTGTTGTCAAACCATTTTACCACGACGAGGATAATGACAAGACTTATGGACAGCCTAAGGACAACATAGCCGACCGTGTCAAGCCCCAAAATGACCCAGTCAGCTCTGACGAGCCCGATGATGACCCCCCCGAAGTCACTGGTGATACAATTGTAATCCCACCAGTCAAAGAACGAACGCGTAGACGGACAAGAGGACCCCGTCTAGTCGATCCGATATCTACGAGCAGTATAGATGACGCTTTTATTAAAGCTGCTGTAGAAGGCACAACTATCGACATGGCCTTTATGACTGCAAAGGAAGAAGCAGACTGGCAACTATGTCTGCAACTACGACAGGAAGGCAGGATAACAACTCCCGGACGACCTTTTGAGCTATCTGACCGGACAGAGATTGACGCACTACAAGCCCAGTCCGTCTTTAGATTTGAGACGTACGACCCCGTCAAACACGGAACCGACAGACTCTTCAAAAGTCGGTTAGTACGTGAGATAAAGGGCAAAGGCACCACAACGCCCTATGAGAAGTCCAGACTTGTCATCCAAGGCCACAGCGACAACGGCAAGCAGACGATACTGACACAATCCCCTACAATCCAACGGTCTAGCCAACGCCTGATTGTAGCTCTAGTACCGTCACTTGCATCACGAGGAATCTTTCTATGGATGAGGGACATCACCCAAGCGTACGTCCAGTCGACAACAAAGCTTAATAGGACTATTCTAGCCCGACCACCCGACCAGATTAGAGACCAATTTCCTGAAGGCACAATCATGGTCGTCGTCAAACCGCTATACGGCATAGCTGAAGCTGGAACACACTGGTGGGCAACCTACTTTAACCACCACCGTGAAAACCTTCGGATGACGACTTCAACCTTTGACCCATGCCTACTTGTAACGACAACAAGAGACTGCTTTGGTATTACAGGCATGCAGACCGACGATACCCTTGGACTTGGTGACCAACGTTTCTTTGACCTTGAAGAGGAACAACTACAGAAGGCTAAGTTTACAGCTAAGCCGAAGGAAATCCTGACTCCTGACAACCTCCTACTGTTTAACGGCTGCAAACTAACCCAAGACGCCGACGGTTCGATTACGCTTAGCCAGAAAGGTCAAAGTCAGAAGCTAGAGCTAATCGACGCAAGCTTAGAGACGGCCCAGGAGGAATACGTCAAACAACGAGCCCGTGGAGCGTATATCGCGACAATCTGTCAGCCGGAGGCATCCTTTGACCTATCCACAGCAGCCCAACATCAAGATCCAAGTGCTGAAGATATCAGAAAACTGAACAAACGACTCCAGTGGCAAATTGACCATCAAGGCCGGGGATTAAGATATATCCCACTTGACCTACCTACGGCGAAACTATTCGTGTTTGTTGACGGGTCCTTTGCAAACAACAAGGACCTAAGCTCCCAGATAGGGTTCATTATCATCATTGGCAACGAGAGACAACAGGACGCTGAATTCACTCTGACCGGTAACATCGTCACATACAGCTCGACGAAGAGTAAACGTGTGACCCGAAGCGCCCTAGCGTCGGAACTATACAGCATGGTTCAAGGTGCTGATATGGCCTACGCTACGACCCTCGCAATGATTACGGACCAACTGGATATACCTCAAATTCCGACTATCCTATGCACGGACTCGTTTTCACTGTACGAGTGTCTTGTCAAGCTGGGTACAACCAAGGAGAAGAGATTGATGATTGACATCATGGCCCTACGACAGTCATACGAACGCAGAGAGATCTACGAAATCCGCTGGATTAACGGACAAGATAATCCAGCCGACGCGATGACAAAGGTATCCCCCAACCATACCCTAGAGACCTTCATTGACTCAAATAAGGCGACAATCCGTGTTGAAGGTTGGGTCAAACGCGGACCAAAAGCAACAACCGATGCTCCCAAAACGACTACATCAGTTGCTTGACTTACAAAGAGGCTATCATCGCCCGCTGTTGCAAGCAGCCAAGCCCTACATTCCCTATTAGATTGAACACCTCCCTTTTACTGCACTTTCTGCGTTTTTCCATCATTTAAAAGAGAAATTGCCAGTGTTGCAATATTCACAACTTAATATCACGTGTAACATCATGTGTAGACCCGCAATAGGGTGAGACACCATGGATAGATATCGTGACTACCAACGCTCCCTTCTTTTCCTCCCTTGAATAGAAGATAGACTGAATTGATTATTACACCCCTGTTGCAGTACTGCATCCCCAATTGCCTTGTGATCCCAACACCCCTGATCAGTACATCGAGTGGCATAGACAGATCACAGACTTCCTAAGCACTCACAATTATGGCCGGCTCTTCAACGCTCTCAAGGAACCACCCGTCAAATTGCAGTCAGACACTGAGCGCGAATACGCTAATGTCCTTGAGAAGTGGGAGGAGAAGCAAGATAACGCATGCAATTGCGTCCGTGCCACTCTTGGCTTTAATGCCCGAGAGATCGTTAAGCCGATACCTGAAAAACCTTTCAATCGGCTGCATGAGGTCCTAGAAGCCATTGAGGAAACTACAAGCCCACTGGGAGTGCCAACTACCAGGAACTGGATCGAGACTATCATGAACTATCCCTTGAAGGCTGCAACGGTGTCATGATTTTCGCGTCAAAACTCCAGGAAGCCAACAATCGACTGCTGGAGATTAATCCGGCTCTTGGTTACAATACCCCGCAGCTTGTTAATAAGTTTCTAATCGGATTGGGAGACAATTTCTCTGCCTTTAGAACCACATTCTACCAGACTCACCAACTGATCCCAGAAATGGATAAAAAGGGAGCAGTCAAGACCCCTGGGGTCTCGTGGGACAGAACAATTCGAGAAGCCCAACATTTTGAAAAGAACCAGAAGGCAGAAGAGCAGACTAAGGTCGCCATGTTAGCAACCAAGAGACGCCGAGATGACCGAGAGAAGTGCGACCACTGCAAAAGACCGGGTCACCGCAAGGACAGGTGCTGGAACTTACACCCAGAACTTCGACCAAAACGACCCAGAACCAGCGATCACCAAAAAGCCACTGATTTATCCTCACAGGATAAGCAGAAGGAGGATGACCCTACGGCCAATCCCACCACAGCAGCGGAAAGTAGTTGACTGGCCGATCAATCGGGAATTGCAGGAATTCCGGCAGAGTCCGAAGTTGGCGTGCGCTTCGCCCAAACAGGTCTTGCGACCACAGCTTGTCGCAAAAGCTCAAGGACACTAGAGTCACTCTCAAAGGTCGACATACTTGACTCAGGCACGTCGCAGCACACCTTCATGCGCAGAGAAAACTTTGTAAGCCTGCGAACTTATGTCGGAGACGGGGTCCTTGGGGTAGGGGGCAAGATTACCTATCCAAAGGCTGTTGGGACCTACAAAGTCCCCACCTTCGTGAATGGACAACGAAGCTTTGCACTTCTTAAGGACGCCCTCTGGAACCCAGAGGCAGGCGTGAACTTAATCAGTGTCTCACAACTCGCGGCGCAGGGCATGAAAGTCGAGTTTTGCGCCGACGTCGCTGCAGCTTGGTCGGGGAAGGAACTGCGTATGACTGCAACACAGCAAGGCGGTCTATACTTTCTAGACGAAAATCGAGTTTCAACCCTTCAATCTGCTGCTTGTGCAGCCTATTCGATTTCAGACCCAGCCCTCCAGATTTGGCACGGCAGACTCGCGCATCTCTCAGAACAAGGCATCAAACAGCTTATGGACATGTCCACAGGTATCAAGCCTGTTCAGAGGACCTGCTTATGTAAAGGCTGTGCACTTGGTCGTCTCAAGCAAGTTCCTCACGAAGGGAAGATTCGCAAGGGCACGAGACCACTCGAGTACATCCATGCCGACATTTCAGGACCCTTCCACATTGAAGGATACAACAGAGAGCGATACTGGGCAGTATTCATAGACGATTTCACTCAATATGCTTGGGTATTTCCCATTAAACATCGCGCTGACTTTCTCAGTTGCTTCAAGTCTGTACTGGATACTGCAGAGCGACCAGAGCGCCGTTGTTATAACCTTCATATCGATAAGGCTGGAGAAAATATCTCTACTGAGGTCCAAGCTTCCTGTAAAGACCGTGGAATTGCTTTATCAGCGACAGCAACTGAGCAACACGAGCAAAACGGCATTGCTGAAAGGCTTAATGGAGTGATCCTCGAACGTCTGACAGAAGTCCTTGCTAACATGGATGGTGATGAAGTCCCATCCACGTACTGGCCCATCCTCTTGCAATCAGTCATGTATCTCAGGAATCGGTCCCCAAGTTCAGTGATTGGGAAGACACCATACGAAGGCTGGTTTGGCCAGCCTCCTGACCTTGCGCACCTGAGAACACTTGGAGCTAAAGGGTTCGTCAGCCTTAAAAGAAGTGGTCGTTGCAAACTCGACCCTGTTTCTGAGCCCTGTCGAATGCTAGGCTATCAAGGTTCAACCAACTACATCGTACTCACGGATTCTGGTGTTACCGTGTCAAATAATGTTGTTTTTGACGAATACCAGACCTGCTTGCACCGGACTCTGCATGCAGAGGGGGACGCAAAAGAAGTGCCTGCAGAGATTGCGCCAGCAGATAGTGGGAGCAGTGAGACCATTCTCGATACCATTGTCGTCGCAGATCCAGAGCAGCGAAAGAATCGTAGGATAAGATATCCATTTCCACTCCATCCAAACATAATGCTGGCCTATTCGTTCCTCGGCGCAGCTCTCTACACGCAAAATCCCACAGAGCCGCCATCTTATAGGCATGCCAAAGCAGATCTAGATTGGCCAAAATGGTTAGAGGCTATGAGGTCCGAGCACGAGTCCCTGAAGGACAACAAGACATGGTCGCTGGTGGCACGTCCAACTGATAAAAGGATCCTAAGTGGGAAGTGGGTCTATAAGCTGAAGAGAGGTGCTAGCGGAGAGATTCTTCGATACAAGGCTCGGTGGGTTGTACGAGGCTTCGAGCAAACAGAAGGAATCGATTACGACGAGACGTTTGCATCAGTTGTCAAACCCATGAGTTACAAGGCCATATTTGCCATCGCCGCAGCCCTTGATCTTGAGCTGGAACAGATGGATGTGAAGACAGCCTTTCTGTACGGTGATATAGATGGTGACGTCTATATGGAGCAGCCATCAGAATTTAATGACGGCACCGGAATGGTCTGTAAGCTCAATAAGGCACTATACGGGCTCAAACAAGCTCCCAGGATCTGGTATCAGACACTTGCCGCATATTTGGAAGGTCTTGGCTTCTACCCCCTGACTTCAGACGTCGGGATCTTTGTCAAAGGACAAACCTACATTGCGGTTTATGTGGATGACCTGTTAATTGCTGGTCCATCAAAGAAGGAAATCCAGGAGCTCAAGAACGCCCTAAGCGATCGGTTCCAGATGACGGACCTTGGGCCCTGTAGTCACTACCTAGGCATGGCTGTGACTAGAGACCGCAAGAACCGAACGATTCGACTGAGCCAAAAGGCATATATCGAGAAGATCCTCAAGGACTTTGGGATGTCGGAGGCTAAACACCAGTACACGCCCATAAAGACCGACCAGATTAAGACGGTCGAGGATTACAAGCCGACTGAAGAAATCAAGACGTGGTACGCAAAGGCAATCGGAAGCTTGATGTATGCCATGTTAGGAACGAGGCCAGATATTGCCTTTGCAGTATCGTATTGCAGTAGGTTTCTGGCTAAACCAACGGAAGCACATCAAAGAGCCGTAAAGCGGATCATGCGCTATCTCAAAGCCACAATCGACCTATGCCTAGTGTATGAGAGCAAAATCGAGCCTCTAACCGGGTTCACCGACTCAGACTGGGCTGGAGACCGTGAAACACGGAGGTCAACTTCAGGCTATGTTTTCAACCTCGGGAGTGGCGCCATCAGCTGGTCGTCAAAACGGCAGTCCTCAACGGCACTCTCGTCGTGCGAAGCTGAATATATTGGACAAACTCAGGCAACAAAAGAAGCAATCTGGCTGCGAAGACTCCTGAAAGAGCTACAAGTAGCAGAAGGAGAAGGGCAAGCACCAGTAGCCACGATCATTTACGGGGACAACCAGGGAGCAATTGCACTGGCAAAGAATCCTCAGTTCCACGCAAGGACGAAGCACATCGATGTACAACACCATTTCGTCCGAGAGAAGCAGCATAACGGTGAGGTTGACCTTCAGTACGTCCCAACAGACCAACAAGTCGCAGACGGCCTCACCAAAGCACTGCCAAAGGACAAGTTTGAGGTGTTTAGAAGTGCGCTGGGCCTTGCGTGAGTGGGAGCATAGTATAGGGTCACTACCAGGAATACAGGGAAAGTTGTAAAGAGGGCCAGGAAAGGGGCCCCCATGGACGTGGATCCAGTGGAAGGAGTGTTTAACAGCCCCTTACCACGGTGGCCATAAGGGGAGGTGTCCTGGTACCTAAAAGCAACAGCACTAGGTCAGGGATAGGCCCTATGGACTTGGAGCCAGTGGGAGGAGTACGTAACTGGCCTCACCACTTGGCGGCCGTAGGGGAGGCGTCCTGACCGGGTCTACAGAACACCAAGGCAAAGAGCTAGGGTAAGACCTGTGGCCTGAAAACATTGGGAGGAGTACGTAACTGGCCTCCCAATTGACTCCTGCAGGTGGAATCCTAGCCAGCCACCGTTTAGAGTGTAAATCAAGGGATCGGAGGTAAGGCCCGTTGACCTAGGCGAGTGGGAGTGTCAAACGATATTCCGCCTTCGGTCGAGGAGGCGTCCCGATCCACTTGGACACCGTTGTGTATAAAACTGAGACCTTCGTCCTCTTGACTTGAGTAGTGGTTAAGGCTAATAGACTCTCAATATTCTCATCATTTTCGACAGGTTATGAGCCCGGGCTGGCTCTCAAATGCTAAGTGTTACCAAATTCAATTAGCTTTTGACTAATGCGTCACAGAAATTGACATCGGTCATTCCTTCAAGACGCCGAGGCGAAGCTTGACAAGAAGTATAACGCTTTGAAGAGAAAACCCGACATTCCGAGGAGTGTTTTAGAATCGATGCAATTGCAATCTAAGGAAGTGTCTTTGCCTGACAGGCTTGAAGCCCGGCTTGAACAAGCCGGTGTGATTGGGTTTGTGGAAGGGTTTTGGAATGAATGGCAGCTCGAGACGGGAAGAGTGAAGCTTGTCGCGACTCTCAGCGGCTTGTGTCCTGGCGTGGGAAATAATGATGAGGCCATGATTAAACAGGCTCGTAAGACGGCAAAGGACGTTGGGTTATATTGCGAAGAGTTCGTTAACATCTTTCCGGTGCTGGAACGAAAGTATACAGCAGGGACGGGAGCGTCGAACGAAGTGTTTGTGCTCTATAAGCCCATGATAAAAGCGGCAATCTCCGCGGGGCAAGGACCTCTGCTTTCAGAGGCAATCATGGCCCTGTACGCCTCTCACGGTGGAAACCATGGGCCACTGCTGCCATCACGTCCAGAAAAGGATAGTGTGGGTTTGGTACCAGCGAAAGGTAGCGTGGTGAGCAGTGACATTCAGATACGTGACCAAACCCAGCCACTTACGCTGCGGCTCCGCGCCTTGGTGGACTTCGTCGCCAGCAAATCTGAAATCGCAACGGCATTGCCGCCTGTGCCAGTGGACAAAAATATTTTAAGGGAGGTGGAAATTATCCGGCAGTGCTGGGAAGAACCAAACGTCGGCATAAATGGACAGCTTCAAGGCAGCGGTAAGCCAAGGCGACAACAGATATGCAATAATCCAACCGAAATTCGCGATACTCTAATCATTCATGGTAAAAAAGTCAAGATTGTCAGGATTAAGCCTCGTGGGAAGAATTACGAATTTGAGGTAGTCGACCACAACAATGAGAGACGAATGGACCTCACCTCACTTAGTAAGATTCTCATGGAAGGTACTCCATCAGATGTTAAAGATAATGCCGACATTATCTATGCTATTTTTGTGAGAGCTTTGGTTTCGGTCCACCCCAAAGTCCAGCTGAAAAAGAACGACAAAAAGAGTGAGGACCTACCCAAAATGATCAGATTCCAACACATTAAAGAACGGGTTGAAAAAGCTTCGCCGGAGATGTGGCTCGTGCAATATAGGGATGGAGGCCAGGAGGAGGTATCACGTGGTACAATATCGGGCTGGGGTTTGGATGCGCGTGAACAGATGAAGGCTAGAAGATAGAATCTTTTACGGCGAAAGCCGCGATGCTGCATATTACTACATTATATGTAGTTAATACGGTAACTACCCAGTTACCTGCTATGAATATTATTATTGTTGTTCAGCAATGACATCCCAGTCAAGTAAATACAATTCATAGTTTAATGTTATATTAGTTCCAGAAAATGTTGAAGTTCATGAGGTGCGAGTATACAAGGCCAGGGGGCAGGCCATTGCGCAGCCAACTTTGCTCGCTAGGATCTGCCAGCGGAATGTTGTCCTGACATTGGACGATCTCTGGCGCACAAAATAAGTCCATAGCTTAGATGTCTCTAGTTGCATACCCTCGACCTCGAACACACAAAGTCTCGAGGGCCACGAGCGCTCCATGACGTTCAGATAGAGTCAGGCTGGTTCTCTGTTAGCTACTCCCCACACCAGGCATATATTTCAACGTCTTTCACAACTTGGGAAGAATGACGAATTAGGTACGAATACCATCTAACTATGTACTGTATCAACTAGCTAATGTGTCTGTGTTCAGAGGCTCCAACTGTTTTGACGGCCGCGTTGATTTCTGAGTCCATATTTTAGTGGCATTGGGACTTGCTGCGGGTTGACGCACGGCTACGCCGAGCCCTTGGTGATTTCTCTTTTGACAAAAGTTCAATTGCCTCAGGATGAAACTGAACCCCACGGTTCTTTTTGCCTGGCCTGGCGTGGCGCCGCCGATGAGAATTTAAACTATCCCTCCTCGGAAATCTTTTACTACAAAACTCGCAAATATGACTGCCTTGATTCTGATGTTCACTGCATAGGAATGTCAGAGGTGGTGGCCTAGTTTTAACGCTGGGTTGGAATCCGTACATTTCTTGGTGCCGCTTTAGGTGTTCGCTCTTCTCGTAACTCCTTTCACAGCCATCATAGCGACATTTGTAGTCCCGTGGACTTTGGAGGTCATCTTCAAAAGGGGTAGTTCCGATCAAGTCATCGCCTTCATCTTGAAACGCCCAGTAGTTGTCATTCTCGCGGAGGAGTTCCAGGTATGACTCTGCGAAATGACCCTCCGGGTTAGGAGTCGACGTTGAAGTCTCAGGTGTGTATTCGTCAAGCCAATGGAGCTGTGCATCAACTCCACCTTCAAATTAAGCAGGTTAGCAGGCTCTTTATTATGAGAGGCGCATATCATCTGTGAATTACCTACCAAATATCGAGGGGGGCTCATAGGGCGGAAAAGCAGCATCGGTCGAATCGAACTGTAGATCCGATGACTCTGTGATCGGATCGGCTAAGGAGTCAAATACGATAAAAGGGCCCGGCATGGTTACTTGAGTTATTGAGAAGATTTGTGTGTTGCAAGCCCTCGTTCTTCCTGTTTTCTGTGTACTTGTAACAGAGGTTGCGACAGAAACCCAAACGGCCTTGTACATATATCTTCCCCGGGATGCCTGGCCCTGGCCCCCTTTGTGTTGACTCACTTGATCGCGCACTCCGAGTAAACAAGGGTGGTAGGACAATTTCACATTAAGTGATTCAAGGGTCATTCAATAGCTGCCATTAGTTTTGCTTCCCAAGGTTCCGTTACACTAGATGAGCCAAGCTATGCGGGGCTATCCACATGCCCGGTCCATAGGATAAAGCACAGCTGAGCTATTGATTAAGCTTCTGAAAGACCCGGTGTCCTACGGTACTTAATTTCGGCCTCGATAGTACAGTACAGTACAGTACAGTACTTGTCCTGCATGAGTCTTCAAGTACTTACAACAGCAGACTAGTACTATCACTGTTGTGTGATGTGGCTCATCTGCTGCATTTGCCTCTCACTGGGTACTACATAACGTAGACGGTCTGCCCTGTGTAATATTCAGCGTGTTCAGTCAGCTGGCTCGCGTTTAAAGCGATATGCTTGTTAGATAAAACGGTAGTACTGTGGTCAAGGTGGAAACAGCTTTGTAGATTTGGTGGTAGAAGACAAGAAACCGTATCACACACAAGACGCGCAGGCAGCCAATATTCAAAAAAATTGCCTCCCGTTTTGTGTGACAGTTTTCACCTCTCCAGCCTCATTATTAACCGTTGCGGTCGCTCTTCTTGTCTTCCTTCATATTTTAATCAATCACACCAGCACTGACAGTTCCAAATCACAACTTCGATAGGTCGTATTTGTAATTCGTTCGATCAATGGCTCAACGGCGCAAGTACAAGCACCAGACAATATGTGCGAACCCCGGCTTTGCAGCTCATGAACGCTGCCTTAAACGCTGCCAGGCCGAAGCTGGGATGTTCAGTGTTCATCACAGCCTCTTATGAACGGTGGAAATAGAATGCCTTGGTGCCTTCTGGGGATAGGTTGCAAGTTGTTTTGTCGCCGTGTATGAGTCCAATAAATAGCATCAGTCTCAAGCACTTGTCTGCAGGGCAATTTTATAATGGCATGCAAGCACACATTTCTATACTTCGTATGATCTCAAGTTCTGGTTTTCCCTACTAAGTACTTAGTACGTCCTAGTAAACCATGTCCAGGAAGGCACGACTCGACGATATGGCGCATGCACGCAGATTGCCAGATTTAGTGTCAATGGGCGTCTCCATCATTCTCCATAATAGAGCTCAAAACAATACAGGCTAGTCTCGCTCGTGTTGTCTGTCGTTGACGGAAGACTTCAAAAGCATGCTGGGCCCTGCAATCTTGCTGTATTAGCGCCTCTGCTAAATAATCACGATCCTGTTCCAGAGATCTCATGGTTTCCCGCAGCTTATCAACACCCGTGGAGACAGTCAGATGTAGCAGCCTCGTCGGCTTCACAGGATCCGGATCCTAGCATTTCAGTGTGGATACATGGCAGGACCATGGCGGAAAGAAGGGTAGTGCATATCGTTAACGAGCACATCTCGAGTCGTTCGTACTCGGCGTGAGAGACGAGGCGGTAGGCAACGGCAAGCATAATAAAACCAGTGGTACCAATGCCAATGTATTTATAAGCGAGCAAAGGTGATTTGTCCCTTTTGGCGAAGAGAGTAAAGTAAAGAATATTCACGCAAGACATGAACATCATGAAGCCGGTATATAGGGCTTTGTAATGGTTGTAGGTGCCGTGTGGAGCGTTTTCCTCACGGCAGTCATTGCGAGTATCCGCCATCTTGGAACGCGAATATTGTTGCTGCAGCAGTGAATACACCGCATAAATGTGTGTCGCTGCTGCTTGGTGACGATTATGGGAGAGATATCGAAGTGTGCTCTTGTCGTGCTGCGTTGCAAAGATGATACGCTAAAAGTTTCTGATGGAACGGAGATTCAGGCGTTGGTAGTCCACGAGAAACCTGTCCCGCATAATGCGAGCTTTTATTAATAGAAATACAAATGTCCACAGAATGCATCAGCAGAATTATGTGCTTATGTGCAATGCATATGTAATGTATCATGAATCATGGGATCCTTGCTCCTAGTGAAGGGCAAGCCCAGAGCCGAGGCGTTATGTCTTTTCACTTATTGGAGCTTAAGCACACATCACGCAATGTAGGGTTTTGCTCATATGCAACTATCACGGCCGTAGCCCTCGACTTCACGCCTGCAAAAGCTGGTTGCCCCTTGACAAGATACGTGCATGTACAATGCTGCATACTTGCAGAAAACACCACTTTTATAGCCTTTTTTATATGCCTGACAGCATTTCCGTAGTTGTATTTACTATTGTGTGGCTAATGCTTTAGTTAGTGTTGGTACTGTAAATACAAATGCTAATTGTAACTACTAAATATCGCTCGCTCCAGTTACCGTACATACCGCCGCTTTTTTCTCACGAGAAACCAAGTCTGGCAAGGCCATCCATCATTTTGTCTTATTCCTATGTTCATGTACAAGCATTTCGATATAGATGATGTATATGAAAACACCCTTAAGTACTGTTCTCACTAGTCTCGGCAATCTGAAGTGGCTACTTAAAATTTATGTCCTCGCGCCTCATGCTTATCAAAAATAGTAGGCCGCTCAGGAAACACAACCCACCAGCCCCAGCCACTACGTAAAATTCCTTGGCTATCACCTTGGACACAATATCCGCAGCTGCTTGCAGCAGAGCTGGATCCTGCGACTTGAGGGAATTGCCGGCAAGTAACGCCCGAATTTGCTCTTCTGTTAATGCTGTGCCTAAGCTCCGCGCCAGAAGCCGGTAACCCACGTTCTGGAAGATACTTCCCGCGGCCGCCAGAGTGATGGCAATGCCCCCCATTTGGGCGAGATTACACATGAAGATACTATCAAGCCTGGCAAGCTTGTTTGCGGACCTCTTCATCGCATTGCAGATACCAATGCCGTGTTGGAACTGAAGGCCAACGCCGGAACCCATTAAAATCTGAAAGCCAACAAGGTGCGCGGTCGGCGTCTCCCGATTGAGTATTGCTGCCAATGTCCCGCCAGCCGTGGTGACTATTGCGCCACCCACAGCGAATATAACCAGAATGACCTTATGCGCCGCAAAGACGGGCAGTAGCTGACCAGTAATAGCAACAGAAGTGATGAAAGCCAGGACGAACGGTAGAACCCAAAGGGTCTGTTGCAGTGCATCTGCGCCTTTGGCAAAGGCGAAGTAGAGTGGAAAGTAATAAAGTGCGACTGCATAAGAAGCTCCGGCGCAGGCCGAGCAAACCCACAGCGACCAGATGCGCAGATTGGGCCAGCCACTGCGGACGAGACCAGCCCAATTTATCTTCGCCCACAGATATAACACCCAGAGTAGTGAAACGACTCCGGAGGCTATCCAAATAGCCAGCGTGGGATGTGAGTCCCAATGCCAGACACTGCCAGAGAACGTTAGACCGAGGGCTAGCAAGACAGGCACGGCCATGTTCAGCAGAATCTGAGCCAGTACGAATTGATTCCACCGACACCGAAGGGGTGCTTCTTCGTCTGGCAAAACCTCCCCCTTCGGGACGCAAATGCATGCAAGGATCAGAGTTGCTCCAACACAGGGTAAGTTCAATAGGAACGCCCATCGCCAGGTAACCCGCTCCGAAAAAGCACTTCCAACAGGTCCGCCAATGATCAGGCCGACGGCCCATGATGCGCTCATTATAGAGATACGCTGCGGCGCCTTGCGTGCTCTTTCCCCCTCAATCCCCGGCGCGCAATCGGAAATATAGAACATATTGCTATTGCCCTGTCAGCCCGCCTATTTGAACCCCAACGTTTTGGGGATAGTTAGTTACTCAGCTATACATTTGCTGAACAAAGGCCCCGCCAACACCCATAATGACTCTTCCCACTATGATTGCGGCCATATTTTGAGCCGCACCAGCTACGGTGGCACCGGCCAAGAAAACAGCCAGACTTCCGAGATAGAGCCATCGTAAATCGAAATTGTATGTAAGGTGCCGGACCAGGAACATGACAGAGAACAGGGCGAGGGAGTAAGAGAGACTGATCCACGAGAGCAACTCTATGCGACCAAAGGCTTCGTACAATCGCGACTGAATATTCGCGGCATTGCTGACATCGTAACCTGCTTGCGCTGGTTAGCATTACAAAGATTCAATAAGAAGTCTGTCGGCTTACGCAGTTTTACCGTTGATTAGGGCCGTAAAGTAGATGATGGCCAGTGTGCCTTTCCACCTCCATGATCGTCGTGGTACCACGTGATCGTCCTGGCTTTGGAGGGCCGTCTTTTGAGACTCTGTGTTGGACATGATGGCTCTGATATAGTTCAAGGACAATGAGTTGACTTTACAAGTCGTGCCAAATATTAGGTACCTGCAGGACGGATATATAAGTGAGCCCAGCTGGTGTCGTTTCGTTTGGCAAGAGGAAGCAAAATCGGTTTCTCATCGAGGCTATTAAGCAGAACAGGATGAACACAGAGGCAGGGAAGCCGCGACAGCGTATTTGCGAGGACGCAGCGACGATCCATGACCGCTCGAAGTCGCACATATACCCGCGATACACAGTCTAACTGTTCTCCAGCTTCGCCACCGTGTACATGAGCCGCCCCGTCTGCGCCCTGCAGTAACAGTTATAAACCTCTCCACCAGCTATCCACCAGCACTACGTACACCTATAAACGCAAGCTTGTGTAATTTGCAGGCGTTTGGCCGCAGTCATGATTAGCAGGGGCTGACGGGCCGGACGTATATGTATCAATAAGACCACACCGAGGCAGGACCAACGGCCAGGGGAAATGCAATGGAACGCCATGGTAAACACGTAGCATGCGTTCAGTATCACGTTAAGGAAAGGGGATGTTTGAACGAGGTGATATCTGTGTGTGAAGTGATGAGCCGTGCACTCTTTTGCGTCGCTGCCAAATCTACATATAACATGATGCGTTGGTTTGCCGGCTTGGCTCAACCGTATAAACGCCTACGTCGCATCTCCAACGAAGACAATTTTAAATTCTATAATTACAACTTTTTGTCCCTGAACTCATATCAATGCCCCCTTGTTGTCCCTTGGGCTTTTCTATGCCCAGGTCAAAAATACGAAATGCTTCATTTTCTGGCCAACGAATTAGTTTTACTTATTTGCGATCAGCTCGACAGCGAGAGAGATGTCAGTGCTCTGGCGAGAGCCAACCAAAAATTGTATGGCGTACTAAGTAGCGTTTTGTACCTCCGCAACGCAACATACTCGGGAAGCTCTGCTCTTTTGTGGGCTATTTCCAGCGGGCAGCACATAACGGCTGAGAGGGCCGTGACCGCCTGGGCTGCTTTGCTCCGCACGAAGGTTTCGGACGAATCCATCACAGGGCCCATCTTCTATGGCCACAATGCTTTTGTCCGGGCGGCAGAACAGGGCAGTGACCTCGTCGCCCGTATGATGACCGAAACGGGGATGATTGATATCAACTGGCGAGACCCCGAACATGGGCGGACTGCCCTTGGGTGGGCTGCGATGTGCGGAAATAGCTCTGTTCTCGGTTTTCTCGTGGGATCGAAAGACGTTTTGTTAGACTCCACAGATTATTACGGACAAACTCCCCTATCCCTGGCTGCCCAAACTGGGAATCCAACATCTGTTAGGTTGCTGTTGAGAACGGGGAGAGTGAATCCGAACGCTGTCGATCGGTTACAGCTCCGGACTCCTCTAGCCTGGGCCGCGTACCGTGGTAGGTTGGAAATTATGAAAGAGTTGATGCGGCAGAGGGAGATCAACGTAGATCCTCTTGATGTGCGAGGGTGGACGCCTCTGTCATTAGCATGCCAGGGCGGTTATGCCGACGCCGCAGCGGAGCTGCTTGCCACTGGCCTGGTCGATGTAAACTCCAAAGACAGATTCTGGCGTCGCACCCCACTAATTTGGGCCGCTTGTTACGGGCATGAGGATGTAGTCAGAGTGCTGTTGCGCTCTGAAGACATTGTGGCGGGTATCGCCGACATACGCGGCCACACAGCTTTGTCTCTTGCGGTCCAGGGAGGAGTTGGACAAGTAACGAGGTTACTTCTAGATAGTGGGAAAGTGGACCTAGGGTCTATCGACTTCGTGTACGGAAAATCCCCGTTTCAGCGGGGAGTGTACAGTCATCGACCCACGACCGGCCTCAAGCCACCAGCACTAAGGCCGCCTTGACATCGTCGTCGTCGTCGACAGGCTTCTGGTTGTTTTGGTGGGCGGGTATAACACACAGCATGGTATAACTAATATTCATACATAACTGGTCAGATAAATATATGAATGGATGAATGGACATGAGGTTTCTGCGCAACTCATTCATCAAGGAGCTATGTGAGACCAATAGTTACAAGCATTTGGTCGACTCACTCGAACAACCTGAAAAGGTCGATCTGCTATTCGAACAAATTGCACGAATATCGGCTGAAAAACGCACATTGTTTATAAGTCTCTAGTGGCTGATGAGCCTCTCGAGTTACACGAGCCACGATCTCCAGACACAGGGCCACTACGGTGCGCTCTGCGTATTTTTATGGTAAGAGCAATGATGGACAGCTCGAGAAACGATTTACTGAAGAAGCAAGGGGAATATTTTACGAGGAAAATAAAGTTTTGATGTGGTCAGCGTCTCTGGAGAGCTTTTAAAGCGAAGTTAAGGGGGTGATACAAGTAGCATTCCGGTATGCGAGCTTGTGCGAGTAGTTACAGTACAACCAAACTAACTTCTATTAATACCTGAATATCACTGAAGACCTTGAACTGGGTCTTCGTAATCCTGGCCATTTCACAGTGAAAACGTGTGCTAGTAGAGGTGTCGCGTTACGAGACTCATAATTAGCTACATCACTATATGTTGGGCACCCAAGCAGGTTCTACCGTGAATCTGCCGTTGATTAAGTACAATCGTGCTGTGTGACAGTATTGAAGCCGCAGGCCGCGTTTTGTGCGGAACGCTACCTGTTACGTTATGAGACGCATCATTAACTAAGATTATTCTTGTTCCTACAGAAGGGTTCATATCACTTATTTTAAATTTAGAAGATTTCCCAGTCACCTGATGAAATCAGGGCGGCTGGCCAACCTTCAAACTATTACATCAAGCGGCCCCTTGATTGAGAAGGTGATGACAGGAGACGTCTGACTAGTAGAAAATGTATTGCAGGACCTTTCGGTGTTGGTAACATTATGTGACTTGATACTGTAGAGGGTGGAGGTGCTTCGTTTGGTAGTGTGAGTGTTCTGGGTAGTGTGAGTGCTCTAGGTGCTTAGAGTAGTACAGGTACCTTGGGACGTATACAGTCTCCTAGTCGAAATGGCCATGATAGGAGGAGCTTGAACAGTAGAAGATATAGTGCGAGGTCTCTCGGTGTTGGCGGTGACGGTACGGAGAGGCTGTTTGGTCCTGGTACTCGCCATGGTGGGAGGATTGGTGGGAGGATTTTGTTGATGGTGCTGGTAGAAGCAGACATCCAAGGGATGGTAGTGGTGGCGGCGGCACCGGCTTTGCCGCGTATGTAATGCAAGAGCAAGCAGAGCTGGCAGACTTGGCATCACAGTTGTTGAACTCGGCGGGAATAGAAGGAGTCGCAGTAGTCGTCCTGGCAAGCCAGCCGAAGCAGAAGGACTTGGCTTCATCCTGACGAGCCTCTTTGATCAAGGCACGGTAACAGTTGTCATGTGCACAGCTGGGGTATTCCCAAGCAGCAACACAGGCGGCTAGAATGCTGACGAGGATGATGGACTTCATGTCGAGGAGCTAAGCATGGCTTATGTATGGTAACGAATAAGTAGAACGAAAGAATCCAAATAAAGGACTAATATTGGCGTATTTATTATGCATACATACGCAACGAGAGACTTTTTTCTTCTTTTTCTTTTCTTTTCTTTTCTTTTTTAATTCTTGGACGTCAGATGTAAGCAGAAATGGCGTACCGAGGATTAAGACACTAACTACATCTCTTTTATTAGCCACCCTAGGTGGCGGACCTGAGCAGGTGCCAAGAGCGTTGTTGTTGCGTCCCCCAACAGAGCCCTCATCGATATCACCACCATTTGCACCATCCCCGATGTAGGTATGAATCTATCATGGGGCTTGGTAAGGGCATTGCAGAATAGAAAACTGTGCAGAGGGGCCGCAGTCGATTGTCCTACACCACAACCGCCGGTAGCATCCTCAGCTCCTGCGGTAACCCGGCACACAGGGACGGGCTACCTATGCTCTCTGCACCGGGCTCGCCGAGTCCCGAGATAATGTCCACCAACGGCGCCCGGATTTCCCGAAGACAGCAGGAGAACCTGGCCGCAAAGCATTCCTCCGGGTAGCGTCGCCTGTATCGCCAGAACGTAGCCGGTGGTAGTTCCAGCGCGTGTATCTCTTGCCGCGAAAAGGGATTCGTCTGGCTATCTTTCCTTAGTACGAATCGGTACTCAAAGCCACTGGTCCCCCAGTTTCTCGTCACGCACCCCCAGTAGTCCGGTATGACACCTCCCAGTCGCTCTGAGATGGCTTGTTGCATGTCCTCCTCGGCCATCCATATGGCGGTAACCCACCTCAGGCTCAGCAAGTAGCCGCACCAACTTCTCCGTTGGGACTCAACACAGAACGTGTGGTCACAACATCCCATGCAAGTCGTGCCCTCGTCTCTGCCCCCGTCTTCTGGCGTGCGCTCTCCTCGTGGGCCCGTGGCGGTCTTCGAGATGTTTTTTTGTACCTGTAGGCTGTAGCCTTTGCTCTTGATAAAGAGATAAGCCCATGTTACAAGTGCAAGTGCGCAATTTGCTTAACAAAATGGCCGTTCGGTCTCCAGATACTTCCAAATTTCTCGTACCATTGGAATTAGAATCCTGGGGTAGTTATGTAGTTCTCACCACAGGCTTCATAACCCGGGTAGCTGCGTCTTTTTATAAAGTGTCACTCTGACCCTCTGACCGCAACAAAAGTAGCTGCTGCACCAGACAACAAAATGCCTTTCAAGTACTTCTGTACTCTTTTACGCTTGGTGCCATCGGCTTCGTGGATATGACGGGTGCGGTGCGAGCTCAACGCGTAGCCATCACAACATGTTCCCACTCCTGGCCTAAGGAAGACTGCGAGCCCCGTGCCATTTTTCGAGATGTTAGCAAGAACAATAACACAACACAGGCCATGGCAGTGGGCCAATATGGGACAGGTTGTTGGGGACCAAGAACAACAGCGTCCCCCATTTTGACGAAGCGTGGAGACGTTGAGGAGTTTATTCCAAACTATTGACAAGCTCGCCTTCTCACATGTAACAGGTGTTGGGTCTGTCTGGCTTCTTCTGCTCAGAACAAATCCACCCATGGCACAAAGCCAATCCACCGTGAGCTCTGTACGCTTTAGAATGTCTGACGAAGTTGATAGATGCACAGAACAAAATATCCCAAAGGACCCCACTATCGGTATGGCTTGTCGTTGTTTAGTCTAACACCATGATGAAGCCACGGAGCTTCGTTCGTCAACAGTCTCCGTATCAATTCGCTGTTCCGCATGGAGTCTTCATGTCCGCGCTTGAAGAGGGGAGGCTGAAGTAGGAGAGGCTGCTTGCAGCTATGGTCGGATCTCTGGGCGTCGCTCACCCAAACTAACGGCACTGATCCTCTCCGCCCTCTCACTTGAGCCTACAGCAGAGGCCTTTTGACTATGACCACCATCAGAAGGCGCCAAAGCACTGGTTGCAGAAATTGAAGACACTCGAGAAGAATAATCGTCTTGCTTAAGTGCTGACAGTATCTTTTTCACCTCGTCTGCGGCCAGGGGAAGGAGTCGAGGAAGGGAATATGATAGCTCCTCGACTCCCGCTCTGCGACACGTAACAGGGGTCGCTGGGGGTGTTTCCGGGGTGGATTCGCCGTCTTTATTCATTACAACGTCCCAAAAGTCCATTCGACGATGCGAAAGCATACTGCATTCGAAGGAAATCAACATAGAGGAGGAAGTGTCAACGGATGATGCTGGGCTGTGGAGGCAATCCCCAGTAGGTACATTCAGCAATAACTGATGAACGAAATCATGGGAACAGACACTGTGAATATTGTTGTGATATTTAAGTACTTACGTTATGTTAATACGTACACACTGTATCTGGGGCTAGCATTCATGTATTTGTGGACTCCTCTTGCAGCCATTGTGGGATGTTATGCACTTTCAGTATTTAACTACGCAGTGTTGTAAGTACAGTATTTACTGTACCTAGTGTACAAGTACTATTAATATCATCCATGTATATATTAATAGAAACCCTCTTCTTCTGGGCCTCTTTTATCCTCAGTCTGACAAGCTGCTGCGTAGGGACGCGCGGATTCACTGGAGGCAGCTAGGCATACTCGCATAACACAGGCAGCGTTTGATGATTGCAGGGTGGCTGGCGCAATCATACTTCGCGACAGACTTGCGTATTGTGACACGCTCAAGTGATATCACATGTGCTAAAGTGAATATACATCACACCTTTTTTCAGACAAATGTGATATCACAATTGCTAAGGTGCAGGGTTGAAAGCCACTCCACTCAATCCACGCAGTGGATCCACTCGTGGATTACACGTCCACTCCACTGGCAAAAGTCGTAGTGGATTGGCTAATCCACCGAGTCCACTGGACGATGTCGTGGGTGGATTGGGTGGATTAGGTGAGGAGCAGTTAAGGCTCCCCATACATTTTGGTGGTGGTACGCTAACAGATCTGTCTGCCACCCTGTATCAAAATCATCACGAAGCTTCTGAACGGTGTTGTTGTAGAATGCACACAATAAATGTAGTCCTACTCGAATACTACGGGTTTTTCCCATTCTAATGATACTAGTCCCGATATATATGTAGGTATCAAGTTGTCTAGTTGGCTTAGCGCTGCCGTCCAGGAAACAGGAATCGCCCATAGCGCAATCATCGTTGTCAAGACAATGGTCACCAAAGTGGCCCTGAGCCATTTCCTCCACGACGGAAGTCCGATATTGCTCCACACAACGTTATGCCACGCCAATTCCACAGTTGAACAATGCTTGCAATTATTGTGACCACTGTTATTCTTAGGGTATTCTGCCGCGGGTTTCAGTTTTAGTGCAAGGCTTCGTATGTCTTTCTCCCTCGTGCAAAGTCCCGTGTAGCAGCTTTGCAATTTGGTCCGCAATTTGGTCTGCAATTCAGAAGATGACTCATGTCTCATCAGCGCCGTCGCTGCGGATTCAAACTTTGCTAGGTCTTTATTTCTCAGCCTTAAAAGGCGGTCCAAGCCCTTCGCATCATCTGCGACAGATTTTTCCTTTTCTTCGATAAGTCTGACCAAATCCTGTTGGTTTTTCACCTCCCTATTCCTCTCGGGAATACCTATACTGCGTTCCGTTTCTTCCATTTCGTAATTGCGCATCTCGATGAATGATACGTAACAGAACCAAGCCGTGACGAGCAAAGCGCACACGAGATGCGCTATGTAGCGACATGTATTCGAGCTTCTGACATTGCCAAACGCAAGCGTGTCCAAGCCCATAATTCGCGAAGCGCCATCCGCAGCTGATTCTTTTGTGGGGTCAAGGTCTTGTCCCCTTCCGTTCACATAGTTTAATGGTAGTAAAATAGGCAGTAACACGAACAGGATGGGCGTGAATAAATGCAGAAGAGTTCTAAGATATCGAAGGAAATAGTACGCATCCAAGCCGCGTCTTTTGATGATTTCTTCATCCTTGAAGTTTATGGTGCTGCTCAGCAATTGCTTTGCCTTTGGTGCAGCTCCATCTCCCTCCGGATGGCTAAATGTACTCGGTATATTACTAATGGTAATTCACTCAGACAACTTGGCAAGACTTACTATATGTAACGTAGATTAGATTGCTTGCGGAGATACAGAAACAAGCAAATTTGAATCAAAAAGGCAAAGACAGCAACGGACAATGCGGTGGAAAACGCAGTGGTGCCGATACCTCGTTGGTTCTGAGCGGCTCCAGGCGCGGCATCTGCTCTGGGATGTACGGCCATGGATGCGTTAAGCCTAGAGGGCAAGAGACACTTCTGCGTCGATTGCGGAGATAAGTAGGCGTACATGAGCCTGTTCAGTGCCTATACTGGGGAGGCAATAGTAAAATTGGTCCTATAACAAGTTTCTGATTTCTAACTTTACTCACACCAGTCGCGCCATTTACGAATTCCACTGGGCGTTCTTATTTTGCTATGCGAGGCGCGGGTTTCCACAAAGGTTGAAAAATGGCCATCATATATGTTGATTGGCTTTTACAGTGGTTATGTACTGTAACTACTATAGTAAATACGTAGCAATTTATGTTTATATCTAAAAGACCCAGGCGGTCGAAAATAAAACCTACGCATCACAGAGTTTCACCCTGAATGGAATCAAAGGCAGGCGGATGCTTGCTTGTGAGGAACTATCACATGCTGGGAGATCCGCTAACCTCAGAATATTGAGCAATTGCTCAACTACAGTATCGTCTCCGTATCATGGCAATATCCCTCACCGGGCTAAACTCGGCCAGGCAAGCAGGGTGCATTATTTCACTGGCACAGTTTATGGCAAGCAAAAATGAAAAAAAACTTCCATCCGTACCTTATCGCCATGTCTTGCTTTTCCTGTCGCCGCAGACACGTTATCGGAGCTCTTTGGAGCTACGGAAAACACTGTCAGCTTGGCGTAAATATTATCGAACTGCCATGGGAGGGAAGCCCCAAAGCCCCGATAGCTGTCGGTGACAAACTGAGGTCTCTGCTGTCGTCAACGGCCGAACAAAACATCTAAACTATGGGATTGAGCGGCACCAAATCCTGACAAACAAACTAGCATTTTAGACTGGTGTGCGCCTTCCAGGTGATAGCACTATGAGTCATAATGTCCATGCCGGTTAGGTGGGCTGTCATTGGGAAAGGACTGGATTGAAATGAAGGTGGACAATGCTATCTGAGAGTGACGACCGAGTCAGAAGCGATGATCCACCGATGTCAAACGCGCTTCAGCATTGGTGCGGAGACTCGACACCTCGACAATGACCTGGCAGCGCTTTCCCAACACGGTCGTATGGTACTGGAAGCTGTTGTTGCGTCGTACTTGTCCGGAAGTTGCAGATATTGAACGTTACACAAGAGCGCACACAATTGTTGAGATGGAAGCAGTGCGTTGATTCGATAACCTGGAGATGTCACCTACATGTGATATGGCATTGCTTAATGACACGCTCATGGCTGAGGGCGGGCATTATTCATGACTTAGATCCCTTCTTTATTTCGGTAAACGAAGAACAAGTCGATAGCGAATTAGCTCAGATGTCTGAGCAAGAGCTCGAGGCATGGGCAACAAAGTGGCTTACTCAGATTACGAGCGTTCAAGAGGAGATGGAAGCTAGTTGGGGATAAGTCTGGCTTGGATGTTGGAACAAGGGAGACGGGTCGCCAAGCCTTCGGGGATATCTTCACCGGCGCTTTGCCAACTCACTCCTAATCCACCCAATACACCCAATCCACAATAGCTTCCAGTGGATCCACTAATTGAGATACTCAGTGGATTATGATCTACCCACTACACTCGAGCACCCAGTGGATTGAGTGGAGTGGCTTTCAACCCTGCTAAGGTGATATGCGTGACATGCCGCCCCAGAATTTTAGCTTTTGTGGTGGTTGATATATAAACGAATTCTGGGGATATGGGATATTTAACTAGAGAACGAATGAGTTACATAAATATGTACAAGAACCTTGAGAAGGTTGAATGTATAGGGGACCGACTGCGTGAAAGGCATATTAAGAAGACATTCGACGGCGGCATGGGTTACCAATATAATTACCGATACAAGCCTTTGATAGCGGCGGTGACGAGGACTCGGACACAAATTACGGCTGGTGGCAACTGAAGTCACAGTTAGGTTGGTTCGTGATATCACAGGTGCTAGAGTGCTAGAGTGATATCACCCGTGCTAAAGTGCTGCAGGAATATTCTAGCACACTTACTTGCGTTATGTGAATATGAGTATGAATATCACTTAGCGGGTGATATCGCAATACTCAAGTCTGCTTTCGCCATTAATTCATCTCCTGGTTCATCTCCTGATGCACTTGCTGTAACTAAGAGAACGATGTCCCAGGCTGAACTGGACAAAGGCGGACCACATACTCAGCCAAAGCATCCTATGCTCTTTGTTTTCACATGTAATGTTAGCGACTCATTGTGAAAGGCCTCTAGCGAGTTGATTCAAATGACTAGTCCCTGGGCTGTTTTAGTCTACATGCGCCGTGACACATTTAATAACATTCGTTCATCCATTCATTCATTTATTACGCCCGATGGAGAAATCCCAAAAAGGGCAACTATAAACCTATGGCACGTGTACATTCTGAAACTTTTGTCTTTACCTCATCGAAACTCATACGTCCTGTTCATGTGTAACAGCGCCTTATATCATTCCAATACGCCTCCACAGAAGGTTCTAGAAACAATCCGCTGGGGGAGCTAGTGGTAGGCGGCACAGCCGCCATTCAAGCGGCTTGACCCATTACAGACTGCACTTTTATGTCCATTTTCCTATATTGCTAGGCGCCATCCACAATCCGTGGCATCGCCGTGCAAACCTCGGGCACTCTTGGGTGAGAATCGAAAGCCAGCCCCACACGAGACTTCGGAATTTATCCCTGGTGGAGCTGGTTGCCTTGAACCAGCCGGTTCAGGGCAGCGACAAGGGTCACAGAGGATCGAGACTTTGTGAAATTGTTTCCATTTCGATATTTTGGGCGTCGAAACATGAAGCAGAGCGGGGTGTTTTTTTTGTCTAGTTCTCGTTCTCATGTTTGGCGGACCTGTTACTACCTGCCGAATTCGATGGTGAGCAACACGCATGGACCAGGCGTAGTCAGTAGTAGCTGAGCGTAGCTGACCAATGGCCGCAGCGCCAGTTGGCAGGAGTCGGCGGCGGCCATTTCTGGACGGCGGGGCGAACGGTGGCCCGGTGATGTGACACCGTCTCCGCGACTGCACATAGTGGGTCAAAACGCTGGATTTGGGCAAAATCATGACCGCCACCTTTCCCAAAGGTGGAGAAGCTATGGATCCTGCTTGGCTTGGAAGGCAGGCAACGGATCCGCGGCATCGTTCTCGGGGCGGGTCAGAGTGGCCTTCCGGGGGTGCATTTAAGCACAGCCGAGAGTTGAACGCCAGATGAGTGCAGTTAGACAAAGTGGGGTGTAGCTGTATAAGAAAGTCGGACACTACGCTCCCAGCCTCTGACACATGACAGGAGTTTACCTCCCGCGTCGTCGAACGTCGGACGCGACACCCTCGCTGGCCCACCCGACAACGGGCATCACCACGCCGGCATGACCGCTGCGACCAGCACTTGAGCATTGCACATAATTGCCGCGCACTGCACATACTTACATGTGTAACTCGTCACGAACAACAGGAAATGGGCCGAATATGACTCTGCTAGGGAGGGGTTCACAGTATTTTGTCTTTATGTACAACTCGGCGCGTCAAGCGACCGACCCTGGCCCACCTCACAGTCACCTCCCGGCCGACCGTTACAACACCCGATCCACTGTTGATCGGACCCAGCGCAATAGCAGCCTACATTACATCCTGTGTAGCAGCGATTGCATTACACAATACATGTACAGACTGAAGCAGTGAGAGATGGTATCCATTAGCCGCCACCAAAGCGGTAGACTCAATTTTGTGGTTGGACATGACGGTGCGGGCATGAACTCTAGGGTGTGCTTCCCGTATTACCATGTAGCACCAGCCTCCTTCGTCGACACAAAACCCTCTGTCCTGCGCAGTTCTATATTCGTTGGTCTACAGTCCCACGTATTAAATATTAATACCGTCTGGCGTTTACAGTATCAGTAAATAGTTAGTTACGTGAAGCTTATTGCTTGATTTGCCTGGCTAGAGCTGCCCGTTGACCAACGCCCTCGTCCCATACAGTGTTGCCGTGCTCACAGAAATTTTACCATCGCCGAGTTTGGCACACTTACACACGCGTCGATGACGAAGGTTTCCATTGGCCAGTTCCTCACAAGGCCCATTTAGGGCCTGAGGATCGAGAGCTACTACACGTTATATAAAACTTACCAAGTTAAATACTTACTGTACTTACTCACAACACTGCAGACTGTAAGTATTAATACATAACATCCGACCATGGCGCAAGAGGAGTCCGTACATACATCGATGCTAGCCAGTTTCATACAGTGTGTAAGTATGATCAGTGCAGGCACTTAAAATCACAACCATATTGACAGTGTCTGTTCCCATCATCCCGTTCATCAGTTATTTCTTGATGTATCTGCTGGGGATTGTACCCACAGCCCGACATCATTCGTTGACGCTTCCTCCTCTATGTTGATTTTCTTCGAATACACTATGCCATCGCATAGTCGTATGGACTTTTGGGACATTGTAATGAATAAAGGCGGGGAGCCCACACCAGAAGCATCCCCAGCGACCCCTGTTACGTGTCACACAGCGAGAGTTGAGGAGCTGTCAGGTTCCCTTTCTCGAGTTCTGCCCCAGGCCGCAGACGAGGTGAAAAAGATATCGTCAGCACCCAAACAGGTCGTGTCTTGCTCTCGAGTGTCTTCAACTTCTACGACTAGTATTAATACTTTTGCGCCTTCTGATGGTGGTCATCATCAAAAGGCCTCTGCTGGAGGTTCAAGTGAGAGGATGGAGAGGATCAGTGCCGTTGGTTTGGGTGAGCGACGTGCCCAAAGATCCGGCCATGGGTGCAAACTGCCTCTCCTACTTCAGCCTCCCATCTTCAGGCACGTGCATCAAGATTCCACGCGAAACAGCGAACTGATATGGAGACTGTTGACGAGCGAAGCTCCGTGGCTCCATCATGGTGTTGTTGGTTTGGGTGAGCGACGTGCCCAAAGATCCGGCCATGGGTGCAAACTGCCTCTCCTACTTCAGCCTCCCATCTTCAGGCACGTGCATCAAGATTCCACGCGAAACAGCGAACTGATATGGAGACTGTTGACGAGCGAAGCTCCGTGGCTCCATCATGGTGTTAAACTAAACACCGACAAGCCACACCGATAGTGGGGACCTTTGGGATGTTTGTTCGGTGGATTTATCACCTTTGTCAGACACTCCAAAACGTACAGAGCCCATGGCCCAACACCTGTTACATGTGAGGGGGCGGGCTTGTCAATAGTTTGGAATAAACTCCTCGCCGTCTCCACGCTTTGTCAAAATTGGGGACGCTGTTGTTCTTGGTCTCCAAAAACCTGTCCCATATTGGCCCGCTGCCAGGGCCCGTGTTGTGTCGTTATTCTTCCTGGTATCTCGAAAAATGGCACGGGGCCCGCAGTCTTCCGCAGGCCAGAAGTGGAAACATGTTGTGATGGCTGTGCGTTGAACTCGCACCGCGCACGCCATGTACACGGAGCCGATGGCACCAATTGTAAAATGGTACAGAAGTACTAAAAAGGCATTTTATTGTCTGGCGCACCAGCTACTTTTGTTCCGGTCAGAGGGTCAGAGAGATAGTTTGCGGATAGACGCAGCCATCTGAGTTGTTAGGCTTGTGGCGAGAAATGCAACACTACCGGACTCCAATTCCAATTGTACGAGAAATTTGGAAGTATGTACAGCATCTAGACTGAACGGTTGTGGTGTAGGACAATAGACTGCGGCCCCTCTGCACATCTTTCTATTCTGCAATGCCCTTAACAAATCACATGATAGATTCATACCTACATCGGGGAGCAAATGTGAGTGATATCGATGAGGGCTCTGTTGGGATCTGGGACGTGACAACAACCTTCTTGGCACCTGCTCAGGTCCGCCACCCAGGGTGGCTAATAAAAAGGATATGGCGTCTTGATTCTCGGTACGCGACCGCTATTTCTACGCCAGTTTTAAATATTTACGCAGCATTAATACTTATTAGGAGTCTTTGGGTTTTTTTTATTCGTTGCCTTACATAACCCACGCTCAACTCCTCGAGATGAAATCCACCGTTGTCATCAGCATTCTGGCCGCCTCTGTTGCTGCTTGGGAATACCCCAACTGTGAACATGACAACTGTTACCGTGCCTTGATCAAGGAGGCTCTTCAGGATGAAGCCAAGTCCTTTTGCTTCGATTAGCTTACCAGGACTATGACTACGACTTCTTCTATTCCCGCCGAGTTCAACAACTGTGATGCCAGGGCCGCCAGCTCTGCTTGCTCGTGTATCATCTACGCGGCCACTCACACTTCCCAGAACACTCACACCACCAAGCAAAGTACTTCCACAATCTACAGCACCAAGCCACACACCGTTGCCAACGCCGAAAGATCCCGCACTGCATTTTCTACTAGTCAGACGTCTCCTGTCATCACCTTCTCGACCAAGGGGCCGCCCACCACCCAACACACCCACACCACCCAGCCTCCCAACACCACTGAGACCACGCAGGCTACTCAGGATACTCAGGATACTCAGACCATTCAGACTACTCGGGCCGCTCACAACGCAAAGACTATCAATTGTGATACTTCCACCACATACCGCATCGAGACACACACCATCCCCTCCTACTCTCCTAGCGCGACCAACTGCCCAGGCGGTCGCCGCACCACGGTCGTCACCACAACCACCCCTTCCCCCGACAACCGACCATCCGCCAGTTACACAACTCAACTGCACGCAACCTCGTCTTGCTTTGGACAATCCGGCTGCCCCGTTGGCGGCATCACCGTCACTCCCTACCCCACAGGCCCTGCCACTGTGCGCCGCAAGATCTCCGCCATGTCTGTCGGTTCGAATATCGGTGTTGCCCCTCCCGAGCCCTCCGATTCCCTAGTCGTTGCTGCCGCTGCTGGTCAGATTATTGCCAGCCTCGGCCTTGTCGCCGCTGCGGCAGTTGCAGCTCTCCTTTTGTGAGAAGAGGATTCTAGGATGATCCAACTGCGAATAGCCAGGCGCCTTACTGTCTTATTTCTCTCTGCCTGCCTGCCGCAAATTCCAAACCATGAGTTGGATTCATAATAAATAGTAGGGTAGCGGACTGCTTTGAGAAATGGAAAGAACACCACCTAGCGGCTCATAGGGGGCCGAAGACTAGATTATTTGCCTCAGTCTTATTGTTGTTTGCCACAGTAAGCTCGTGCTGCACGCAACCGCCAGCACCAACAGAGCAAACAGCCATGTGGCTCGGAACACTCGTGTATGTTGCTCTACGATGACGAAAGCCACGTTTGAAACAGATCTCAACCCGTCTATTTGAAGTCTACTGCACAGTATATGTACACACGCATTGTGAATGTGTGGATGTGTGGATGTGTGGAGGTGTGAATGTGTGAATGTGGGGAACAATTGGCGTCCTTAGATACGAACAGCGGATTGATCGAGTCCCTTGGACACAAGCTTATCCAAAACCTTGTACGTGCTCAAACACCAGCGAGGATGACACAAGGTTCTAGTACGTGGTCACAATTCCGTCGCCCGTGGCCGCAGTCCTGCTTATTTTGTTTGTAAATATACGAGAAGTTCTGTGTTCGAATCTTAGGTGTTTGCAGTTATGTATGTATGTGTATTTTTCGGGCCACAGGACGTGTCAGATTAGTGGCTAAATTTCCTACGTGAGACTACATGCCATCAGCTCAAAGGCGCTCACAGTCTACTCTGTTATCTGTAAGCGGGATGTGCAGGTGATGCTGTCTAAATCTAGATGTGTTGGAATCTGTGTGTGTGTGTGTGCCTGTGAACGTCCTGCGGAATGCCCTAGTAGTAATAGTAAGTTTATTACGCCCGGAGGGTTTTCCCTATAGGGCCGCTACACCCTAGCGGGGTAAATGACGTGCTAAGCTGAGGATGTGTTGGAATCCTTGTGACACAACCGCGACACACTCACTGTCCAACGAATGGGGGCAAATCTGCCCCCGGCGCTATGTGATAACACATCTGGAACGAGGCGTAATCCGAGCTAACCCACTTCATGTGTAATGTGCCCCCGTACATTCTCCTGTCTTGCCTTATGATTTTTGCGGAGCGCCAGGAGTCCAGCTCAGCACCCGTCTCTTAGATCAGCTTACCATGAAGCAACTCTAAACAAGCGCGGGTGGTGGCGGAATCGATGGTGTCTAGTGACAGGCTCTTTCACTCTTAGGTTACGGCCACGCCCAAGAAGCATGGCGACCATCATGTAGGCCGCATGCAGTTCGCGTCCGTTTCTTTCCTGTGCGTGGCAAGCTGGAGGGCAAGCTAGAGACTTGGGAGTCGGTACAATGAAGAAAATACTTGTAGTGGATTTCTATTTGCCACAGTATTAGAGTGCTGCACTAAATACATTGGCGTACGCATAAAGTTCGCTGATGATGGCTCTGGACTTCCTCATGCCCTTTCATCTCTGTGTTCCGAAACCTTACTTCTTATAATAGTTTCTTTTCTTTCTGCAAGGGCATACTCCGCCTGGGTTCGCGCAAAAGAGGCATGACCGCCTCCTGAAGGCTCCTATTTCCCTTGACATTGGCTTTCGGGCCTTGCTGTTTTGCCTCTTGGTGCCCCTAGAACCACCCTGCTTATCAACTGACCACAGTTTGCCTACAGAGGGGCTTAGAAGTTTCGCCATTATCACGTTCGTCAGCGTTCGACATTCCTTTGCTACTTGGTCGAGCCCTCCTTCTATCGTAGTTTCTTAGCAATAGGGAGGGTATAAGCGGTTTCAACTTCTTCAACAAGAGGCATTTTTTCGCCGAGCCACTAGATATTCTTGGGGTAAATCAAGGGCCTCTTCAATACTTTGTAGATCATTCCTGATCTTTGGTGCGGCAGACTTTTTGTATTCTTCGTACTTGGCTTCGATCTCTCCTTTGCTGGGCTTCCAATTACTATCGGCGCACAGCATCTTGTCTCTGTTGCCCTCATAGGTATGTTCTTTCGCCCATACTTTATACAGTGTCCCCAGGTCCCCCCAACTGCTGTCAAAGCTGAACTCTTCACCGCGGGGTAGCAGGGCTTCTATGGCACTGGCAATATTATCCCAATTACATGTACGTCTAGTGTTGTTTTTGAATATTCTTTTCTCGGCATTCGTTGGGTCGTCCATTCTGGTTCGGCCCTCACACGAGTCGGAAGTCCCGCCCGCTCCAGCCCTTTGAGTGCTCGTCTTTAGGCGTGTCTGTTTCTTTGTAGTCTTGCCTGTCGCAGCCTTATCAACCTCCGCTGACGTAGCTTTTGGTAAGATTTCAGCGGCTCTGGGAGCAGCTGGCAGAGTGGCCCGTATTTGCACGTCACTGCCGTCAGACGGATACTTTGTGCGCGCACCAGAGCGGCCACTGACCCTCCGCTGGGCCGGCTCCACGCCAGCATGGGACTCGTCTTCCGGTCTCTGGCTACCTCCGCCCTTGTCGATGAGAGGCTGTGGTCTAGGTGGTTGTCTCCCCTCCTGCTGTACGGAGGTATCCCCTATGCTGGTAGTTCCAATTCTCTTCGGAGCATCGCTTACGGCAGCCAATGAATCCGCCTTGTCGTCATTACCGAGAAGTTTCGTTGGTTTGGTTGCACCTCCGCGGCGACGCTCATTCTCGTCAACCAATTCCCCGTGCGCGTACCGGTGACACCGCCGCAAAGATTCCGGTAGCAACTGTCGAAGTGCAGCTAGCATTGCGGCTTGGTCCTCACTTATCTCTGCGGCTACTTTCAGTTCTTGGCGGAGTTCACGTTTCCCAAGCTTGGAAACGCAGTCATAAGAACTCGCGATATGATCTTCGCCAGGCTGCCAGAATGGATTTCGTAGCTCTTCGGCGCCAAATGGCATCCAAAGCGAGCTCCCAAAATTGTCTATAGCCGGCTTTTTAAGTACTTCCTCCAGGGGCTCCAGCAGTCGGGATCCTGGCTTCGTTGCTTCAAAAGCTCGACTCTCCGAAACCGGTAGCAGCTGTTGAATGCCCGCCGTGAGCTTGTTGACCAGTTGAACAGTGACTTGCTCCTTGTCGTGATTCTTCAGGAGAATTTCCAACAAGTCTCTAGCCCCAATACTTTTGTATAACGCCTTCCACAACTTCCACGCTTCCGAGGGTTTAAGACTCATTGGCGACTTTATTACCCAACGAGTGGCATAGATTGCATTTTATCGCATTAACATGCACATGGCTTAATTTAGATATCTACTTATTAATGCTTAGCAGCCATATATATGTGCATAACTACATACATACGCTTACTCTACTTCTGTTGTAAATACATAGGCATCCAATATGGCTTCAGCAGCAACAATAGTGCCAGACAAAGTTTCAGACAGAAGCCACCTAACTAGGCACATATTTATGTAGTTGCACAAACTGCCAGCTGTATGTATCCATTACAAAACAAATCCTTAAATGTATCCTCGCAAATTCGACTTTCAGGCTTCCTTCCTAGAAAGCGCTGCATTAGATTAGACACAATGTAAGCAGCCAGGGGAGATGGATCAACCAGAAAACTCCAACAAGCCGGGAAAGAATCAGCTTTCGGAAAATATGGCTCTTCAGAATTATTGGTCCAGAATATTGGGGTGCGTACCACGCAACGACGACACGTTTTTCCCGCGGCCTGTATATTCAGGACTGCTGAATCCACTCAATTCCTGTGTTTTTATTGCTGACTGTGGTGAAGTCGGTGCGAGACCAGTGTTCGCTCACTTTGGCACCCTGTCCGTTGCTCCTACACATGTTATAGACACGCCTGGCCAGCTGGAATTTATCCAAGGATGCCTCCGCTCTCTATATGGTGGAAGGGAGTTGCGCTCGCTCCTCAGATAAAAATTGAGCGACATCATCAACCCCATTTCGAATAGCCCAGGCCAAAAGAGTCTGGCCACACGTATCTTTGGAATTCACATCGGCTTTCCTCTTGAGTAATTGCTGAAAGATAGCCATATGGCCCATCCGAGCAGCCCACCAGAGTGGTGTCCAACCATTTTCTTTGTCTTTCTTTTCAGTCTCAGCGCCATGCCAGAGGAGAAACTCGACGATCGTCTCGTGTCTTCTCACTACAGCCCACAACAGCGGTGTCCAGCCTATCTTGTCTTGCGCATCAATGTTAGCCCTTTCTCTGAGTAGCAGTTCGACCATGGCCTCTCGTCCGTTCCAGACGGCCCACGACAGCGGCGTTCGACCACTGTTGTCCGCCGATTCAATGTTGGCGCCCTCCTTCAGAAGCAGCATGACGATAGTGCTATACCCTTGCTCAGCGGCCCAGGATAAGGACGTCCGCCCGTCCCCATCGCTGGCATCCACCCTGGCATAGTTCCTACCGTTCACCTCACCATCGTCGCCGGCGTCTCTCCCAAGCAATAGGCGAACAATGGAGTAGTGTCCCGCTGCAGCAGCACACAGCAGAGGCGTGCGCTTACGGCCATCCTCACATTCCAGATTAGGCCTGTGCTTAAGCAGCAGCTTAACTAGGGCTGCGTAGTCCGTGGCTGCGTACTCATCGTCCCCGCACTCGTTTGCCGCAGCCCAGTGCAATGGCGTCCGGTTAAACACCTCGTCCCTCACATTAACGTCCGCCTTTCTCGCAAGCAACTCTTCGACAGCACCAACATCGCCTTTGATCGACGCTAATAAAAGACGT
>AZNH01000115.1:38138-60626 GCA_000814955.1 Metarhizium guizhouense ARSEF 977
GCAGTCATAGCCAAGGTCTGACCGGCCTTGGATATTTTGATCGAGAGCTTTCTGCTTTAGCCCTTTGCAGCGCTCCATGTGTGCAACGCTGTCTTTGCCCCTCCACAGCAGAAATACCACAGAGACCTTGTTGTGACTCTACCTTAGTTCCCGGTTGCTCAGAACCGTTGGTGCTGGACAAGGGGCTGCATGTTTTCTACGGTGTTTGTCAACATCAAGTCGCCCATTCAGGCATAATGCTGCCTTTGCCAGGAACACGCAAGCATTGTTGTCTAGTGGCAATACCAACCAGTAATGCGGCTGCCTAGGCGGCAATATTCCAGCAAATATTTAATTTCGTAAGATTCCGCTCTTTTATTTAGATAAAATAGAATATGACGAGTCTTTTATTTTGTACAGGCTGTATTTACCATACTGTACGTGCTGTGTGCCAGTATTGAAGCCGACAAGCTGCGTTTTGTGCGGAACGCTACCTGTACTTGCGTCATGAGACACAACAACTTCTTATTTTAAGTCGAGAAGACTTCGCTGTCACCCGATAAAATCAGGGCGGCTGGCCAGCCTTGCAAACTACTTGACATCAATGGTTTTATGACATCCAGCAATTACGTCAAGCCAGATTGTTCACTGCCCGATGCCACCCCGGCAGAGACGAGACTCTTGAAGATGAGTCAGAGCATGGTCAAATCTGAGGCTAGTATCGTCACGTCCGCAGAAGTGGAGGCAGCGACGGTGCACCTGGTGTGCGAGGGGAATAGAGGGCAGGGAGTCGCGTTCTGACGCGAAGCAAGGGCCGAAAGTGGTCTCCGCTTCTGGTAACTGTCCCAAAGCGGAGCTTGCGGTGTTGTGCACCCCTGGTGACTGATGTAGTGGCAGTCGGGAGTGCAGTCCGTCGGCCGCATTTAGGTCCGGATGAGAGCCAAAAAGATGGATAACTAGGCTTGGCAAATGTAAAAAAAAAATTTGCAGGTCCGTCGCGCGAATTGCTTTCCTCGAATCAACTTTTAACGGCGATGGCTGTAACGGTTTTAGCGGCTAAATTCGAGCGTCTGGCTACACTTGTGGGTACTTTAAGTCACAACGTTGGTGTTCCAGACCCTAGATCAAAAGAAACATCGATCACTGTTGACCGCACTAAAGGCAATCTGCCCCCAGTCCGGATGCCACCGAGTTGGCTACCATCATTAATTGACGAAAGACAATAACACCGGCAACGGTTGGGACCTTGACAGTTCGGCCACTTGCCGTGAAAACAACCAGGCCTCACACCGCCGTGCGCCAGAATCCATTGCCCGGGTTCCAGGATCGACAATCGACGTCTAGTTCTGCGGCCGGGGTTCAACCCATGTCGTTTGGAGGTCATCACGTCCGACTTTATCAACGAGGTGCAAACTTTTCGCTGGTGGCCTCAACATGACAGGTCCGTCGTCTGTGCCTGTCCGTCTGGAATAGTTCTTTGTTCCATCCTCTTGCCAGGCCAAGACCCATCTCCGGCAATTGGCCCGGTACGTTTCCATGGCTGCATTGTGCCACCAGCAATCGTAGCACGTCAATCTGTCAGAAATACGGTGGCACTATTATGGAGATAAAATATTGTGATGTATTGTTGTCTCTCCTCTTCTTGTTTAACTTGAAGAATTGAGGTCTTTTTATCTTTACTCCCCAACCACCTGAATAAATTCAGGTGGTTGGCCAGCCTTCATATTTTGTAGTCACTGAGAATCTAACACACCCCCCCAGTTCTGGCCGTCAGGCCTGGACTGTTGAGAATCATCACAGTTGAAGCAGTTCAAGTCTATCCTGCAGAGTCTCAGTGTTCATTTCTTCGAGTTCCCGTTGACTTAGTCTCTCCTCAATATTCACCAGACCAAGTCGCTCGACGAAACCCTTGAACGGCTGACTGCTGAGGGCTTTGGTGAGACCATCTGCCACCATCTCTCCTGTTGGTACGTAGTTTACCGAGATCGTTCCTTTTTCAGCTTCCTGACGTAACCAGTGGTTATGAATGTTGACATGGCGGAGTTTGGTCTGCAGCAGTCCAACCTCCTTGTTAACCAGCTTGATTGTTTGCTGATTGTCGCACTGGATCCGTATCGTCTTGCTATCTAGGCGGATACCAATTTCTTTGAGAAGACGAGAGACAAACATCGACTCTTTCGTTGCCTGTGACAACGCGAGGAGTTCAGCTTCAGTCGTCGATGTTGTGACTGTATCTTGTTTGTTTGCTCGCCATCCAATTGTTCCGCCAAAGAGCTGCATGACATATCCTTGGGAGCTTTTGCGGTCGATGGAGTTATCTGCGAAGGAGGCGTCGCTTGCGACTAGAAATTCGTCTCCTCCCCCGAGCTGCAGCGCCAGAGACCTAGTTTTCTTGAGGTAATGGATTACCTTGTCCGCAGCTGCATGATGTTCGTCGGAAGGATTTGTGTTGAACCTCGCTAGTCTTGACACCGCGAAAGCAATGTCCGGCCGTGTGACTACCGCCGCGTACAGTATTGATCCTATCTTCTTCTGGTATCTGCGAATTGACGCAATTGATGCCCTTTCTTCGTATGGCAGTGGCTCTGGTCCCGACATAGGCACGGTTGGCCACCGGTCTGGACTTGGCGTTGCCAAATTCGCAATCTTGTCTATATATGCAGACTGGGAGAGCCAGATCAATCGTTTTCCTCTGTCGCGGATTATTTCCATCCCTAGGAACCATTGCAGGGCGTTCCCTCCAGTAAGTTGATATTTTCGTTGTAGCTGATCGGTCAAATGCTTTGCTTCGTTCTCCTTGTTCTTTTGATATGCGAGGACAATGTCGTCAACATAGAAGAATATTATAATTCCGTTCTTCATCATACAGCAGGGTTCTTGTGGAACCTTCTCAAACCCGAGTTCTTCAAGGGTCCTTGTCAGTTCTTTCTGCCAAAGCAATGGTGAGCACCTTAATCCGTATAATGCTCTCTGGAGCCTTAATATTCTTCCAGGTTTTCGATGTCCCGGAGGCATTTTCATGAATATGTCTCGGTCCATTTTGGCGTTGACGAAGGCGTTGACTGCATCGTACTGCACTAGCTCGAGATCGAACCGAGCAGCGATGGCCATGAGGATTCTGAATGAGCGTCCAGCCAGCGTGGAGGCGTACGTGTCTTCATGTATTGATTTCGCCTGCTGGTCTCCTCGAACCACTAAACGAGCCTTGCATTTCTGAAAACGTCCATGTTTATCGAACTTGTAGGTATATACCCACATGCAATCAAGTACCTGTTGGTTCCTTACTGATTGGTCCGACTTGGATATTTCAATCCAGGACTGCATCTCTTTATGGCTTTTCAAATGTATTCGTTCAGCTTCAATGAACAGTGTCCCCATCAGATGGGTTGCAAGGTCGCCATGTGATCTTGGAGGCGCTGGAAGTTGTGAACGATGTAAGCTTTTTGGCTGGGACAGGATGCGGAGGAACTTAGCTCGGTCAATCGGCTTTCCGTTGATCTTGCCGATGGGTGCGGCATGTCGACCAGCGGCGAAGGCAGCTTTCCAGGTCTCAATATTTGAGATTGTGTTGAGTGTTTGTTGATTTTCTGTTGGGACGACTGATTGTAGTTCAATCCCTGTAGGGTCACAATTGTTTCCCTGATCCTTTGCTTCTGGGTTCATATTTGACCCTTGGAAGCAGGCTGCCATAAGAGCAGCTGGAGTAGGTTCTGTGAGTGGTGGCGTTGGATATGATTGGAATTGCACACCAGCATTTGCCTTCGTGCGAGTATCAGGTAGCATACTAGGAGGGGACGTCTCCCAACCGTTCGCATCCTGCCGTGGTGGAGTCCCTCCCTGGGGTGAGATGTTGGGATTTTGTAGACTTAGGAGATCTCGAGTCTGTTGTATCGCTTCTATACGATCAGTAACACCCAATTTCGCGCTTATGCGATCGGGGAGACTCTCTCCAGACCCCAGTGCATATGGCACCTGGCGGGGATCCTCGGTTACAGACGGTGCCACTCGCATGTTCGGGTGGTCCTCAGGGTTAGATCTGAGGTTACCTTCCCTAGTCTGATCATCAACTCCGTGGTGTATACTCAAATCCCAATCATGATCCGTACCAACTACAAGATCGTCTTCTCCGTGGGATTCCTCTTGCGAGGTTTCCTCTGTTTGGTCTGGTTCTTTAATTTCTTGGAGGAGATTCATTAACTCCTCACGATTTAGTTCACGGATATCATCTTTCAATTGTTCAAGATCTCCATGGAAGTACTCATCTTCGTTAAATATTACATCTCTCGTCGAGATAACTTTACCAAGCCATGGGTTCCAGATTCGGTAGATGTTGGTCGACTGGTAACCCACGAGATAGCCAATCCAGGCTCTTGGATTGAGCTTCTGTCGGCGCTTTCTCTTGGCCATTGCGTCTTTTGTCATTGCAAAGGCCTTACAGCCGTATACACGGAGATGTCGTAGATCTGGCTTGTACTGTCGGTTGGCAACGCCGTCGCGATTTGCGAGGAACGTGAAGAAACGACCGTATGGTGATTGCCATCGAAGGATATACTTTGGCGTTCGATTATATAAGTAGACAGCCGCCTTAAAAATCTCGACCCATAGGTAATTGGGTAATCCGGCCCCAATTCTCATTGCGCGCGCTTTTATCTCTAGTATACCCCCCGAGCGTTCAGCACCTCCGTTCTGTGCCGGAGTGTATTTTGCTGAGGGCTCGATCAGAATGAATAGAGATTCTAGCCAGGAGCGCAATTGATGTCTCTTTTCGTAGATTTCGTTATCGCATTCAATTACACGAGGCTTAATTTGGTAGCGTCGGTCGAGAATGCCGAATAAGATTTCAAGCGCTGTCCTTATTGTGTCCGCTTTGCGGTCAGTCAGGTAGAAATCCCAGACGTAGCCAGACCAGCGATCTGTGATGAACATCACGGAGTCTCGTCCTTCGTGGTCTTCTTCGAGATCGTGGAAGTCTATAGCTAATCGAAGTCCTGGGGCGTTTTCTGTATCTCGAGGCTTGCGACTGACTTGTCGTTTTACCTTGGATACACCACAGTGATCACACTCAACTGTGGTCAGACCTTTAATCTTTGTACCTGTTGAGCAGTTGACAAGGTGTTCGAGTGCTTTCGGACCAGGATGTCCAAGTCGAAGGTGCCATTTCCTTGCGTCTGCGCTGGATGCTTGTCTTCCAGTCCATGAATTAAATGTATTTCGTCTGGTAAAGAATGACTGGCGTGATGTTTCCATTGGGATATACTCTAGGACAAACTGGTCGTGTCGATCGAGGACTTTGCATACGATGTTTCCGTTGTATGCTCGGAGGCAATTATGGTTCAGCCGGTTATCCCACCAGTATCCATGCTGTCGCAATTGGCGGAGTGAAACCAGGTTTGCTGCGAAATTTTCGCAGAGCGCCACGTTATGTAGTCTCAGAATGTCAAAGCCTCTCTGTCCTTGGACCCTGATGTCTACGTCACCATATCCTTGGATAGGTACAAGGTGGTCTCCAGCAGTAACGCAGTCCCCTGGTAATGCTGTACGAAAGTTGTTAAACCGACTGATCTCGTTAAAGATGTGGATAGTCGAGGCAGAGTCCAAGAGGGCTGAGTTTTTCAGAGGGTACTGGGTGATGGCAAACGCGGTATGGTGTGCGCGACCGGTAAAGAACGCAGCTGCAGTGGCTGTGCTGCATCTGCCAACACGCCGTTCTAGTCACTCCTGATGTGCATGGTCTCCATCCTTCTTGGATTGTAATTGACGTCTAATTTCTTCTGCATAAGTCTTGTCGTTGGCAAGTCGATGCTCGATCCCTGCTTTGATGGTTTGGTTTCCTTGGAAATATTCTGGCGCAATGTTCTTGTTCACATAGAAACACCTGGTGGTATCATGAGTTCTGCTGCCGCAGGCATAACATCTTTCTGTGTCTCGGTTATCGCTGTGACTCTGATTATCGGAGTCTTCGCGCTTCCGTTTGTTAGAACCAGCCTCTTTTCCTTTGCCATTTTTTGCCAGCTCGAATTCCATCACGTTAGTCAGCGACGCGTCTCCAGCTACTGGGGTACGAATTCACCAGGACTATGCTGTGGAGTGTAGGTCGTCCACGCCGCAAGACCATATAGGTACTACAACAACGTGCAATAAGTGGCTTCATGAGCCTACAGGTAATATCATACCAGTGCCGCGCCCCATTCTATTTGGAACTCGCAAGCTCGCATCATACAAAGACGGTGCTGGACACCAAAATAGCCAGGACACCGAAACAGTCACTTTTTCGACCCGTCTGAGTTCAGAGGCCTATACGTCAACCACTTGGTCCTCGTTTGACTAGTTAGTATGGAGGGACTCATCCAAGAGGCTCTTCAATACATTGATGACTTTCCCGGTGCGAAGGTGGCTAAAATGGCTCGAGCATTCGGTGTACCGCGCACAATCGATTGCGATACCGCCTCCAGGGCCGGCCCCTAAAAGTAGGTCAACCAGCCTCAAACCTGAAGCTTTCGCAGCCAGAAGAGACGGCATTGTGTCGCTAAATCGACCGTCTTGACCATATTAACCTTACCGTACGCTCCGAGCTCATGACTAATGCAGTAAACCACATCCCGCGTGAACGTACCGGTTACGCCGATGTCGTAGTCGGCACCAAGCGGATTTCGAACCGGAGTAGGCAAGGATCAATTGGTCATCGCTAGACGAAACAGAGCTCATTATTTTGGCATTCCCGAGAATAGAAAATCCGCTGCTGCCACTGAGGCTATCTCTGCAACTGGGCACTTCGTTCCGGCCTTCTTAATTCTGTCAGAGCAAATGCATATGGCTTCATTGTATGAGATATCGGAGCTAGATGCGGACACAGCCATCCGACCTACCTCTACGGGCTACTCGAATAACGAAAGTAGTCTGGAGTGGCTTAACATTTTGACAAACATTCAGCAGACCTCAAAAGCTCGAGGCGTCTCCTGATTCTCGATGGCCACGGCTCACACCACACGAGCAGTTCACTGAGTATTGCGATGAACACGACACCGTTCCCTTTGGCATGCCTCCGAATCTCACGCACGTACTCTAACCTCTGGGTGTTGTCGTTTTTAACCATTGGAGCACTATTACGCCAAAGCGGTGGATGCTATGGTCCGAGACGGCCTTGTCAATATAACCGAGTGTTAGATTCTCAGTGGTTACAAAACATGAATGCTGACCAACCGCCTGAGTAAATTCAGGTGGTTGGGTAGTAAAGATAAAAGACCTGAACTATTCACGTTAGACAATGGAACACGACAGGCAAGAATACATCACAATATTTTATCTCCACAATAGTGCCACCGTATTTCTGACAAATGTTTAACATGAAACGGCATAACGTGCAGGGTCTAGCCTCCGCCTTCCATAAATAGACTACCTTGGCAACATCTCTAGGTTACAGAATCAACGTACGCTTTTCATCTGTGTCCCGCTGTGATGTTTAACAGAACGTTCAGGCGGTGGTTTGAAGAGGCAGCAAAAGAGGCTCGTAAATAAAGTGCTTCCGGGAGGCTGGGGAGAATGGAAGTATGCGATTCCTAGTATAACGAGCTGAGTCCGATGGTGGCTCGGCTTGCGCTCTCGCCAGTAAGCGAGATTAGCTCAGGAGCTCAAGAGCTCCCCTTTTCTTTCTTTCTTTCTTTCTTTCCTTCCTCGCCTTTGGATACTCGTAGTAGTCATCTAGCTAGTTGTCAATACACCCAGCTTGAACCGTTACACCGAGTACGGTAGACGATGGTTGAAGAGATTTTTTAATTTAGATGTTCCGAAACGTGGCTATTGCGGTGTCTAGCCCCATCTTTGCCTGGTGCGAGCTTGCTAGTTCCAAATAAAGTGTGGCTGGCACGGGTATTTATATCATCGGACGCTGTCTAATCTGACTGTGATGATTCGGAGCAGTAAAGCTCTTCGCGAACCATGTGCTGTAATGTAAGTTGCTGCGGGGCCTTGCCATCCTCAGCAGACATGTGCGGCCCATAAAAATTGCTGAGTTCTTCAGGCGTTGAGGGCTTGATTTTGACGACCTGGAGAAGATTCGCGACGGTAGCTGCGAGATCAGACGCTGCGGTGTTCAAATACTCGGGAAATGACCTCTTTGCAGCAAACTTTCCACACTCAAAAATAAGCCTTTTGCATGTTGTACGGATATGCCTTCTCAATAGTTTTTCCGCATTGGTTTGGTCATGCTTGTTCAAGTCGGTCACAATGTGGTTGATGGCGTCCACGACTTCCGCGGCCGAATCAAGCACGTGCATGTCGGCCGCTCTGTTATGTACGACCCAGACCAGCCAGTCAATAGAGATGCAGAATTCTACGTAGTAGATGTCCCAAACTTTGCCATCGGCTCTCATGGTCTTTTTCTCCCAGGACCCCATAGCGACGTCATGTTCCATCTTCTCGTATTCAGGTTGTTTCTTTTGCTGCTGCTTCTCACAGCTCGTTTTCAAGTACATAACTTTACTCTCCAGGTACTGCACTTTCTCTTCCAGCTTGCCGGTCATCGCAGCACTTGATTCGCACAGGGCCTTCATGTCATCGAGGAGCTGCTGTCGCCAAATGGTTGATGGCGTCGTCTTGTTTTTGTGTATCCAGGAGGACATGGCGTATGAAGGTTCAGAGGTGGATCTTGATGAAATGGCCATCTCAGGCCTGATGATGGAGTGCTGCAGTGACTAATATACGTAAACGCTCCATTTTTGTGGCGGAAATAATCGCTGCCATATTAAGGGTTATAACGTGAAGTCAATTTGACAAAGACGCTGTTCCGAAAAAAGAGGATATCTATTGAGGCTCGGTACACGTTGTCACGTCATGAGACTCATTGTTAACTAAGTTCACAAAATTATGTATTCTTGTCTCGGGTGGAGATCTGAACAGAACCCGTACTCGGGGGAGTTAGCAGCAATGGAGTATGCTCTGAGAAACCTGCCCGATATCAGCCACCGCCGTGGAGCACTCTTAACGACCAACAAGGCGGTTGCCCTTAGCCCTTTTCAACCCCCAACAGCACTCCGGCCAGGAATACATCCGTTGCATCTATGACGGTATCAACAAATTGTGGAGGAGCGGAAACGGTATATTGGTGTTCTGGATACCCAACACTGAGAAGAACGAGCTCCTACGATCAGCCAAGCGAGAAGCGAGGCAAGCGACCAAAGAAAGCGCTACCCCTCAAAAACAGTTCCCTAGAATGAAATCTACAACATTGAACCTTGAAAAGAAGAGACTAACCGCTGAAAAGAGTTTACCAGATGATGTGGGCAAACACTCAAAACGAGTGGACGCGGCCCTCCCAGCTAAACATACTCAGGAGCTACATGATAATCGGCCCTGGATTGAACGCAACGTGTTGTTTAAAAACGTGCAACTATGTTGCATAGATTCACGCCATCTTAAATGATGTCACAATCAACATCTCTGTACCGAACGACCAAGACAAGAAACGCTCGATCTCAAGATCAGCTTCGATCTAGTTTATTAGTTCACAAACAGTCCATTTTAAAGAGAGCTGAAGAAGTATTACATCATCAAACATATGGAGTTCCACTGCCCAAGACCCCCATAGATATTCTAACTCCTATTGTATCTGCATTGACTGGGTCGAGTACTGTTATTAATGCAGAAACAAGACCTCTATATACTATAGGTATATGGAGAGAGAATACTAACACTATATATCGATGTTGTTTTATACAGCCTGAGATATCTTCAATGACTTGTTCAATTTCTGCAACATGGAAACCTACGGCAGAAACAGCATTAAATGATATTAGTCACATCTATCCTAATGCTATACCATGTACTCTCTCTGCTAAGAACAAGCTTCCGCAGTTTTCCGGACGGATGACATCATATGTTGTTGATATTCTTCCATTTTCTGTTTCATGGGGATTCGCTAATATTTCTGGATCTTATTTTTTGATGATACCATTGGTCAAGTTGTGTTGACTGTGTCCAACATAATGTGCGTCTTTAATTGACACTGTGTATTTTCTTTGCATGTGTTGCAGCTGGAAGGGTAATTAGCGTATAGCTTGAGCGCACTCGGCATGGACCGCATAGCCAAATTTGGAAAACTTCGGTGATAACTTTGTGGTCGCTGTATAAACCAGGACTCTGCTGTACCAGCAGAATTATATCGTCTCTCGCTCCAAATGTACCTCGCTCCCAAATATACTTAAACTTTGCTATATGCATGTATTATTGTTCACACATCCAAATCATTTCTCTAGAGCTACCTAATTTAGCGCATCATTTAATTTGGAAAGCTCATAGAGTACTGGTGCGACTATATAGCGAGGTCGCGACGATGTCGTGTCAAAACGAATGCCTATGGCTTCTAAAAGTCACAGACCTCAATGGGACCGATGGCTCAAGTTGTACGACAAAGTAAACTCGAGGAGTCCCTTGGAACTTCTCCTCCGCCGTCTGGAGGGCGACGATCTCAAAAACTTCGTTGGAAAAATTATCAACGCCCTTCATAGGGCCTCTAAGAAGAAAAGTTCGTGTACTGACGATAACGACGCGCGCGCGTTGACATTTAAAAGTGGAACGGAGAAGAAGAGATGGAGTGAACTGTACAAGCATGTTGGCGCCAAAGAGCACTTGGAGGCCATTCCTGACGAAGAGCGCAAGGGGGACGCTCAGAAGCCGGTTCATAATCTTACCTCGGCATTTCAGAAAATGGTAAATGAGATGATGCTTTCCGTCATGAAGGGTACTTGGGAGCTATTACAGAATGCATACCCAACTGAAGACGGAGTCAAGGCGGATATTGACCTACTAGTATTGGGCAAGTACCTTGGGGCTCTGCAACATGAGTCTTGGCAGCCAACTGCGGCTCAAGTGAGAGAAAATTATGGCTTGGCCTCAGCTCTCTCCGACAGCGGGCTCGCATTCTTGTTACAGTTTTATGCCGCCAGTCTAGGTGAGAGCCTTGACAGCCGCTGTTTAGAGAGTAGGGAAACCATGCTCACTGCATATGAACCTTTGATACAACCATACGTGCAGAAAATCAATCCCTGGCTGGCTCGAAATGGATTTCAAATAGAAGCTGGTTCAGAGTATCAGTTCGGGAGCGGAGCCGGTGGAAACAGACCCGCAACAGACACGGCAGAAGAAAAAGCTGGCGGCTCCAGAAAGCCGTCCATCGCCTCCCGACATCACGACGACAGCAAATCGTTAACCACTCCAGTCCCTGAGAGTCCCTTGAAGGTGTCAGTGACAAAAGCAACTACCACAGACTCCAACAACTTCGACCCCCCAGACCAGTGGAAAGAAACAAGGGACTTTGACTGGTATGATTGAGGCTGGGTCGCCGGCCAAAGCAGTGGACAAAGTGGACAACGATAAAGTTGACCCTAACCGCAAACTAACACCTGCTGAGATAAATTATTTCAAAGAACAGACTGGAATTTCCCGCTGTCACGCACGGGACATTATAAAGGTTTTAAGAACTCTAGAAGCTTCTGAGACAAATTACGATGGATGGCCAAGGGCAAGATTATTCGATGCATGGAAGTCGAGGAAAGAACTTGTAGTATAATTGCATTCGGAACCTCGGGAACTGAACAGGATATGAACTTCTCAGCAAGGTCAGACTTGTGTAAGCGCAATAACTTGCGCTTTGTATCAGGGATACGGACAAGGAATTGTAGACAGTGAAATATGTAATCCTTTAGAAATCTTGGCACTTGGTATTAATAATAATTAAGTTTACAAAGGCATGTTTTACCGAGACGGACAGCAATGAATTTCACAGCGAACTCTGCACCAACTGATAAGTTGAGTTGCGTGGTCGCATACGATGGCTTTGATATTCGTCGGTGATTTTGCGTAGCACCATGTCCTAACTAAGGCTGCCGCACAGTCAAAGTTTGGCCTAAAACAGGCCAGACAGGGCGTTAGCGGTGTGAAAGGCCTCTAGCGAGTTGATTCAACTGACTGGTCCCCGTGCTGTTTACTATCAAGCTGGAGAAGCCTCCACAGAAGATTCTAGAATCACCCCGCTGGCGGAATTGGTGATGGCCGGCACAGCCGCTCTTCAAGTGGCTTGACCCGTTACACTGTAACGGTCTCCGCCCACAAGCGAAATTACTCTCGCATCGAGCTTTTTCTTATCCTATTTTCTCTTTCTTCTTTAGCGTTTAGATGCTCGTAGTAGTCGCCTAGCTAGTTGTCAATATACTCAGCTAGGACCGTTACATACACAACAGAGGCAGTCTTATCCGATAATATTATCCCTTATTTATGCAGAATCAAAGAACAGTCATTGGAAAGACCAATTAAAAGCGGCAGTTTTTATTATACGATGAGACTAAAAACTCTAATATATGGTCTTGTATACAAGATACCTTCCTCAACCCGCATGGCAGGTACATGTTGGGGCTTCGTGGTCCACAGACCTGATTGAGGTAACCATCCCCGTGGGGCTAGTTGCAGAACCATTACCTAACGTCGCAGACTCGTTCGTTGGGACTGGATCCTCTGCAGGGGGCGTAGTATGCTGCGCCGGAGCTGCGGGATTGCTTGTTGGTGTTGGCACAGCACCACCATCTTGGGTACCTCCTCCGGTCATGTCTGGATTACCAGGCAAAGCCGTGGTTGCGGCGTTACCACCATCGTGAGTAGTCCCTCCGGTTACGGCAGGGCCACCATAGGGCGATGTGGTGTTGGGCCAAATTCCATCGCCTTTCGTAGTGGCAGGACCCGTTGGCGTACTATCTTCTGTCACAGCGACTGTCGAACCGCGGACTGGGAGATCGCCCGTGACCGCCGTGCCTGTTGGGGTATTAGGTCTACTAGTGCCTAGGTTTACTCGTTAGAACATTATGAGAGACATATTTAAATAAATATTTTGTTGGGATCACAAGGCAATTGGGGATGCAGTACTGCAACAGGGGTGTAATAATCAATTCAGTCTATCTTCTATTCAAGGGAGGAAAAGAAGGGAGCGTTGGTAGTCACGATATCTATCCATGGTGTCTCACCCTATTGCGGGTCTACACATGATGTTACACGTGATATTAAGTTGTGAATATTGCAACACTGGCAATTTCTCTTTTAAATGATGGAAAAACGCAGAAAGTGCAGTAAAAGGGAGGTGTTCAATCTAATAGGGAATGTAGGGCTTGGCTGCTTGCAACAGCGGGCGATGATAGCCTCTTTGTAAGTCAAGCAACTGATGTAGTCGTTTTGGGAGCATCGGTTGTTGCTTTTGGTCCGCGTTTGACCCAACCTTCAACACGGATTGTCGCCTTATTTGAGTCAATGAAGGTCTCTAGGGTATGGTTGGGGGATACCTTTGTCATCGCGTCGGCTGGATTATCTTGTCCGTTAATCCAGCGGATTTCGTAGATCTCTCTGCGTTCGTATGACTGTCGTAGGGCCATGATGTCAATCATCAATCTCTTCTCCTTGGTTGTACCCAGCTTGACAAGACACTCGTACAGTGAAAACGAGTCCGTGCATAGGATAGTCGGAATTTGAGGTATATCCAGTTGGTCCGTAATCATTGCGAGGGTCGTAGCGTAGGCCATATCAGCACCTTGAACCATGCTGTATAGTTCCGACGCTAGGGCGCTTCGGGTCACACGTTTACTCTTCGTCGAGCTGTATGTGACGATGTTACCGGTCAGAGTGAATTCAGCGTCCTGTTGTCTCTCGTTGCCAATGATGATAATGAACCCTATCTGGGAGCTTAGGTCCTTGTTGTTTGCAAAGGACCCGTCAACAAACACGAATAGTTTCGCCGTAGGTAGGTCAAGTGGGATATATCTTAATCCCCGGCCTTGATGGTCAATTTGCCACTGGAGTCGTTTGTTCAGTTTTCTGATATCTTCAGCACTTGGATCTTGATGTTGGGCTGCTGTGGATAGGTCAAAGGATGCCTCCGGCTGACAGATTGTCGCGATATACGCTCCACGGGCTCGTTGTTTGACGTATTCCTCCTGGGCCGTCTCTAAGCTTGCGTCGATTAGCTCTAGCTTCTGACTTTGACCTTTCTGGCTAAGCGTAATCGAACCGTCGGCGTCTTGGGTTAGTTTGCAGCCGTTAAACAGTAGGAGGTTGTCAGGAGTCAGGATTTCCTTCGGCTTAGCTGTAAACTTAGCCTTCTGTAGTTGTTCCTCTTCAAGGTCAAAGAAACGTTGGTCACCAAGTCCAAGGGTATCGTCGGTCTGCATGCCTGTAATACCAAAGCAGTCTCTTGTTGTCGTTACAAGTAGGCATGGGTCAAAGGTTGAAGTCGTCATCCGAAGGTTTTCACGGTGGTGGTTAAAGTAGGTTGCCCACCAGTGTGTTCCAGCTTCAGCTATGCCGTATAGCGGTTTGACGACGACCATGATTGTGCCTTCAGGAAATTGGTCTCTAATCTGGTCGGGTGGTCGGGCTAGAATAGTCCTATTAAGCTTTGTTGTCGACTGGACGTACGCTTGGGTGATGTCCCTCATCCATAGAAAGATTCCTCGTGATGCAAGTGACGGTACTAGAGCTACAATCAGGCGTTGGCTAGACCGTTGGATTGTAGGGGATTGTGTCAGTATCGTCTGCTTGCCGTTGTCGCTGTGGCCTTGGATGACAAGTCTGGACTTCTCATAGGGCGTTGTGGTGCCTTTGCCCTTTATCTCACGTACTAACCGACTTTTGAAGAGTCTGTCGGTTCCGTGTTTGACGGGGTCGTACGTCTCAAATCTAAAGACGGACTGGGCTTGTAGTGCGTCAATTTGATATCTGGTCGCTATCAAAGGGTGAGAGGGCGCTCTCGATCTCAAAGTCATCGTAGGCGAGGTTAGCGGCGTGATCAGTGTTGTAAGACATCATTCGGAGAGGAAGTTAACGATGTTGGCAGATTAAAGGAGAAGTGTGCGTTGACTCACAAGACAAGCGAGCTTTTGAACCTTGAGGTGCAGATCTTATACTAATTTACTTGGGGCTTGCATAACCGAGGCCTCTAATCTTACGTGGGCAATGGTCAACTTCATGCTTACGTGAGGATTCTCAATCCTTAACGATCTCGATATCGATAAATCTGAGATCGATAACTAACGATCTCGATATCGAGATCGAAATCGTTAGGGCTTAACGATCCAGGATCGTTTACAGCACTGGGTAGCCCATATGATGCTGTAAATCTCCCTGTACAATGTCGTGAGAGGGGAGAGTTTTCAGCATCTATTAACTTTCGCTGTTCTTCAACCTTTCGTATAGCCTCTAATGAAACCCAACCTCGCACGATGCTATAGAGGTTTCCGGAAATCTCAAGAGGTATCTGAGTCTGTTGGTATGACTGATGATGCGTAAGCTCTTGTAGCTGGTTTAGTATAGCGTTCTTGATTTGACGCCATACCTCAAAAAGGTCCAGTTGCGAAGTCCCGATATAATCCTTTATAATACTGTGGATGCCTTCAACGCGAGATGTAGCGACATTACCAAAGTGGGCGTATTGATCAACCCAAGCCTTTACAAACTTCTCTTTATATGGCTCCAGCCAAACCTCCTTGACATATGCAATCTCTTCAATATGGCTGTCGATGTATTTCGCTTCAAAGGCCTTGACACTTTTATTAAATGCTGCCTCTGTTGGCGAATTGATGATGTTGTGCCAATAACTATAAAATTCCTTCCATCGGAATGACTGTTCCTCATCTGTTAGTTGCCGGGATGGCAGCTTAGATAAAAGCCGCTCCTGTGCTGCGAATATAGGAAGGCAGTGAGATAGAACGGCCTTATTCGCATGCCAGAGACACAATAAAGAGGCTGCCATTGGAAATACCTGTGTTGCTGCATTTATGCAAGCAAGGCATCTGTCTGTTAGAATAACGGCTGGGAGTCGAACATGAATTGTCTCGTACATAGATTTCAGTCGATCCAGGACCCAATAATAGTCATCCTCGGTCTCGCCGCTCAGGAATGCAAAGGCAATGCAAAAAGTCCGTTGACAAGCATCAACACCAACCATGTCAAGAAGCGGCATGTTGAATTTATTGGTGTTATACGTACAATCCAATAATAAAATATCAGGATAAGCTTGAAGGTATTCTAATGACTGTGGATGTGCAAAGAGTACTGACGTAACACGACCCTTATCATCAAAGCGACTTCTGCTCCAAAAGCTCTCTTCCTCAAGTTGGTTAATAAGAGCATGAATTGCACTTTGACCCTCACATATCTCTCTTCGTGTCTCCGCAATGCGATTCTGAATATCCTGCCTTATTGTAAGGTTTGGAATTCCCTGCTCTCGTAGGTAGATCTGAATCTCTTTTGGATGAATTCGCGATGATTCAAGTTGTGATATACAGGCCCTCTCTTGAGCAGCAATTTTGCGATGTGCTGGATGTGCTAATGGATGGAGACTTGGCTCATGATTATGTTGATGATATTTAGGGTCGCGATGCTTTAGCTGCCACGAGGAATCACGGGCCTCCTTTGCAATAATGGAAAAGGGGCATTCTGTTCCTCTTGTTGACGTCTTCCGTTTCCTTTTATCTGATGGATCGGGTGGTTTACAACCTCTATCGCAAGCATAAGTAACAGTGCATCGGCCATTAGCCGGGTCTTTCCTTGACCTTCCGACAACAAAGGCATAATTCCGCGGCAGGGCCCATTTGTTGATAGCTTCATATAACGCCTCGCGGCTTGGGAAGACCCCCTCTGGAGGCAAACAATCGTCAGCCCAGGTTCGCGATAACAATTCCAAGGAGCTCATGATGTGTTGATAGCGATATAACAGTAAAAAAAGAGTGGGTAGCTGCGATAGGGGCTGTGTCAGACAATGGTGGGATCATATAATGCATCGAAGGTGCCAAATGTATCGCATGAGAGTTGTCTAAGGAACAAAGGAAACCGTGAAATCGTGCAGTTCCAACGTAGGTATTTATGGACCGCAGAGCTGCCTGTTTATTTCAACCTCCTCAAAGAATGTAGCCATTCAGGGGAATGCAGTTGAAGTCCATAAAGAGGCTGGAGACAGTTGGATGATTCCATGCTGAGAAATTTCCGATTGCCTCATGCTTCATGCGAATTTTATATGCGATGAGTTGCGATTCAGGGTAGGCACATATGCGACAATGCAGCTATTTATCTTGTGGCTTCGCTGAAAAGGCGAAGCTGTAACAAGTAGCTATGCATGATACAATCTTCAGACGGAGTCGTTGATGATTCAATGCCGCATCGCGGCATTGCAAAAAGCAACGACGTAACTGCTCCATTTTGGAGTCGTGATAGCTGATGGGCAGTGTTGTGTTCCTCACGAATTTGGAGGCTCGCGGCGCTATTGGCCAGCTTCAGAAAGCCTCTCTTTTGCCCACCGGGGCGGTGGGAATTAGAGGCACCGGGTCGGTGGCCCTACTGCTCGCCACAATTGAGGCACGGATTTATAAGCAGCTCCACATGGACTGTAGCATAAATTTGCAATTTACGCGCATTGTAGCATAAACTTGCCATGGACATGCATTCCACGGCTCGTTTTCGCTATTGCATTGGCTCGCAGTAGAATGCGGCGTCACGCATCGAAACGGGACTAAATCGGTCAAAGCAATGAATTTAACATTAGCTTCCGCCTCATCAGCCTCTGTCTCATCAACTGTATTGTCTGTAAAACTCATTTGCCGACGCTCGATTTCTTTCACGAGTGCTTGTTCCTGTATTCATTAAACAGGCATTATCAACCTACAGTTAGTTTTCCATCGCATCATAACTCACTAGAACGTCACGATGAAGCCGATTCATTGGTCTCTTATGTCTACTGTGCTTCAAACAGCAGCTACGGCACAGGCTCCGCCTGGAGATAGTACTGCCCAAGCTAGGTGGTAAGAGAATCAGCCCTCTGCCCTTAAGCAGGTCGTCTGACCAAGGGAAGAAGTCTAATGCTGACCACTTAAAAGTCATATCGTGATTTTGAAGGAAGGGTTAGAAGAACATCTTTATGATCATCTTGAATGGGTGAAGTCTATCCATAAGCGCAGCTTGGGAGACATTGGCAATATCGAGGATCAGGAAATAGTTGTTCAACAAACCTATCACGGGGGGTCTTACGGGTTTCACGGCTATGCAGGCAGCTTCTCACCTGACGTCCTTGAGAATATCAAACAACACCAGCATGTAAGTGTCCCGTTCTCACTTTCACGTCTTTCTAGGGTCGTATTTACGGGGGTTAACTGTTGATCAAGGTCGATTTAGTAGGGGAATTGCTAGGAGGGTCTGACACTTTGGCTATACCACCCTGAATTTTACCACTTTGGGTCCGCCCATGATGTCTTGACCCTTGAGTACTTCCCAGCAAAGGTGTCAGCCGGGTATGTGTCATATGAAAGACGGATTTGAGGTTGAGGTTGAACAAGAAGATAGGTGGATTTGCTGGTCGGAGCGCGAAGGGATTTTCGGGTGATGCGCCGGATCTGGTTATCAGCCGGATTTACACCGGCCTGCATACCTGGCAGCAATTGGCAACCAACTCCACAATCGTGGCCCTAAATCATCCAAAATTAAACATTTAACGAAAAATCTGCTGGGAGATACGTGTGATCTTATTTCACATTCCTCAAGCCATCATAGCCGCCTGCTATTGCCCTGCGGCCGCCCAGTCCCGAAATGCTACCACCATTTTCCGATCATTCTCAGCCATGAGAGATGGCCTTTTTGGATGAGCAGTGCGGTTTGGAGTGACTATTGCCTTCCATTTTGCATTGTATCCCGATGGAGCTGGCGCCTGCCATGCTATCAGTGGTTCCCCTGTAAGTGGAAGGGCGACGATTATTTCATCTTGAACACCCGGATTCTTTTCGCCACCGTCCAAAGCTGCCTGTCCTCCATGAGGCATTTTATGTGCTAGTTTCAGACTGTGACGCCCAAGCTATCATTGAATCTACCTATTTGCCTCCTTATCTTGCTGTCTGGCTTCCTTGCCTGCCATTTCCTCTGCGTGTCTGCCTCACGCTGCCTCCTCTTTTTAAGGGCAAGAGCTTTCTGCTCCGCTGCCTTCTTCTGTCGCTGAACCTTTAGTTTTTACTTCAGTAATATCTTCTCTTTCTTTTGGGCGTCCATAGACTCTTTCTTTAGGCGAGCTTGAGCGACCTTTTCTGGGCTAAACGCTTGGGCCGAAATACGATCCGTACGATTAAAGAGTAGAGTTTTCAGGGCTTTAACGCGCTGTCTGTGCTGCTTCTCATGAGCTGTTGTCTCGCGGAGTCCATGATTCTTATATCGAAGCAGATCAACCTCAGATTTAAGGCTTTCAAGAGTGCTCTTCAGCTTTCGCCTGTTGCAGTCCGGATCCGTAGCGGACTTATCAACAACTTTGTCTATGTTGCTGCCAGCGGCGCTTGGGCGTGGAAGGCAGCGAATGCTGGCCTCTAATTGGCCACACGTGGTTGATCTCAAACAGACCTCAAACATCACCAGTTTGGGTGAGGGCTACCTCTAGATAGATTAATTCAACACAAGCAAGAACAACATCATGATCACCAGCGCGTAGCCGTTTGTGCCTGTGATAATTATCACCCGATAGAAGCCTTGCGCTTCCAACACCTAGTGTATTTTTTTGTTGTCTGTCTTGGTCTTCTTTTGTCTGTTTCTTCTTTTTACGCGGTTAGGCGTGTCGCGTGCGACACGCCCCTGTGTGCACTTAACCAGTACCATGTAGAATTATGCAAATCCAGTTATGCAACATGAATCTGAAATACGAGGGTTCGCTAGTTAGTTAGGCTGAAACCTTAGCCCATGCGCACAGCTGCCCTTCCGATCATTGGCTCGCTTGTCAAATACAGCAATGCGCGACTGCGTCGGCATTCCCAAACCTTGATTGAGCTGCCGTGAACAGATGTTAGATTCTCAGCTGTTACAAAATATGAAGGATGGCCAACCACCTGAATGAATCAGGTGGTTGGGAGTGAAAATAGAAGAGCTCAACTCTTCAAGCTAGATAATGGACAGAACACAAGACAACAATATATCACATTATTACTCAAAGATAGAACTTTTCCATAATAGTGCCAGCGTATTTCTGACAAAGGTTAGCATTAACTCATCTAGCCGACTGTTATGGTCTGCTGTACCGTTGCGCCACAAGGCAAAAGAGGATAGTCTAATAATCGCAATTCTAGTGTGTGTGTGTATAGCGGTTATCAACTACTGTAGGGTTAGATTGTGCTTGACCATAACATCGATATTGAAAACTAACGACTAACTAAGCCATTTTGCTAGCATTGCTCCTTGTACCAACCGCTCCACATTATGCTCAGTTGTCGCAACCTACATTCGAGAAGCTGAGCACATGCCAAGATGATCAAACTATCAAGAGCATGGCACTTGATCTTGTGAATCTTCCGTTCCTTACGGTACCAGAGTCAAATAGAAATGTGACCATTCTGACTGTGTTGCAAAGTCTTGCCGGTTGATCGCCACATGATCTTTGCCACCAACCTTGAGGGTAACCTTACCAACCAACAAAAGGCTTTCGAAAGTGAGAACTGTTTCTTCAATGTAGGGGTGCTAGACAAGTTTCTATCCACTTAAAGCTAAGGAAAAAATAGGGAAAGGAGGGGTATAAGCTCTAGGCAAGCCTCGAGCGCACGACCATATGGTTGTGGATGGCAACTTAAGGTTAAGTTTATTTCCACGCATCAGACTGGTCCGCAACCTCGGGCGTAGTTCGTGACAGTCTGTGTCAGAATCAGGATATGTCGAGATCGGCTTGCCGTGCTGGACAGCCATGTAATCTGGTGCTTCTCTGATTTCGGGTGGAGAAGAGAGCACAGACGGGTGAAGAGTATGCTGTGTTCCCTCCCGGGGATTCCGCAGTTCCTCACGCACAGTAGTTGTCCCAGTATCGTTTTCGAGCCTCAACAGCGTCGTTGACACCAATAAATCGGTGCTGGAAGAAGTTGAAAATGGAAAATTCGTGTCTTGTCATGATGTATGAGCTGGGTTGGTCCTGGATTTTGCCCCAGATCTGGGAGAGAGCATTCTCGAGAATCTTGGCGACAGAAGAGCCAGAGGCACCGTCTATATTTTCTCGAGCAATCTCAAGAGCTTGAGCTGCCGAAGCTTCTTGTGAGTACTTTCCTAGAGCTGGAGAGCCACTTCTGGCAACACTCATGGCGGGGGTGTTTTCCCTGTGTGGCATTGGGCAACGATGAAGGCGACGTGCCTGGTGTATTGATTCTGATTATGGTGATGGATAGCCTGAGTGGCGACAGACAACATATTTTGAGAAGAAATCTAGATGGCGGGCGAACAGCTCGATAATATATATATATGTGAGTGCTCCCTCTAACAGTATGTATCGGCAGTTACAGCGCGTTGGGATGGGTGCACGGCATACAAGCAAGCATCCCAGGTCTCCTTACCCCCGCCTTCAAGCTCACGGCACCAACAGCGCTGTGTGGACGTGTTCAATGCCAAATGCCACAACCCGACTCCGGCCCCCATCTCCAATATTCAATGCACACAGGTGGCACGAGTATAATGACCGTAGTTATACCAGGCATCTGTTGAGCCGCGTGATTTGCTGGTTGCCAGTGTTTCAACACCGCTGGGCCACTTCTGCGAAGTCTGTCCGGGGCGAATTGACCCGACATGGGGATGGCGGGCGAGTCTGAACATACATGGGCAAACCGTTTAAACGGTCGAATATTTTATCAAACGGTTGAACGGTTCAACAATATTGCAAACGGTTAAACGAACGAATAAACGGTTTAAACGAACGAATGAACGATTTATCGTGGTGAGAACATCCACCGCGCCCACCTGCTCTAATACCAGTCGAAATAATGCCCACTATTGCTGTCAACGTCCTGAGAGTCACCCTCCGGCCGTGGGATTCCGATTAGTCCCATCCCATTCTCGTGGAGAGGCCGTATGAGCCCTTGACGCAACCAATTCCCCGTACATTCTATCATCTCGATAGTTTTGCATGTGATTCGTAATCTATCCCATGAACATGTTCTTCTTGCCCCAGAAAACGTCCTCTCCGGCTCTGATGACTCTGCTGGGATAGAAAGAATACTAATAGCCATGCGGCTAAGTTTCGGATACTGCTTTCTCTGCTGGGGTTGGCACCACCACTCCAGAGGCGTACAATCCGGAGGAATGTCTGTTGCATCACTGTTGATGAAGCTAGTAAAATCATCCTTAACATTTGCATTAACGGTCCTAACTTCCAGTTTCTTTGATAGTATCGCGAGTTGATTTGGCTTCTTCGCCAGCGGCGGTGGCATCGACGTAGGGGTGGAAGGATGGTCGCCGGGTTGCTCGTAATTATATTCCTCTTGCCAGAATGCCGTGGCCAGGGCAATAGTATCCTCGTGCCATTCCTTTGGCCAATTCTGCCTGATATACGCAGTGTGTCCAATAGTGTGATATTACCATATATGATTAGATTTTTGAAGGTCATATCATATATGATATGGGCGGAACCCTCACCATATCATATGAGGTTCACATGACATGATCACAATATATGGTAATATACACGGCAATATTATTCACGTGATA
>AZNH01000116.1:0-60186 GCA_000814955.1 Metarhizium guizhouense ARSEF 977
GCTATTAAATAAATTTATATTAGTAGTTTTACCTCTTCTAGAGGTAATTATAATTTATAATTTATTATTAATATAATACTTAATTTTCTTATATACTTTTTTAAGAGTTTTTTATTTTATATTCTTATATTATAACTCTATTAGTGCTTGTGGGCACTATATAATGCGACTGTAATACTTGTATTCTCCCCCCAGCTATCGGCTTTATCTGTTTGCTATCTCCCCCATGCCCTTAGGGTCAGTAGTAGAGCTAGCTGGGGTGCTGTTACCGTGCCAAAAATTAGTACGCTGTGTGCACCGTACAAGTAATAGTACGGTGCCAGATTTTAGTATGGTGCCGGCACTGTGCCGGCTGGGTACTAGTAAGGTTATATTTACAAATATTTAGTGCCAAAAAGGTGCCAAAACGGTGTTAAAGGCCGCTACACACACTAAAAAAAATGCACCTCATACTACACATCACCAATTTACAGCATTAATTAATAGCATCTTATAGGGCATTTTCACATAAAATAAAAAAAGGTAATTACGGGGATTGAATTTACGACTTCAATTACATATTAAAAATCAAGCATCACACATAACCACTACGGCAGTCACGATCAATTGATAGAGGGGTGTGTCGTATTAATCATTATATGGAAGGTGCCGGCCCTGAATTTCCGGGCACCTTTTGGCACCCTTTGGCACCCTTTAGCACCTGAATTACACGATGCCGGCACCTTTAGCACCCCCCTAGCACCTCTGTTACGGTGCCGGCACGGTGCCCGCACCGCTACAGGTCCCCGCAGAACCCCACTACAGACTATTCGTCCTCTAACTCGATCTTTTGTGACCCCTTAATGGGCAGAAGGTACTTCTGGCTTAATATTTACTCACCCGGATTTAATACCAAGAAATTACGTAATATATAATAATTAATTAGTTAGTAAAAATAAAAGTAGTCCTCTATAAAAGTAGGTCTTTGTGCTAGAGGGGGCCGGGTGAGGAGATCACGTGTGTACCTCCTGCCCCCTCGCGAGCAGCTTCCTGCGAAGCCTCCAGTTGTCTGACACTAGGCCACTAGCCGTATCACTTATCCTCACGTGACTACTCGCCTGTTCTAATAGTCAGACGCGGTCAGACGCGTTCGTATCCTCGGAGGAGCGCGTGTTAGACCGTTTTGCCACCCTGAGCATATAACAATCTTTGAGCCATTAAGCATTTTTATTCATCTTGCTTGAGGATATCCCGTGTTGAGTGTTTGCATACCGCATTACCCTATCCTGGTATTCTTTCCAAAGCAAACACTTCACCTGATTTCGTCGCCCTACCTCTTGCGTTCCTCTCCCGCATGAATCTTCTTTCCCCGTCTCGACAACTTCCTCTCCGCCCACCACCAACTAAATTTAGTCGTCTTCGCCAACCAAGCCCGTTCCCAGCGATTTCTGTAGCACAGCGTGCTTTATAAACCACATGTCATCGCCCACGCTCAGACAATCAACTATGAGGTTCGTCGCTTCCTTTTCCAAAAGGTCATCATCCCAGATGAACGCGTCCCCCTCCCAATCTCTGTACCTCTCACTACATTTGCGCAGAAGGTTCTCCGCTTCGTCCATGATCCAACCCCTCAGGTAGTCACCAACGGCATTGCGTACATCAAGAGCAGCGTACGTGCGATGATTCTTGCGCCCTGACAAGACACCTTGAAGGCGAACCTCGACTATGCACTTGATGAGATGGGCAGAAGTTTCGTCCATGATGCTAGGAAGCTTGGTATAGCTTGTTGCTACCGTACAAATTCGTGCCCAAGCCCTTTCAGTTCCACGTTGGAGATGGCCCGCCGTCCCAAGAAATCTGCCTTCCTACCTACCTGGGTACCTATTCTTCTTCCCTACTCGTGTATCAGCATGCAACATCCTCACGTCCCCTCCTCACTCAGGTCACGGATGTGGGCGGCCTAACTGTGACCATTTGACTTACCAATAAGGAAAAACAAGTGCCGGGCTAAACTAACAGGCGCAGTAAAGGCGTCCAGTAAAGCCACTCGTCTTCACTCCCCCTCTTCACTCTTTCTCTGTCCCTCAATCTATTATCCCCGACCGATCCTCTTGCTTCACATAGATTTTCAAGATCTGTGTAACATGAAGATGAAGGAGGAAGAGGAGAAGACATCTTTGTCCGCAGACAGAAGGCTGTTTTTATACACTCTCCATGTAAATTGTCCGGACAGTTGCGGGTCGGTGTTATTTATACAGACCAATCATGCAGTGCTTGTACTCGTCGCGGGGCGGAATCACTTGACCAGGCTGTGAAATCTAGCAGCAGAAAATATAGCATCCTGTCAGCCTAATCTCCCAGTCGAAAAATGTCAACTTCTCCCACGACCCAGGCCGTTTCATCCACAGACCCGACATCCTAACCAATAGTCAGCCAACTGATATTCAAATGTTCTGGAAGACGCAGAGCTACACATGGCGCGTAGAGGGCAAAACCGCTTCTAAAAAGATGCTCCAGATGTTTGTATATTATCCCCAGCGCCATATTAAGTGCGTCTTGATATTAGTAGTAACATGGGCGGGGGACTTGTTACTATGCCGAAATCTGAGATGGTCAAGGCACAGTAAACCTGAGTGGTACGATGTCGATATAGTGTACTTGGTGCCGGCAAGGCGCCAACACACTTACAAGACGGTTACAGATGCATAACCGCTACGGCAGTCACAACCAATTGACCAAGGTGCTCGTCATTGACCATTATATGGAAGGCGCTGGCCTTGAATTTCCCGGCACTTTTGGCGCCTTTTGGCACGTGTATTGGTGAATTGCGGCGCGCCGTTTGAGTAGAGAGCTGCTCAGAATTTAACTTGACATCTCTCGCGGCACGTTACGGTCTTGTTGCCTGGTACGACTCAATCACGGTGTTACTAGTGGTCTTGCATGGCCATCTAGGCCTCTTTTTTTTTTCAATAACTTAATAACTTGACATCTCTACATGCATAGCAACGAGGCATACTTCCAGACAAGAATATCATCGCGAGCACCCAGCCCTCTATACTCAAGCTTCATGCCCCGTGTCTCCAAATACACCATACTAGTAAATTGAAGTTTCTTGTCGCTTGTAGTATTGGGATGCAGATGCTGACCTCGACATCTCAGCTCAGATCCCACCTTCGCTACTATGCCCGGGCGGGAGCCTTATTACGCCTTCAAGTCACATCACAACACCACACGAGAAAGCAGTTCAGACCATGTGCTTCCAGTCCTACCGCACGTATACTTGTGGCTGCAAGAAGCCGGAGGAGTTCACATGCAAGCAATGTCAACGCTGTTAGGGAGCAAACGTCAAATGCCGTCGGGTGAGGAAACCAGACATGAACTGGAAGCCTCCAGGCACATGTGTATCAAGCACATGGTGAGGGCGGGCGAAGACGAGATGCACCGCTGAGGATGTGTGACGGGGTGTGGTAGAGTGATGGTCTGACTGCGGCTGGGCAGGGAGGCGAGTGCGTCGAGTCACTGTGGGAGGAATGGTTGGGGGAAGGAAGGATATAAAAGGGCACTTAATATGGCGCTGAAGATAATTGACATAACATTAGGAGCATCTTTTTAGAAGCGGTATGAAGAATTTCACAGAAGCTCAACTGGTCCGGGCTGTGGGGCCACTCACCGCCAGATTGGGACTGGTGTGGTTGTTGACAGCCACTAGAAGCGGTTCAAGGTCGCCGGCTACGGCTCTGTAATTGGCCAGAGTACAGATGAACTGGAGTGACTTTGGTTCCCCGGCAACCACCAGACACGGTCAAAGTACACAAACCCGCCCCCAGCAATAGGAAAGAGACTCGTCGTAGTCGTCCGGTTGCTATGTCCCAGTCTTATTGTCCGCTTAGCCACACAACCAGCACTCAATTGTCGCTTCTCCTTGCACCCGCATCGACAATCTAGCATTGCTAACTGTCATTTGGCATCTCGAGGAGCCCTCGCCAATATCTCATCGTCGGCTCGCTGCAGCTTTGCTTCACCGCGAATGCTACATGTGCTTGAACTGAATGTGAGCACGACATTGATCCCTTTCTTTGACATCTTGCTCCACGTGTGCATCCGCTGCTCTGCCAGAAAGCTGGACCAAAGATGACCAGTTCCCCATTCAAGGTTGTTGAATCATGAATAACAGTATTTCTCACTCTTCGATCTGAATCCAGGCTCCCGTTGGCGATTCCTCCACTGCTACCGCCAGCCTTGACGACCGCACCATCCCTTGATACGCCATCCACCACGCAGCGATATTTTGATTCATCACACGGCAATCGACTCTCTACTTAGCAGCCATGGCCCATAGGTTGGCTGCGGCCAAAGGCGGTGTCGACCTCGAGGCTTTGTCTCCTAGAGATGCCAATGCCCAGCGATTGCCCAAAACCACGGAAAACAAAGTCAAGACTGCCGCACAGCTTCGGGCCGCCAAGGACAAGGAGCATCCTCCGCCTCCGCCTCCCGAAGTCTTCGAGCCATGTAGTTCCGACCGCCCGGAGGGGGCTACATACCAAGTTGGCAAATTACTGGGAAAGGGGGGTTTCGCCCTTGCCTACAGCGGCCTGCACGTGGCAACCAAGCAAAAATACGCCTTGAAGATTGTCAAGAGCAAAATGCCTCCCAAGATGGAGCAAAAGGCAAGTAGTCATTTGATCACACATGTCAGACTTTGCTGGGAATAGCTGGCCTAACAGGCTCCGTCTTCAGTTCCAAACCGAGCTTCAAATACACTCCAAAATGAAGCACAAGAACATTGTGCAATTCTTCCGAGCTTTTTCCTTCAACAACTGCACATATCTTGTGCTGGAGCAATGCAACAATGGCTCGCTCATGGACATGGTCAAACGCCGGAAAGGACTCACCGAACCCGAGGTCCGTTTCTACTCGGTTCAGATTACCGGAGCAATCAAGTACATGCATGCCAAGGGCATTATCCACCGCGACTTGAAGATGGGCAACATCTTTCTCGACTCTCACATGAATGCCAAGATTGGTGACTTCGGCTTAGCTGCCTTGGTGGTCACTGGTAGGGACATGCAGACCATTCGCCGAACCACACTTTGCGGAACCCCCAACTACATTGCCCCTGAAATTTTGGAAAAGGGCAAGAAGGGGCATGATCACATGGTCGATATCTGGAGCTTGGGAATCATCATGTATGACTCTTGCTCGACGGGATTCCCCTTGTTCGTAGTCCACTTCACTAACTTGATCCAGGTTCGCCATGCTCACATCAAAACCTCCTTTCCAATCATCAACTACAGATGAGATTTATCGCCGAGCCAGAGAAAGAGATTACGAGTGGCCCACCGGCGATTCGACTCAAAAGTTCATTAGCCAAGAGGCCAAGGATCTGGTTGCCACCATGTTGGAAGACGCAGACCGCCGCCCCGAGCCAGATGACATTATCCTACACCCTTTCTTCACCTCAGGCTACATGCCCACCGACATTGACATGAGCTATCGGCTCCGAGAACTGCCGCCTGAGCGAGACGAGTTTTATGTCTCCCGAATGAGCAGCGCCTTGCAGACTACTTCGTATCGAAATCTAAAAGAAATGTGCCTCGAGAGTGGAATTGGGCCTTGGTCCGATGCAAAAGTCATCCACTCTCAAGTTTGGAAGGAAATGGCTCAAGAGGAAAAGGTTGGCCTGACGCCTACGATTCCTCTCGCCGAGAACGTGGTTTACCGACCATTTGACGACTGGCTCAGAGAGCACATGCCTCAGAGGAGCAAACTTTCACATTCCGTTGGGCCTCACATCGCACAACCAGTGACTATTTCCGAAGAGCCTCCCACCACTGCACAAAAGCCTCCTCTAGGGTTGCTAAGGCAGCCTCCACAGAGCTTTGCTGCCCAGCAGCGTGCTCAAAACAGGCCTGCGGCAACCTCTTCAACAACCAAATCGAACCCTCCTGTAGATCCTGCCCTGACGGCAAGCCAAAGTGTACGAGGAGCATCACGGCGGGAAGCTATTCGGGAAACGGCCTCAAAGGTGTCCTCAGAGGGCACCCTTAAGAACGTGCGAAGCTCGGCCCGGACAGCTCTACCATCAGCGCGGTCAGCCCCAAACCTTCAAGTAGCTGAGCGAGCAGCCACGATGACATCTGCGCCTGTGCAACCACTGAAAAGATCAAATTCACAATCCATTCGAGCGACCACCCTTTTTGCCCCATCCGAGAAACCTGAGACTATCGCAGGCTCACGGCCTGACATTATTCTCGAACGATTGAAGAGGCTGCAAACGGAATTAGAGCGGTCATTGAATTCCCGTACAATGGCAATCATTTCTTCCAAATCTGTCACACCTCCCCACCCTCATGTGGTTGTCAAATGGGTTGATTACACCAACAAATTTGGTCTTGGCTATATTTTGAACGATGGTAGTGTTGGATGTGTACTAAGGGATATACCCACAACCGAGGGCAGCAAGACGGCCATGCTGCCTCCTGCCGGTATTTTCATCCGAGGTGCAGAGAAGCACATTCTCCGTCGGGAAGACACATCATACTTCGACAGAAACCAACCAGTTCCCATGACCGAAGCAATCAAGTTCTTTGAGAACAATGGCGAAGGCGGCCTGTCTGAAGTTAATGTTTCACCCGAGCAGTTTAGGGTGTCTATCGGCGAGGACGGCACAGCTGGCAAGATGAACCCCGGCAAAGATATTTATCAGCACCGCAAGCGCGAGAGAATTATTCTCTGGAAGAAGTTTGCCAACTACATGATTGCCTATGGCAGAGATGAAAACCTTCCGGTTGAAGAGAGCGAGGGGCAAGGGGTTATGTCACCAGGGGCAAAGGGCACAATGGCAGAGCTGGTAACATTTTACCAGAGGTTTGGAGACGTTGGGTGTTGGGTGTTCTGTGACGGACATCTTCAGTTCAATTTCCCCGACCACACCAAGATCGTGCTTGATGCTACCGGGACCTGGTGCCACTTCTGGCATCTCCCACAAGACGCCGCTGAAAGGTTAGCGTCGACGGGCACAATCGGCGCAGCCGCTCTAGATGATCGCGCAACCCTCTCATACCCTCTGCAGACCCTGCTCAACTTCCAAAGCAAGTCGTCTACCCGCTCAGCCAGCACTCGCAAACGACCCGAGATTGACCCCGAGGTCCAAGGTATTCCCGCCGCCAACGACTTTCGGCGCAAGGTTGAGTTTATCAAGAATGTCGTCAAGGAATGGGTTGCCAACGGTGGTCTTGGAAACAGCTCCATGAGCCGAGAGTCCCGTTTGAGATGGACCGGTTATAGAGAGCTCGTCAACACAACGATCCCGCAGAAACACGTTTGGGTCACGATTGGCGCTCGCTGGGGCGACCAGCGCTTGTCAACGCTCGTTGACCCCCGAAAGCCCTGGGAATTGGGCGAAGAGGAAGCCGACGGCTCTAAGAAGTAATTCACCTGATGACTCGAGTTGAAGAAGAGAGAAAAGGGGCCAGCCGACGGCCTCTTTGTGTTTCATATGGCCAACAGTATAAACAGTGGGAGTTGCAAGTGTGAAGCTTGCCGGTAATATCTTTGGGTGACGCCTCTATTTCTGCCTTTTTTTCATTTCTGATTTTTCTTTTTTGGCTGTAGCGAGCTTGGCCGGCGTTGACGGATCACTTTTGTCATGGCGTGCGCGGGACATGAGACGATCAATGATGACCCTGTGCTTTGTGCGTGTTGTTTTCTTTTCTTTTCTCTTTCTTTCACACCGTACTTGAAACTGTGTGGGCTAGAAGCTCGGAGATGGGATGGTGAAAACCGGTGTTGAGTTGAGATACCTGATTCGTACCCTCCTTTAATGATTATTACGTTTACATGAGATATTCCATGGTGTTGTTATCCCAGTGTGGTGTGGCGTCATGTACCACTAGATGGAGCATCATTGTCCGTCGTAAGGGTCACCTGGACTATGCCGTTCGTTGCTCTCACGCCTGCGTCTGCTGCCCGTGGTGCAAGTTGATAGATAACAAGAGATGAAAAGTTGCATGGCCAGTCACAAACGACAGACACGAGTCGATGACGAGGACACGCCTTCCACTTGACAATTGACAATCACTCCAGAGGGCACCATGTACATAGACAATGTAGTCCAAGGCCAATATTATTACGCCGGCCGACCTATATACATGCAAAGGGTAATGCACCACACGCCAGCCACGCCCTGTCCCATACACAGCCTACTCACTATTTATTATCTCTAATCGCCAGCCCCCATCCAAGCGGCAAAGCCGCAACCACAAAATCAACAAAGGCCGGAAAGCCCCTAGGCCCCATGCCACCATCGCTTCGGGCACGCCAAGGTAAAAAAAAGAAAAGGAAACAAGCAATTAATATTCTTGTTCGTACAAGCACCCCGTTCATGTCATATTTGGAAAAAGACGAGAGAAAAAAAACACCACATAGTAATGAAAGGGACCCCAATGAACGTTTAGTGCTCCATCATTGAACGAGAAATAAGACGCTCTTTTCATGACACGAGTTATTGTTGTTGCTGTTTTATACGTCCGAGTAGTAGCCATCGGTTTGGGCGTGGCTGGGAGGAGCGGCCCAGCCGCCAGGGGCGCCGACCACGTTCTCCCGAGAGCCAAAGTAGGCGGACCTGGCGCGCTTTTCGCGCTCAAACTCGGCCCATCGCTTCATGGTGATCTTGCTACTGTCGAATTCGCCCTGGTATTCGATGCCGCCCTTCTTGACCTTGTCTCCTGCCGTCTTACGCGTGTCACCCCATGAGAAGTCGTCAAACTTCCAGAAGGCATATGTCGGGAGAACAAAGTTCCAGATGGGCAGGGAAACCAGGTAGATCAGCATCCAGACGACATAGGACCACGAGTGGGCCGTGACCAGGATGAGGAGACCGGGAAGGCCTAGAATAAGAGCAAGCAACACCAAGGGAATGATTTGTGGAGGTGAGTGGATAATAGAGGTGATGACTGCAACAAAAGTTAGCCCATGTACTCCTTCTAGTGCATTCATATGCAATGGCGATGCAGTCGATGATTGTACTTACCAACATAAAAGGTAAATGCAATGGCGGCTGGCAGCACCAGCGTGCCGACAAGTTCAACGAAAACGACAAACTGCATGCTGAAGCAGAATGTACCGCACAAGTCTCGAACCAGAATAAGCTCCATAAGGTTGTGAACAGTCGAGTTGATCCAGCGACGTCGTTGGGAGAGCAGAACCATGAACTTGTCGGGTACAGTCGTTTTGCAAACAGCCTGGGGTACAAACACCTGCTTTCGCTTGGGGAACGTGCGCAGCATGAGAGTCGTCAAGTAGCGATCCTCACCAAGCAGGTATAGGTTCTTCTCGTGCAACGTTTCAACCACGTTCTCCGAGTAGTGCTCCACAACGTCAGGATTGGCGAGAATAGGCACCCAGTAGTTCTGGCCGCCCTTGGGGGCCTTGATACGGTACATGCAGAAACAACCAGGCAAACAGGTGACACCACCAAAAACGGACTCAAACGACTTGGCCAAGTGGTGGGAGATGAAGTACTCAAACACCTGGATAGCAGTAACCCAGCTGTCTCGCTTGTTTGCAATCTTGGTCTCACCACACAGACCCATGATCTCGGGATCCTTAACCATGGCAGACACCATGTGTGTTAAACTGTCAGGGAACACCTTGGTATCGGCATCGACCATGAGTACTATTTCATAGTAGTCGGGTGAGATACCAGTGACCTTCCAGAGACCGTTGAACATTTCGTATTCGAGTTCTGTCATTCGCTCGTCAAACATGACCTTTTGGAGGAAGGACATGAGGATGATTTGACTGTCTCGCTTGCCACGGTTACCGGGCTTGGCCTTGTCGGCTTCGTCTGGGGTACCGCACTTGACAATCAGCATCATGGGCACACGCTGCTGCTTGTCCACGGGGATACGGCTCTTGTTTCCGTAGTCGTAGAAACCGCAATAGACCTTGGCCATGTTGTGGCGCTTCGAGCCGCTGGCAACGGCCACGTAGGAAAATGACTCAACCATGTCTGGAGGAGTCGCATGGTCCTTCATCATGCCCAAGCAGACATCGGGAGTAGAGACAGCTTCACCCTTGCCCTTGATGATACCGTCGCAAATAACAACGATAGCCTTGTGGCTGTTGGGATAGTCAGTCATGGCAATGGAATCGAGTGTGGTTCGAATACCCTCTTCGCCTTCCGAATAAGCCGTAACCAGGCACATTGTGTGAGCCAGGGGAAATCCAAATGGCATCCAGTCAGATGGTGGCTGGGGGACAACTGAGTCGTGAATGAATCCAGCGGGACCGGGGCCATCAGAGGGGCTGGCGGCACTCGAGTAAGGATCGGGACGCAAGAAGCTGGCTCGGCTATCGTTGCCTTGTCTGTAGATGGAATTGGGATTGAGCAAAGAACTTGCGGGACCTTGGCTAGACATGGTGGTGGGGAGACGTCTGGCTCCGGTTGGACGATCAGATCCGTAGACGGCAGAGAATCGAGACGTGGTGGGCAGGAAGGACGAGCCTCGCTTGCTCGCTCTATCAGAAGAGCCCATGGCAGAGCTCCCAACATCGCCGGGCAATCGAGCGGGGGCGCGATAAATGTCCTCGGACCAATCCTCAATCTGTTTGGCACGCTTTCTGCGATCTGAGGTTTGCGACGTCTTTGCGGCAGCGTATTTGCGGCTGATGAACCACTGGAAAATCAGGGCCAAGACAAAACGTGTTCCGACGACGGACAGAATCAAAATAAGAGCGCAGTAAAGTACCACCTTTGAAGCAATGCAACCGACAGTCTCGGTATCAACGAATCCAACTCGGGTGATTTCCTCGAGGCACTGAGCAACCTGCTTATCGCCAGGGGACTGGAACATTCGGGTGACATCGCGACCACGGATGGCCTTGTTGACTGCGCTCTCTTGGTCTCGCAAAACCTTGAATCGATCAGGGACACTAATCTCACTCTCGTTGAACCAGTTGAGTAGGTTGAGGTCCAGAACGCTGCCGGAGTAGACAACCAGATTACGAGAGCTATTGCGAATATCGTCCCAGGTGAAGTAGACATCAGCGGCTCCCTTCAGGCCAACGTAAAAGGCATTTCGGGCGTTGGAACTCGTGTGGCAAGCATAACCCAAATAGTACGGGTTGGTGAAGTTGGGACGACTAGATCCGTCCTGGTTGAACGTAGTGCAGGGGAAGTACCAGGCCAGCTCGTTGTTCGAGTTGTCGGGAACATCAGAGCCCGGGGCTTTGTTGATGAGACCTTTGCAATGGCCGTTGACATTTTGGAAGAGAAAACTTCCATCCTGTCCTGAATGTTTCTCGGGCAAGTCGAACAAAACGTTGGCGCCCGTGCCATCTTGCCGCAGAGGAATACCTTCGGCCGGAGGATGGTGCGAGGTGGACAAATCGTAGGCGACACCGTGAAAGATCATGTAGCCACCCGTCACCTTGTTGACCCTCAATCGCTCGGGAGGTGCACTACACACAGTAGCAGTGAAACCAAAGGTGAGGAAACCAACAATGGCCATGATGACGAGAATGATGCTGATTAGGCCCATCTTCTCGCGCCAAGCTCGGCGCTGAGCCTTTGTGGGCTTGCCGCAGCATTTCAATATGAAGTCGGGACACCAGAATGTCACAATGGCGCAGTAAACGTTCCAGGCACTCGGAGGTCTAATCTGTTCGGCCATGGCAGGGTTCTTGCGCGACTTTCTATGCCTAGTTGTTTTTGTGATCTTGCCAGACTTGTTGCGGTGCGGGCGCGACTTGACACGAGCATTGCCCTTTTCTTGGTCACCGCCGCTCGTTTTTCGACTGCGGTGATGGCGTGGCGGAGAACTATCGGCAAAGCTTCCGTGGGTTTGTGAGCCCCCCGATGGTTCGGTTGATACATCGACGTTTTCCAGGATGGGATCGTTGCCGGTGGACGAGGGCATGGTCTCCATGTTGGCTGCATGCTTGTGATAGTGGTAATTTCTGTGGTCCTTGCCAATCCTGTTGCGCTCTGGTCGAATCAGACTCCTTTTGCGGGTAAACGGTTGGTCTGGGCTGTGCGGCGGAGGCGAGGCTGTGGGATGCGTCGGTGACAGAGGGAGAGTCTCTGTATTGGCATTAGGGTTCGAAATGGTCTCGGCGTAAGAAGATACGGATTTCCCACGTTCATGTCCTGCCCTTGGCACAGGTTGAAAGCCAGTCTCTATGTCATTGGGGCGAGGGCGTCGCGAAGGCGAATTCCGATAGACGTTGCGGTGTTCGTAGACCGGGCTGCCGCCCGGTCGCTCAGGGAGAGACATACTTCTAAGGAAGAAATGTCAGGGCAAAATTACAGAAAAAATGCGAGCGACAGGTGCCTACTTACCAAGCTAGATGGGTTCGCCGAGGTCAGGACCTCTTCGAAAGAGCGTATACCCAGCAGACAGCAGCTTCAAGGATACAGAATCAACGAATTGTACCCAGGGAAATGCCAAACGGTTGTGTTCCCACAGCAAGGAGAGGCGACCAAAAAAAGATGCCGAACTCCGGTTCCGAGCGTCTGTCGTCAAAGGCGGTTTCACAAACGTGCAAACTCGTCCCGTCAAGCCCCAAGTCCCAAAAAAAAAAAAAAAAGAAGCGATTCAAGCCAGGGGAGGGCCCCGTGATTCAATCCAAGACGGGGGGAAATAACGATAAGAGCAAAGGAAAGAATAGATGGTCGAGAGCAGAGAAAACGAAGGCGAGAAGAGCGTCCGAGGCAGCAGGACGATCCGAAGCAGACGGTCAAGGCCGTTTGTTGTTTGTCCTCCTTGGCGTCCGTAGTCCCCCGAATAAGTTAGAATAACAAGAAACGAGCGATCGCCGGGGGATGGACGTGGTGGTGGAGAGGCGGTGCGTTGCCGTGGCCAAAGGAGAAGTTTATTTAACAGGAACAGGGAACAGGGAGTCAGTCAGTTGAGAGCAGCGAGGGAACGAGGGACGAGGGAAGCAGAGACACGAGGAGGGGGACGGCCGAGCGATATTGCGGGCCCCTGACTGGCTGGCGCGGGTGCTGGCTGGGTGCGGGTGTTGGCGACGGGTCACTGGACACGCAAAAAAGTAAAGAATTAAAAAAAGCGTCAACGGTCTGGCAAGATTTGTATTTGGCCGGACTTGACGCTCCGTGTTGAATGTAATTTTTCACGCCGCAAAGAGATGATGCTGGACAAGTGCAGACGCGCCGTCTGGAGATGGGTGCCCGAGGTGGTTGCGGCCGACCTGACGATACGACAGCAACGCCTCCAACGCTTCTCTCCTGTCTTCTCAGCAGCTGACTTGGGTCGATGTGCCGTGGGCGCATCTGCTCCCGATTTCTGCCCTGCACACGCCAACGCAACTACGCCGCCAGTCCCTCCAGACAGTCCCTCCAGACACCGGCCCAAGGGCACAAACAAGATGCCCCCGTGTTTCCACTCGAACCACTGTCACGGCAGCAATGCAGAACATTGAACGCACCAGTAACGCACCGGTCGATTACTGACCTCGCAGCCGGGGACTTTTGGGCTCCGTGTCCAAGACTCCAAGCGTCCCCCTGGCGAAAAGGGACCATCCGGCCCAAAGTACACCGCAGGTCGCCAGGTGGTGCTGCTTGACTGGATGCGCCGGCAGCCCCGAACAAAAGGTACTTGAAGTATACCCCCTCGGCGCTAATGCTCCCCCTGGGCTCGACCCCCCGCCGCCCCTGTTGTCCAGTCGACGCTGGAGGGCCAGCACGCCACCGCACCCACCACACAACACCTCACCGCACCGCACCGCACTTGCGAGGCGTTCTCGTTACCCGGCACCGGCTCGTGAACCTTCGAGGCGCCAGTGGCGTCTCGAAATACGGTCGAGAGCCGTGCCTGGCGTCTGCCTTTTTGCCCGTTCGTGGTCATCGGCCCCAGCCCGGCATGGCCCGGGTCGTGCCCTCCATCCGCCATCACCAGTTGCTCCCGCATACCATGGTGATGACTTCGCATAGCGGTCAGCACATGCGTCCGGCTGTCGCCGTGCATCCCGCTTTCCGGCTCTCCCATAGCCTGAACAGGTGGCGGATGAGTGATGAACGTCTATCGATGCTGATCTGAGATTCAGCCTCATTTGTGGTCATCATGTCGAGCTCAGTGCGCATTTTGCTGTCAATTTGATTTTGATGCGTAGTCTGCATAATAATAATAATCCCTGTTGATATATGGCCAAACCCAAGAGATTCGTATCCTGTTTGTCAAGCCTGACATATGCTTACGCATGATGGGAGGAACTTGACTGTTGCGCTTTTCCAAAACCACCAAACACAAGCTTCGCAACGCACGATGCGACTCCATGAATCGCCAAGCACCAGCCAGTTGGTACCATGTATGGCATCTCCAGATGCCGCATCTGCGCACACAGACGGCCAATACACGCGTCATGAGGCGTTGATTTTCATACTCTATAGCCTGGGGGCGTGAAAAGATAGGTCGGGTATGCAATTGATTCTCCCTGCTCATCCCCTAAAAATCAATATATTTCCCAGACAGTATACTCCGTACACCCTTTCACTTGTCTCACGGTCTGGAATGAGGGAATCTAGACGCCGTGAAACCTGCAGCAGAGTGTCGCACCACTAGCCATTTGCCATTCTGGCACTTGACCCTTTTGCTTCGCGTGTGAACGTCAAGACCTTATCCTTTACTTGGCTCCTCGACGTCATTTTGCCATCGGACAGCGTCTAGTTTTTGTCCCTCCGCACAACGCTCCATTTCCCGTCATACTTTGATGCGGCGGCGAACCCGGCCTCATGGGTTTGGGTTGCGTCTGGCCGCGTGGTGTTGCCCCGGCAAGATTGGCGCTCTGTTGTGTTACAGTCCAAGAGTTGATCAACGAGCATCCAGAATACTGTCGACATGTGAAGTTGTCGTTGAGCAACCCCCACACGGGAACACACCTATTGCAGGGTTCTACCAGTTATTGCATGCCATCGTCACTGCTGTGGGTGGTTGACCCCGGCCAGCAAATCACTGTGGATATAATACGAGATGGAAGACGTCGCCAAATAGATTATGGCACCGCCGGGAATCAGTTGATTGTGAAATAAAGCGGCAATTGGCGATAGTGCTGTGCAATTCGGTGACTGAAGACCATGATCAGCCGAGAACACCCAATGTCCTCGCGGCGACCGAGCAACGCCTACCGTGAACCCTCAGCCTCGTCAATGTGGGCTGGCAGCTGCGTTCACCTTGATGCGAACATTGAATGGAGCACTCCATCTACGGAGTAAGCGACCGTCGTTCCGTCCTCGACACGGTTGGGGAACACAACTATTTTCCGCATCACTGCCAATCCCTACTTACACCGCTGATGCCAGTGGCACCATGGTATGACTCGACGCATTAATTAAGACTGAGCCGAAACCCGACGTTAGTGTAACCCTTGCCTTGGAGTGGGTGGAACGGCCAGAAGCAAAGGAAAAGAATTGACTTGACATGTCAATGCGATGCGCGCGATTGAAGGGATGACGACATTCCATCAGCACGGCCCGCTTTAGGGGTCGCGGCTAAGAACACCACGCTCTTGACAGCTCTAGCTCGTGCCAACACAGCCAAGCCAGCAAAACTGTGTCAGTGCGAGAATCGAGCCGCATGTTGTAAAGGCGCAAGGAAGAATAATACATGTAGACGCGGTAAATGGCTGCACGGCAAATCGCATCCCCTAACCGGCATGGGCCGACTCTGGCTCACCATGTCAGCAGTATTTTTTTTTTAAAAAAAAAGATCATACCCTAGACTCACAACAACCGGAAGCGGCTCTGCAATTATTGAGAGTCCCACAACTTAAATGGGAGAGGCTGAAAATGACTCTCTGGCAATCGCGTGGTTCATGGTGGTTCGCGAAAAGAATCCAGGGGCCAGAGGGCCGACGCACATAGATGACGCGTTACTTCCTTCAGAGCCATAGCTTTTTCCCCTGAGGCAAGCCGGACAGCCCGATGGAGAGATTTCGGTCTCATTGCACGACCAAGTCCAACACGTGCAGACCAGGACTGTCCAGGAGCTCTTTTATTCACATCTTGAAGCTGGCTTCTGCCTCAGCCCTTGGTGTTAGTCAAAGGGGCCCGAAACAGTCGTGTTTGTGCTAAAGAAATGAAGGTTTGGATGCCAAGCAACGCCACAATCATGTCCATCAACTCGGGCATAGACCTGAAACTCCACGACATTGATTAGTTTGGTCGTACAACAACACAACATGCAGCACGGAGCACGGAGTACTACATGGTACCGAGTACCCCATGTCCACTGGTATCTTCCAGAGACGACGATTTGCTCAGAGCCTTACTTTGTTCCTGCACAACGGCACGTGTCTCATGTATGTGCTCGCCTGTGCTTGCAGATGGGTGATGCGACATGACAGGAGTCTAGTGCGCAGTCTGTGCCTTTGCAATCCAAAACCACACACCAGCGAAAATCTCCGCGTGTATTTTTGTAGTATTCTGGCGGGACTGACCGCTGACATGAATGAGGTCTGGTACTTGTGACCAATATTACGGAGAGAAAGCAACCGCATGGTGCGGTGGATGTGGAATAGGAAAATCGGTCCACATGGTTTGGTTATTTTGGTAGTAGAAGTCTCGTTCAAGTGCTGATGTCCAATCTGTGATTTTGGTATATACATGTGCATAACATAGTGGAGAGAGCGCTTAGCAAACAACCTTGGATGGTCTTGTTCTGCGGCAAAACTAGTCGCTGACGGGTCTGGTAGCTGATTCTCCAACTGACGACGAGAAAACTCGCTGCTAGTAGGAATATTCCTGGCAGACACGCATGGTTAGCCAGCGGCCGCGGCAAGCAGTGAAGGGCAAATTACCACTTCTTTTCAGCCTCATCCAGCTGTCTCGCCCGCCTCCCCCCCCCCTGCCAATCTGAGCATGTCCTGTAGTGTCCAGGTAATTTTGTGTCCCTTTTTGAATCCAAATCCAGATTTCAGCCGCGACGCCTCACCAGGCAGACTGACGTCGCCTGGGCTGATCAGTGACGAGGCAGAGGACACAGCTGCCCCTCCTAATGCCAATATTCAACGGATAGCTGAGGGAGATTTTGCCAATGACCCACTAACGGGCGCCGCCCATCTAACCATGGCGGCCGTCATGTACGGAGTACATAATGATGTAGTAGTCGTAGCATGGTTTATGGGGCAACATCTGTCAATTGATTAATTTTAACAAGGGCCCGTCAGATGGCAGCCCGTTGCTGCTCTCGTCCAGTGCATCCGACAGACGATGGCACTCCACCATGCACCACCCACCACATGTGCAGCTTCGCGAACCAGCGGAGCGCTAGTATCCGCTGTTGCTGTTTCTGGCCTCTGTGGCTGCGGTCCCTTCCTCACCTGGCAGTGTGCCGGCCTCCCGCCGTTTCCGATGATGTGTCCCGCGATCAGCGTGAGCAAATTCTTGGACGTGCCGTGTGATACGGGGGAAAAAAGGCGGTGTTTGAGCCTGCATGTTTCTTTCACATCAGCAGCTTCTAAATTTGGCTCTGCTACCGAGTACTTCCAGCGTCTCTCCCGGTTTCTTTGAGTAGCGTAAGAATACACTCGTAGTCTTCTGTCGGCGGCGGTTTTCCAGCTCGAGTCCCGCCGGAAAGGTCAAGATTCGAATCGACTCTGATGCTGCACTCGGACCTGGCTCTGTGAAGCTCGGATCCTTCTCCAGGTCCTTGCGATGGTCAGATGCCCTCCGGCCCGACATGGGAGCTCGTGTATGGGTGGCCAGGAGCCCGCTCTTGGCTCATGAAAGATACATAGTGTGCTTCTCCCGTATTGTCCCCGAAAATATGTCATCATTGTACATGTCTGGTCGCGTTTGCGTGCTGGTCGTAATATCGCATCAACATGTTGCGACGACTGCCGGGCGTGGGTTGAGGCAGAGGCATACTACTCCGTACTGCGTAGAGATTTCGGTCAGACTCAGCGAGATTACCATCGTCAAGGGGCTGGGCTAGTGCCCAGAATGGACCATGGAGTCAATGTGAAGATGATGCATTCCGCCCGCTACTATTCTCGGGTCTTGCTCCACCAGACGCAGAATGATGTGAAATACGTACCAGTATTGCCCTTCTGCCTCTGCCACCTTCAGCCTCCACCATCCGGAGTATTGTACCATGTAGTACTAGTATGTATGGAGTATGGATTACGGTTTCTGTCCTCTTTGACAAGCGAGGGCCAAGTGCGTGGCCCTGGTTCCCTTGGTTCCCTTGGCTTGCAGGGGGCGCCCGTCGAGTCTTGGGCGGAGGGCAGCCTAGGAAAGCCACCCAAGGGCTATCACTTGTTAGCACAGCATCAACCGAGTAACAATGAGACACTCACGCATGGCGCGGAGTAGGTTGGCGATGAGCACAAGGCGCCGCCGTCGCCGTCGCTGCCGCCGCATGTCGCTCCACCACACCATGGCACGCATCAAGTCGGATGGGGGCTGGCTGCACAGCATCAGCAGTGGCAGGAGAATGTGCAGAGTGCCATGAATAGCCGTGGCCTTTGGCTTTGCGCAACGCAGTGGGTGTGATGGGCGCTGTTTTGCATTGGCTGGAAACGTGTCGGAGGCGCGAGAGAGAAAGCCCAGATGTCCCGATGTGGCCGTGGGTGATCTGCGTTGGGCGTCGTCCAGATTGTCCCGGTGCAGCGGGCGCCCAGATGAAGGCACTGGGGATTTCCTCGACCACAATAAGCTTCTGTGTAGCTGGACCCTGGTCCCCTCCAACATTCAACGTCCTTGTCAAGGTTGCAGTAGCTAGCTTTGTCCCAGCCGGGGATTTTGAAAGATCAATCAATGTCAATGTTTACCGCCTCTGCTTGAAGCCCCCGTCCCTGCCAGCCTGGGCTGTGCTGCTTTCTCGGGTCTGTCAACGGGTCCGTCTCGCCTAGGCGCCCACACCAGCGCCCTGCTTCTCTCGCTCGCTGCCTGTGCCGCCGCCTGGCCCGACGACTCCTCACCCTCGGATTGTGGAATTTTCTTCTCCATTGACGTCGTCTCCTAACCTCCCTCCACCGCTCTTCAGGGCTGTGGCCGGGTGAAGTGTCTTGTTTTCTTATTCAACTGCTTCCCTCCCCCCAGTCGACAGTTTCAACGTCCCAACGTCCCTCGTTTGTTCATGTCCATCCTGGATTCCCGTACCCGGTTGTGAGCTGCAGTGTTACGGAACCAAACACCCCCCCCTGCTGCTCCACGCAGACACCTCCTGCGGCCCCGTGCAATTCCACCTCGTCAGACTCGACAAGGGGAATTTCTGTCTCTTTCAAGTTGAAATACTACATTGAAAGAACCGACAGCGACTGAGCTTCGCGGTAGCATCTTCCCGTCGTGGGTTGCTGCAACTCGAGAACCCGCCCGATTTGTCTATAGATACCACTCTCGCCGATTGGAACTGCATGTGTTGCTGGGAGGAATCACGAGACCGACGACGAGTTCAACGACCGGCGACTTTTCTTTGACGACAGTCGTGCCATTGGCAATTTCAACCATGGCCGCCGTTAGCACCTCTCCGCCTCATACCATGACTACTTCCCACGGCGACCATCGCGATCACACTTCCCGGCATGGTTATGCATTGCCTCCCGCAGACGCTGCCCCCAGAAAGACTGTCGACGCTCCCTCACTGGGGGGAGGCAGTGCACGATTACGGGACACACCGGCCTCTCCTGTGAGGGTCAACTTTCAGGCTGAGAACTGGGCCCAACCGTCAAATGCCAATATTGAACATGCGAAGCCGCAAACTGCGGAATTTGGTCTTGTACAAGACTCCTATAGTCATGCATCGTCGGCTGCCTCCATAGATGAATCTGAAATGATTCCATTGTCCGAAACCTCCACCGCCCGGCAGTCTCAACCGTCCACCGTTGGACCCGTTCACGCCGACGTCGATGCGCTAGCAGCAAAGTTCGCCCACTCATCACTAGATCTTAGCCTCCCGGCCGCATCGCTCCAACGACTCGAAACCTCCACCATGAGCCCCAAGGATCGTGTCCGAAATCAAGGTGTGAATCGAAACAGCCGCGAGTCTGACGACACAGCAAGCACCTCGCCGCAGCAACAACCGTCCGCCGAGTCTTCAGCTTCAACAAGCGTGAGCTCCGTCTCCGGCGTCAACGATAATTCGGAGTACCCGCCGAATGGTGACTCGCCGGGAAGTTCCATCATCGAGGGCAACTTACCCAGGAATCTGTCTGTTCCACAGTTCCAGTACCACCACCAACAGCAAGAACATCCTGCACGAGTTCCCAGCAGAGGAGCTGGCCAAATTCCGCCATCGTCGTCTTCTGATCTCCCGGAAAATGAGGGCCACATCAGGCGTCACCTGACCCCCACCTCGGGATACCTGCAAAGAAACTCTCTCCCTCGACCTCAGTCGTCATATTCGACCCTTTCGGATTACAGCCCGCGCGGCAGATCCCCCAACCTTCTGCCTGGCGGCTCTCACATGCGCCCTCCTTCTGTCCAGTCTCGCAAGTCTCCCGATGCTAGACCATCGTCGTACGCAGAACTGCTCAAAGTCCCTTACCCCCAACAGGCTCCCCCGTCCTTCTCACTGGATAACTCGGATCTTCGAACCGTCATTGGAAACAATGCGTCTCTTCTTAGCACCCAGAAAACACTGGAAATGTATCGGCAGAATGTGAAGAAGACCACCTCTGCTTCGACCCAGTACTCTTTTGCCGTATTTCTCATCTCAACTGCACAGGAGCAAGGCGTGGATGTGTCGAACCCCAAGGTCAAAAAGACCCCACAGCAGCCATTGCGGGATCTCGACAGCCCCATCGTCGAGGGTTCTGTGACCAACCCTTACGACCTGGTTCGCGAGGCTCGCCAGATCCTTCAGCGATTGGCAAATGGCGGGTATCCTTTTGCCCAATACTATCTTGCCGATGGTTACGCCTCTGGTCTCTTCAGCAAGGGGAAGGAAGACTACAACTCAGCCTTTCCGCTCTTCGTTCTTGCGGCTAAGCACGGCCACGCCGAATCTGCCTACCGCACCGCTCTGTGCTATGAGTTTGGGTGGGGATGCCGGAAAGACCCTGTCAAGGCTGTTCAGTTTCTCCGGACTGCCGCCTCGAAACGCCATCCGGGTGCCATGACGCGTTTGGGCAAGGCATGCCTTTCTGGTGATTTGGGCGAGAAGCGATACCGTGAAGGCATCAAGTGGCTAAAGCTCGCCGCTGAGGCCGCTGATTCGCAGTACAACGCTGCCCCTTATCAACTTGGCTGCCTGTACGAGACTGGATACGGTGATGACATTTTCGCAGATGCGAGCTATGCCGCCGAGCTATTCACCCAGGCAGCAGACCTGGGTCACCCGGAGGCTAACTACCGAATGGGTGATGCTTACGAGCATGGTCGACTCAACTGTCCTCGCGACCCTGCCCTGAGCGTGCACTTTTATACTGGTGCTGCTGAACGTGGGCATTCCGCTGCCATGATGGGCCTCTGCGCATGGTACATGGTTGGAGCTCCTCCGATTTTGGAAAAGGATCCAGAGGAAGCGTACGAATGGGCGCGACGATCTGCTGAACTAGGTAAGACGGCACACAATTGACCCCAGACTGCAGAGTGCGTTGACGAGTTGTGTAATTAATGACATGTCTATATAGGTTTTGTCAAGGCTCAGTACGCCGTGGGTCACTTTACTGAAATGGGCATCGGCTGTCGACGGGACATTCTCGAGGCCAATGTCTGGTACGTCAAAGCCGCCTCGGCTGGTGACGAACGAGCCAAGCAGCGTATTGCCGTCATCGAAGCCGCTGTCAGCGGAGGAGGCACTCCCATGGACGTTGCACCGCCGCGTGACAAGAAGAGCGCCAAAGACGACAAGGACTGTGTCATCATGTAGGAGAGTCGTGGCCGAGGGCTTGGACGAGCGGAAAGAATTCATCGGCTAGGAACAATGATTTCCCAACGAAAGAAGAACACGACTGATATCGGCAACGATGCTTGGACTGGATACCCATACCCCTCCCCTACGTCTCGTAGCAGGCGGCCGCGCTGCCCACAACCAGTTGGATTGCTGCTGGGAATAGCCAGAGACAACTCGACATACACGTCATGGTATTATTTCATTCTTTTTCATCATCATTCTCGAACATTCGAAACAAAATATTCCCAACGTGTTGAAAGGGTCTTTTTATAGCGCCAGCGCGATTACATGTACCCTGGACACGTGGTTGGGCCAACTGTTAGATGGGCGTTGATGCAAGTTCATCCCGTGGACTTGGTCATTTGACGACCAAAAAAAACCGTATTGGGCGAGGAAACGGCATAGAAACAGGCATCTTGAAGAGGAGGTGGTTTTGAGGACTGCAGCGAAATTTCGTGTCTGAATCGACGAGAATTGCTTTTTGGCGTGGAGTTTTCTTTTTCTCGCAATTTCTTGATATTTCTTTTGGATGTCTCTCAGACGAACTGCCGACTTATTTTCATCATGTTGAGGAGGACACGTAATATACCGGGAGGAGTAACGCTGCCGGGGCTGCGATATTGCCGTAATAGGACCCATTGCATATTGTTATTGCGTTGATTTGGATTCCACGGGGTTTGTTTTCATTTCGTCTTTTTTTAACGTTGGCACTTTTGGTCAAACCCCGTGATGAGGGAGTTGGGAGTTTTATATATACTTTATTTGCTATACAGCTGCAGCATATTTAATATACGCTGTCCCGGGACGGGACTTGTCATGGGTAGCTGAGTTGTGTGGAAGTGTGTTTGTGTAGTTGCAGTTGTTGGGATGTTGTCATGTCGTGTGTGGCCTAGCTACGATGCATTACCGACTGTATAGCAATGGGTGACGGGTGCTGGAGACGAAACGGGTAGCTTGTCATGATGCTATTCGGCGACGTTTGCCCAGAGTCTTCTTGTCCAGACGATGGTGAGGGATGGCTCTCCTGGATACCACTTGATTTCCTTTAGCAGCACTGGCGGATGGAAGAAATAAGTTGACATTGAACTTGTCCATCTGCCGGACTAACAGCTCAAGGGAGAAGGTGTCTAATCGATAAGATTGCCCATTCCCACCCCGCCACCATCCCATCTCACGCCATTTTCCTCTTCCCTGCGCCTTGTCAAAGCTTCAATGTCTGCGCTTTTTTCTGGGTCACTATTTTCTGGGGTAGCAGGGAACGAGACCGACTGGGCATTGCTATGGCGACAGGATGCATTTCTACGTCTCGCATATGCGAGGGATAACAAGTGCGCTTCCGACTGAAAGGACTTTCTTTATCGGTTGCTATTGGACTGTGCCAGCTCCGCAGATTCATATGTGTGTTTGCCCTGCATGGAAACGGCTCGCCCGGATTCGGCGCGTACATGCACAGATTGTGTCTTGTTTAGGGCCGAGGATGCAGGGAGATGGGTTCTTGGTGGTAGTTTTGCTCCGAATGTGTGCATCAAGGCAAACCGAGAATTACACGACGGCGGACGCGCACAACAGCTCGCAATGCCAATGTATGTAGATTCGTCACCCGGGCCCCGATCTCGTCACTCCTGTCTCTGGCTCGTGTTGGATTCCGTGTGATGTCCATGCATAACGACATTGCATCATAGAGTCCATCTGGCCAACGCTTGCCAACGTTTGCCGGGTCAGGGCCCTCGGCCCTTGGGCTGGCAATTAACAACTGCGGTGACGACATGGGATCCTGGATGATGCGTTGTATCGAGAAAAACGTGCGGGGCGCAAACCATCAAGAGCCTTGCCGCCGCGACTGGGTGAGACATTTGGGGCTGGCGAGGCACTTTCAAATGCCATCAAGTGACTGGGAGTGATCCATAATTGCGTGCTGGTTGATTGGGCGCCGATCCTGCTACGCGACAGACCGTGATAGAATCGCGACGTCGAGACGAGACGGAGACGCGTCAACGTCATCTGAGCAAGCCGCAAATGGCTTGTCAGCCCCGGGCATTTCTGCACATGAGCATGAACGGTCCTTTGGGGGGCGGTGTGTGGCCATTGGCAATCAACGAGCAGAGCATGGCTGTGGTCATGGATGCTTGTCAAGATGCATGCGTCTCAAGAAAATGTAACCTGCTGACCGTTGGGAATGACCAGACGTCTCAATGATGAGGACTTGAGGTATTTGATGCTTGAAGAATCACTGCACGTTAGCTGCACCCAGACAGGCTCCTACATGAATGCCAAAGCCTCGAGCCCAACACGATGAACAATGTTGCATAATGGCATCGTGATTCGAGTCTGTATCCATGTGCCAGACAGAGTCCCATCCACACCTGTGAGATCCAACTACCCTCCCTGGCGCTTTTCAGCGTAACCAAAACAAGCTAAAAGAGCTGCAATTTTCAACCCTCGGGTTGAATAGTGCCAATAGTCCCCTCACAAAGGGAATACCGAGGAACAGAAATAGCCGTCAGATGCCACTAAGCACTCTATAAGACGAGTTTGCAAGGGGGAGGGGGCTGTTACTCCTGGTGATGGACCCAAGGGAGGAGGACGATGCGTAGATGGGGACGCCTCTTGTTAAAGGGAGGCCCTTTTCTTTGACGTCCTAGCCTTGAGGGGCTCTGTTTCTGAGGAAACCGATCCGGCGCAAGATACAAAGAGGGAGAGAGAAAATGGAGTGCGAAGTTAAGACGATGGACCCCTCGATGGCCGGGCTCGTCAGGGACGATAACCGAACCCATCTTGAACCAGCCTCCCAAGCACCAAGATATTAATTAGTATGCAGCTGCAGGGGCAAAGGAACTAGAGGAGCCCTTTTTGCATTTGATGCCGGGGGGGGGAAGCGCAGAAACGCATGACACAATGCCTTCTCTCGCACTAGCGAGAGCGAGGGATGGGGGCCCCTTGATGAATGAAGCAATCTTTTCGTCTCCTCACTTGGGTTTGTGGGCAGAGAGTTAATATAGTATAATGCAATTATAACAACCGCAGGGGCCCGTGTAGGGTTCTTGATCTTGGGGAAGCCTGCAGCCACCGGATCCGGACGGCTCTACTCGATAGTCCAGGTATCGCGGGCATGCCCAACGTCCTCATAAGCTGCGCCAGCAAGTTGTCAATGTCCTAACCCACAACCGCACATTACCAATCCATTTGATTCGCGGACTTTTAGCGGAAGAGACGCTCAGAGTAAAGCTTGCCCGGATGCAGTCATAATGGGAAGCGCGTTAGCCTCTGCGCCGCCTCTGCGCCGCCTCTTTTACCAAGCGTGTCATTTCATCCACAGTAGATCAGCTCGTCCAAGCAGCCGTGATGTGATGGCGGCAGGGCGGAAACACGGCCTTCCCGTCCAACGTCCCACAAACAATATACCTATCACTGTATCTGCGTCATGTCGTCCTGTCCGTGCAAGTGGGAACGCATGAAACGGTTCAGAAAGTCAAATAGCGCTGTACGGTTGCTAGGCAGAAGCCAGGCTAAAGAGGTGAAACGAACCTGTTGTGGCTTTGTTGTTTGGGAACTGCTTGCTTTTTTTTCTTAGACAGGACAGTTCGTTGCAAGAGACACATCAGAACTATAACCTAACCAGGCCTAGGACCGGGGCCGGGGCCAGCTGCACGTCAACCGACACCGATTCGGATCTATCGGTATCCAAGGGAGAAACAGGCTACAACTATCAAGGACCGTGCATTGTATATTTCTTGCATGACGATGTGCAAAGCACAGCCGTGGTTCCTAAACGACGGTGCTGTTACACAGGACTACCGCCGGGATTAAGAAAACAAGAGAGGCTCAGAATGTGAGCAGTCGTGGTGTCAAGTCACCCTGTGCGCAAAGGCCAGTCCAGATGGCAGACACACAACCTCTCTTGAAAACAGTGCTGTGGAGGAAGTAAGCAAAGGGAGAGTAAAAGAGGAACAAAGTGGGTGCGCTGATGGGCTTGATCAAGGGCGGCGGCTAAGCGCACCTAGGCAGATTCTGATCTGCCGCTGCAAGAGCCGCAATTCTTACAGGCAAGATGGTAGCTTCGACATGCTCGGCGCTTTGATAAGCGCAGTGCTGTCCTCGGTGGGTTTGAGATGGACTGCTCTCGTAGTGAGACACGCGTTGCTCAGGAATCAGGACGCCTCGGTTCTTGGTCGTTGGGTTCCTTCGCGCCGGTAATCACTGATGACTTTAACGCCGACCGATGACGGCAATGACGGCAGTTGCAATTCAAGAGCGAGTCGGAACACGGCGTGCGTCTGGCTCATCCGGAGACCTCGAAGCAGCCAGGTGGTGGAGGAATGTTGGTCGTCATGGCCAGTGTGACGGGCTACACCGCACACCGTAGGAGGTACGCTCCCAGGCTCCTTCCTTCAACGAGCAGCTTCCGCAAGGCAGGAGCCATGGATGGTCCAAGGACATGGGTGCTGGGCGGGCGGGTACCTCGGCGGGCTCAGGCTCCTCCCGACCCGTTTCGCTACGGGGAGTTTAGCGGAGTGACAGTGCCCAGTCCCCACCATAGCTTAGAGCTTTAGCACCGGTTGACCTGCCTGAGCAGCTGTCCAGAGCTGAGACCACTCACACCAGACGACTCTGCTGCCCCAATTCAGCAGCCGAGTGCTCCGGCCCCAGTGCCTGGGTACTTGCAGCATACCTTGGCTTGGCCGTCGTCTGCAACCGGCGCCATGTACCCGGGTCGTCACTCTCGTCCGTGCCAACTTTGCACGACATCTGGAGCAGTTGAACCCCCTTGCTCAACCACTCAGGCCCAGGTCCTCCGGTGCACATCAGCACATCAGGCGGCCCACCCTCTCACCCGGCTGCGTTCGTCCATCGATGATGCGCAGCTAGTGAGCTTGTCTCTGCGTCTGTCTCTGGACTCGTCCAAGTTGGTGTCTGTAGATAAAGTAATAGTAGCTTAGGCTGTTCATGCGAGACTAGCTCTACTAAAATAGCTAGTCTAAGACTAGCTCTGCTTTTTTAAAAAGCTTTATTAGCTAGTGCTTTTTTTATAAATTACCTATATAAATAATATAACTACTAGATAATTAATTATTAATATATTAATATTTTACCTAAAAATTATATATAATACACGTAATAAATAAACCCTATACTTAATATATATTATATATATAAGAATATATAGATTTATATAACTATTATATGATTTTTATTAATTAATTATTAATTGATTATTAATTAATTAATAAAAAATCGCGTAATAGTTATAAAAATATAATAAAAATAATATAAAAATTTTTCTTATAATAACTAATTATAATTAAGTTATAGAACTATAAAGTTAGAGGTATATTTAATATATAAATCTAAATAAAATCACTTTTTCTTTTTAATAAGTTATTAATTACTTATTAATCTTTTATAATATCTGAATTTAATTTATCTTAGTCTAATATATTTAATTTTAATATAATAAATAATAATAATCTTAGTTTAAATAATTCAGAAGAATTTAAAAAGTTAAATAACTTATTACTACTTAAAAAAAAGTTATAAAAATAAAATACAGAATTTATAAATTCTTCTAAAGTAAGTAATTATTAATATTTATATAATTCTTTATATTTTATTAATTTATTATTAATTTATTATTAATTTATTAATTTATAAAATAAAAATAAAGAGTCTCCTAAAAATAACCTTCTTATTATATTATTAGTATATTTAACAGAGTTAAATTAATACTTAATACAAAAAAGTATAGTAATAGTAATGTAAATTAATTATTTGCCTCTTATATTTTATTAGCTAAAAACCTTACTAATAAGTTATACTTATATAATTTATATAAAAAGTCTTAAAGAAAATAATTATAAAAAGCCTTAGTAAATAGTAAGTTATTTATTAAATTATTAATTTATTAATAACTAATTATTAATTAATTAATATAAATTTAATATTCCTTAAGGCGAATTTAACTACCTTATATAATAATATTTATTATTTTAAATAAACTAGTTAAAAATTATAAATTCTAATACTTAAGTATTAAAGCTTACTAATATTTAAATTTAATATTATAAAATTAGACTTATTCTAAGGTTATACTAGAATATTAGCTTTAATAGCAAGAAGCTTGTTATAAATATATAGTTCCTTTTATAAAAAGAGCGGTAATAATATAAGTTTATTTAATTTATTAATAATTAATTATTAATAAATTAAATAAATAGGCTTATACTATTAAAAATTAATTTTTAAAAGGCTTAGCTTATAAAAAGGCTAGCCTAGAAAGTATATTATAGCCTTATAAGCTAATATATTAAACCTTAAATTATAATGTAAGTAATAAGTTTTTAATTAATTATAAAATAATATAAGCTAATATATATAATAGTTATTAATTTTATTTAATAACCCTTATATTACTTATATTAATATAACTAAAATATATAATAGGTATTATTTTACAATAATTTTAATTAATTTTTAATTATTTATTAGTTATATACTATAAATTATTACTAGGGAAGAAATTAAAGTTAAAGAGCTTAAAACCTGCTTTTTTACTTTAAAAACTACTAGATAATAAAAGACTTATAGTAAGTAATTATTAACTGATTATTAATTAATTATTAATTATTAATCTATTATTAGATATTATTTATGATCTGCTAGGTTATAAGAGTATAAAGCATTTAAAATACGAAGTTATTTTTAACTTTTTAATACTAAAAGTTAATAATTTTAGTTATTTTATTATTAACTTTAAAGGTATTTATAATTATTCTCTTCTAGCCCCTGAAAAAACACTAAAAGGGATTATAAATTAATTATATATTATATTATTAGATTCTGAAAAAGTACCTAATATTTTAAGTAAGTTTTTTAAATTAAATTTATTAAATTTATTTATTATTAATTATTTTTAGCTGCTTAGATAAATTCACCTGAATTTAAGTAATTATTAGCTAATTTTAAGGTAAAAATTATATTAGATTTATATTTAAGCCTAGCTAATAATAGCTAGTTAAGATATTTATTCTAAAATTATAAAGCTATTTATTTTCTTTTAGGCTTTTTAAGATTAAGAGCTTATTATAAATATTATATAAAGTATAAAAATAATCCTAATATAGTAAGTATAAAATATTTTTTATTTTTAATTAAATTATTAATTTATTAATAATATATTATTAATTTATTATTAAATATTTACTAATTTCTTATTAATTATTCTAGTATATATAACTTTTATATAATAATAATAATAATCTATTAATTATTACCTTTTTAAAAGAGTAAGCTAAGCTTTTTAAAAGTAATAACTTTAAAACCTTCTAGGTTAATATAAATTATAAGCACTTAAAAAACCCTTAGTTTAAAGAGGTTATTTAGAGTACTTATAATAAGGAAGCTAAATTAAGTATATTAATTCTAAGTTTCTATTAATTAATTACTAATTAATTATTAATATATTATAGTTATTTCTCTTATTTATATAATAATAAGTTGTAAGTATACTAGAGCTTATTTCTTAATATTTATAAAGGTTTTTAAGGTTTTAAAAACTAAATTTAATATTAAAATAAAATAGTATTATATTTCTAGTTTAGGAATATATAGTATTACTATTAATTAAGATTAGGCTTTAATAAATAGTAAGTTATTTATTATTTACTTATAAATTAATTAATAACTAATTATTTTACTTATAATAGGATTTTTAGCTTATTTAAGCTCTATTAATCCAGAAAAACGGGATATAAAATAGCATGGCCCTTAAAGTATTCGATTTTATAAAGTTTATTTTATTTAAGGAGTTAATAAGTTAATTTATAAATTATAATTAATAATTTAATAAAATAATTACTAATTAATTACAGAAAAAACTTGTAAATCTCTTAGAGATTTTAATAAATCTACTTTATTACTTTATTTTATAATACTAGAGCTATTAAATTATAAATCTTAAACAGAATATTATATTATTTATAATATATTAATAGAAGGTAAGTTTTCTATAATTAATTATTAATTAATTATTAATGAATTATAGAATATCCACGTATTAAAGACTAGGTTTTATATAAAAAACACCTAATTATTTTTGTAAGCTTAACTAAAAGCTACTTAAAAATAGAAGATATTTAGTAGGAATTATATATGCCTTATAGTAATTATATAAAGTAATTATATTTTATAGCTTATACTATTAGTAGCTAATAAACTATAATATTAAAGGTTTTATAATTATAAGTAATAAATTATTAATCTATTTTTATAATATTACTAATAATATATATTTAGAAATAAATATTATAATAAAAATATTCTAGCTCGGTTAAAAACTACTACTATATATAGCATTTAAACTACTTATAAAGATACCTTATTATCTAGAAGATTAGCTAAACGTTTTTAATAAAATAGTAAGTAAATTAAAGAATTAATTATTAATTAATTACTAATTAATTAATAATATTTTAGGAAATAAGCGTTATAAATAATACTATAATACAAATAACTCTATTATATTTACTATTAAAGACGAGGGTTAAAGTATTAGGTCTAGCTTATTAACTAGACCTAGTTTATTAACTAGACCTAGCTTATTAGCTACTTCTAGCCTATTATCTAGATCTAGCTCTATAGCTAGATCTAATTTTAGCCCTGATATCTTTAATCAATTACCAGATATAATAGATTTAACAGCTAGCTCTAGTAGAGCTAGCTTGGTTTTATTATCTGGAGTAATAAGGTATATTAATTTATTAATAATATTTTTTTTAATTATTTACTAATTTATTTATTAATAGGACGCCTAAAAAAACTATAAATAATATATTATAATTAAAAGAAAAGCAGTTAGAAATTTTAAAAGCGCAAATTGAGTTAGAAAATACTAAAATTAAAAGACTAGAATTAAAGAAAAGCTTAAAGTAAATTATTATTATTATTATTATTATTATTTTAAATCTTAGTTTATTTAATAGTATTTATATTAATTTATTAATAATTAATTAATAAAAGTTAAAATTTAAATTACTAAGTTCTTAGTAATTAATTAATAATTAATTAATAGTTTTATTATTAAATAAAAAATAAAAAAATAATTTAATAACTTATTTAATTTTACTACGAATTCTTAAAGCTAAGTTAGGGTATTATTATTACTTATATTTATTATCTTATTAATTGATTATAAATTGATTATTAATTAATTCTTAAATTTTATTATTTTTATCCTTTAAATTAGAGAATTTACTACTACTTTTATTGTTAAAAATAATTATAGTTTTCCCCTTTTTAACTTATTACTTTTCCTAAGTTTACTACTTTTCTTCTTTTTTTTTTTACTTAATAACTTACTTTTTTTCTTTTTTAGTTTACTTTTTTTTCTTCTTCTTAGCTTATATTTACTTTATTATAATAATATAGTAAAGCTATATAGTATAATTTTTTATGGCCTTATTAGGAGAATATTTTATTAATTAATTAATAATTAATTAATAATTAATTAATAAAGTTAAAACTTACTCTTAAAGGAGTTATAAACACAAAAAACATATTTCTTGTCCTTATAAATACTTATATTAATATATATTTTCTTAATATTAAGCTAAATTAATTATTAATTAATTATTAATTAATTATTAATTAATTATATAAATACCTTACTAGTATTATAGTCTTTAAAACATAATTTATATACTAGAATACTAGCTTTAAGTAAGTTTTTTATCTGCTATTTTTGATTAGCTTTAAGGTGTTTACTTTTTCTTTTTATAGGAGTTATTAATTTAATAAACTTAGTAAATATAATACTAATTTGCGTAGTATATTCTTATAAATAGCTGAGTAAGTATTAATAATAAGCTAAGAAATTATTAATTAATTATTAATTAATTATTAATTAATTATATAAACTAGCTAATCTCTTAGTTTTACTTATACTTCTAGTGCCTTTATATATTAGCGTGATCTCCTTATAATATTAACCCTTAATATACGTTTTAAGGTTAAAGTAATTTAAAAAAGCTGTGTTTTATTAATTAATTAATAATTAATTATTAAAATTAAAAGTAGAGAAGTATATACTTATATATATAAGTTTTTACTAGTTTCTAGTAAGTAGTAAAATACCTTATTAGGCGGGATAATAACTTGACTTATACCTTATAGGATAATTAATTAATAATTAATTAATAATTAATTAATAAAAAAACTCATAAAAAGTTTAAAAGGTTAGTATTTTACCTAGCGTTTTCTAGTCGGCTTTCCCTGTATATTAAGCTTGCTTATAATATAAGCTGTATACTTAGTATAGTTATTAAGGCTAGTACTTGAAACTTAAGGTATATTAATAATTAATTAATAATTAATTATAAGATAGGTTATAATAGGTAGATAAAGTTAGGAGAAAAAAGATAAGGACGGTATAATTGCTTGTGTATTAATTCGTAGCTAATTAAATAAAAGCGGAGCTAGTCTTGGCTGAGCAGAAAAGTGGGGCTAGTATCGGGTGGGCACCTGGACCTAATATCATGTCTTCTAGGTCCTCTCCAAGTTGTCCCCCGAACCGACAGCCAAACTCTGGAGCCAAGTCCACCAAGCCCACCAAGCCCGCGCCCCCCTGCCCTTCCCTGCCCTTCCCTTCCACTTCCACTTCCGCTTCCATATTAGGCCCATGTATCCTCTTTAACTTGGCAAGTCGCTCCCCTCACCTCCAATGCACCTGCCCGTTGACAGTCAGACCACCCGTTGCTGCAAGTGTCGCCCACTCTCGACTTGAGGCACCCCGGCCACCCCCCTCTCTCCATGTTGTATATTCTGGCCTCCGCCTCTCTTTGGTCCTCCGACACCATCCGTCCACCTACACACATATATCAACGCAACGCAACGCAACCAGGCCACAATCACAACCTGCTGCTCGAGAGTCGCCTTTGCTTCCCGGCAGTTTCGCTCGTAACCTTGCCACTTGCCTTGTCTGTCGACAATCTCAACGCTCTCGCACCCCATCGAACCAGCGCAACGCTCTTTGCTCTGCCCGCCTCGGGCGCATTCGGGCGCAATTTCGTGTCATCGACTCGCATTGCAGCCCAACCAACCTCGCTGGCCGCACGCGCCAACCTCGACAACACCAACCTTATTGCTTTGACGCCGAAAACATCAACTTCACAATGCTTCTCCCCTCGGCACTCTCTTGCGACTCGGCGCAGCCGTCGCGGCCCGCGCTTCAGTCCAGCTTCTTCTCTCCTCCCGCCAGTCCGCCCACCATTACCTCTGCCACGGCTCTCGGCAATATCATGACGACCTGCCGATCCTTACAATCGCTCATTGCGACGCCTGCTTCTTCCTCTTCCCTATCTATTGTGCCGCCGCCATCCTTGGCGCAGTTGCCTACACCTCCCTTGGCTCATGCTGCTCTGCCGATGAAGCTTCGTCTGCGGGCACGTCCTACGCTCTCAAACTCAAGCATTAATAGCGAGGACTTGTATGCTCCGAGAAGAATAGTCAAGCGGCCTGCACCTCCGCGCGGCATCAACAAACGTCGCCGCGCCGGGGGCGATGACATGGGCCGGGGAGATGTCCCATCAGAGGAAGAGGACATGGACAGCGATGTCGAGTCTGGAAGCGACAGCCAGCAGTTGCAACCACGCTCAGACGATCGACCTGAAGAGCCCGCTGCTCCCACGACACCAAAACGTGCACGGATAGCCCCAGAGCGGCTACCACTAGGCTTGGAACGTTCCGACTTTCACGACATCCATCGTCTAGAGGGCGGATGCTCCAGCGATGGCAAGGGGACAGAGGTCGAGGTGGAAGCAGACGGCGAGGAGTGGAGCGCAGAGGACGACCGTATCCTAGTCGAGCTCGTCCTGGAGAAACTCAAGCTCGCCAAGTCGGAGTGGCACGACTGCGCCCGCAATCTGGGCAAGGACAGACACAGCGTAAATCGACGGTGGAAGAGCCTCATCATGAGAGGGGACGTTGGTCTCAAGACGAGATCAAGTAACCGCCGTCGTCTACACTCTACCTGGCGGTGAAGTTGCTCCATTACCACCCATTTTCATGTTATATATATTTCTTCCCCCATCTTTTTGCGTCTACAAGGCAGCAAGCAAATTCACGGCAACGACAGAACACAACGACTAGCATCTCGACTTCATTTCACGCGGGGGGCTATGCAAGACGCAGCTCCCTTTTTTTTCACACAAGCTATTTATTTGTTTTATACAGCTGGTCCCACAGCGAAAGGGCCAGCTTTGGCGTTTGGGCAGAGGTTTCAGGATCTGTAGAGATAATCAACAGCCTGGAGAATGAAACGTTTTCATGTATTTTGGTCTGGAGATATCCCCCTCTGAAAGAGGAAAGTGTTTGGAAGCACGGTTCGGCTTTTTTTTTTTTTTTTTTTGGTTTATTCCTTCTTTCTACTAGCGCCCGTGGATGGATTTAATCAAAGGGTTGGTTCTGCTTGGGCACGATGGGTAGTAGTAGTAATTACAACCAAAAAGTCAATGCTATCAATTGATCCGTCCGTCTTGTCTCGTGCCACCAAGACGCACTAGCGCCGCGCCAAATGGCCGCCGGGTCCACAGTCTTTGCCCCCATCAGGGTCCGGTCCGCAAGGGCCCGCCCGCGGTTGTAATTTATTTTTGGCGCTTGATGCGCCTTTTTTTTCTTCTTTTTTCTTTTGTTTGGCTTCCCAGGCCCCGTCGCTTCACATGGTTTCCCGCGGCGTCCTTCTTGCGCCCTGGTCCTGTTGCGGCATTTTGCTGTGCACACAGCCGGCCGGCCGTAGGGGAAAGTAAACCAGCGCGTCTACGTCGTGCGGGACAAAGCAGGCTGGGGCCAACAGAACAGATGGATGGCCTGCGGTGCGAGCAGATGCGAGGCGGGATGCGGGACCGGGGGAGGTTGCGTGGGGGAGAAGGACTGCCGCGGGCTGGGGTTGAACGCGTGCTTGCGCTGGCGAGCATGATTTGCCAGAGGGACTTCATCTTTGCCCACCCCGTAGCGACAGGAGGAGGAACGGTGCCAATCTTATTCCAGAGGCAGGGTTACATACTGACACGGCGCGTGGGTACAGTGAAGCAGCAATTGTACGCTCTATGCTTGTCTATCGTCTACCATGTTGACAAGAAGGCGCCATTCCGACCCTCAGACCATGTCATATGCCAATGTCTAAACAAATGCTCAAAGGCTAACCCATATCTATTTTTGCGCCGACATAAACCCGCTCATGCAAACCCCCGAGCGTCCTAATTCCCTCTTGCCTAGCCCCGTTGGCGGGGTGTGACAACGTCCGCGCCCTACGGGGGCGTCATCTTCCCTTCCAGCATCATCTTGCGAACTTCTTGTTCCATGTTCTGTTCTGCGCCGTGCGTATCTTCCAGCGCCCCGGTAACCTTGTTGGCAAGCTCAATCTTCTTCTGGCACGCCTTGTAGACGAGCTCTTCGATTGTTTGCGAAGCAATCAGTCGGACCACCTCGACGTCTCGTTTCTGCCCGAGGCGATGGGCCCGGTTCTCCGCTTGGATGTCGTCTTGCGGGTTGTCCGACTGGTCAAAGATGATGACTTTGTTTGCGGCGGTGAGGTTGATGCCTGTACCGCCCGCGCCAGTCGTCAACAAAAACACTGGGATGTTTGCATTCCCGTTAAACTCGTCGATGAGCACCTGTCGCTCTGAAACATCCGTACTTCCCATCAGAACGCGATGATCAATGCCCTGCAGAGCAAGAACCTCCTGTAAAAGGTCAACCAGCCGAGAGAACTTGCTGAACACGAGCACTCGATCCCCGTTCTCCTGATACTGCCTGATAAGCTCTAGTAGCTTCGTGACCTTGCCGCTGTCCAATTCCGCAGCAGAAGATATGTCGAATTGCTTGAGCAACCTGGGATAGTCTCGACACCACAGGTGAAGCTCAAAATCAGACGAATTCTTGAGTTCTTGCACCAGATGCTTGATATCCGGCTGATGGAGCTCAGATTGTGGAATTCTATCCATGAGTATCTTGCCCATCTCTGTAACCATTTCATCTGTAAAGTGCCGTCGGAACAACAAGGGATGCAATGCTGCTTTTCGGAGCTGTATCCACGCATTGTTTTGATCATTCTGTCGCCCCTTGGCCTTGGATGCACGTAAGGATGGCTCCAGCTTGAAGAGCTCTTCGTACTCGGCGTATGTCTTCTTTTGTGAATCAGTCATGTCGCAGTGCACAACGGTGCAAATCTTTGGCGGCATATCTGACAAAACCTGGTCCTTTCGTCGCTGCAGTATGAATGGTTCCAGAATAGTTCGCGCACGTCTAACACGTTCGGCATACAAGAAAGCTCCGTTCGACACGTCTTTAATCGTAACCTTTTGGCTGAAAATATATCGAATGTCATCCATGTAGCCGTCAAACATCTTTGGGTTAATGAAATTTAGCAAAGCAGTCATTTCAAGGAGATTATTTTGCACCGGTGTTCCTATGCCCAAGTTAACTCAAGAAGCTCGGAAATAGTTGCGCATTGATTTCTCTCACCAGTCAGGAGCATCTTCCATGTTGCAGTGATGCGGCGCAAATCTCGATAAATCTTTGTTTCTGGGTTCTTCATTTTGTGACCCTCGTCAAAAACTGCTGCATTCAGATCAAACGACTGCATGGCCTCGATATCTGCATCCGAGTTGATCTGTGAATAAGTGGCCAAAACGACATGATACGACTCGGGATCTCGCTCGACTTCATAAGCGATTTCAGCTCGCTCCGATTTAGAGCCTCGGTAGCCCACAACGGACAGATCTGGAGCAAATCTCTCAAACTCATGAAGCCAATTATTGTAAGTGCTCGGCGGCACCACAATCAAATTTGGCCACGGTCGGTTCGCCTTGGGTTCCCTTTCATATTCCTCAACCATATGACACATGAGCGAGATGACCTGACAAGTCTTGCCCAAGCCCATCTCGTCAGCCAGAATACAGCCAATATCATAGCTGCACAACAATGACATCCAATTTAAACCAAAGAGCTGGAATGGCTTCATTTGGCAATGTCCATCCATCATCCTGGGCTGCCGAGGTACCAATGGTGGTGTGTACTTGGAAGTCATACTGTTTGGCGTAGGGGGCATATCGTTATCGGGGGATGCTCGACTACTTCGCTTGTTGTGACCAAACATGTCAAGGTCCCAACTGTCCATTACACTCTTGACTGCTTGCCCCTTCGTTTCACACTTCGCAACGACGTCGTCAATAGCTGTCACGGCGTTGAGAAACACTTCAACAGCGTCAACAGCGGACTCTCCTATGCCGACTCTCGGCGACTTTCGAGCACCAGCCTTCTTCGTCGCACTGACACGACGGGCTTGTGACAGGTTATCAAACGGCCTTTTCTCCATGAGGGGCTCCAGAAGATCCTCTTTCATACCCGTCATTGCTGCGAGTTCCTTGAGAGTACTTGTATTAACACAGTTGAGTACTCTATCGTCGTTCTCTTCTGATGGGGCGGGGGACGGCTCGGCCTCAAACGCATCTTCTTTATCATTGTCGACGAGGTCAATCACCACGGAATTTTTCCTTGGGGGTGTCAGCCCGTCAAAAGACTTTTGCGGCGAGGAATCGTTTCGCTTTTTCAATCCTTGGACAAGCCGGCGCTTCTGTGGCTTTTCTTTCTTCTGGGGCGGACTTGAAGGGAGAGAAGGCGACGTGTTTCGATCAAGCGATATTGGTCTCCTTGCGTTATTCTGCAATGTTGCCTTTGATACTAACCGCCTCTTATTTGGCTTGCTGGATTCTGGAAAGATACTCTTGCCTGTCTGCTTCGGCGCACTTTCCAGCCAGATGATTGCATCGTCAAGGTCGTTCCCACACGCTCTAAGCGCTTCTCTCACTCTCTCTGAAGGATACTTGTCGCCGAAAACATCATATATCTGTCGCAACTTATTCTTGGTTTCTCTCTCCTCAGCAGCCGGGTTATACACAAATTCGGCAATCTTTGCCTTAAACGTGGTTGGCCGAATGTCCCCCCTAGGTGGTGATGAGTCGCCCTCGTCGTCAGAAATCAGACTTATTGGCTCTGCGGCGGGTCGCTTGGATTCCTTTGAACGAGGTGGTGGTGGTCGAGGCGGTGGCCGAAAGAAGGTTCCCGCAGGTGCGAGGCGAGAACCCAGTCTCGAGGGCTCCTTTGGCTGGAATGGCGAAGAAGCAGGAACTTCGATGATGCTAGCGGGCGAAGAGGAGCGGTCCATGGCCAATGCTAAACCCGGCTTGCTCAAAATCTGTGTCGGTTGTGTAATCTCCCGTTCTCGTGACGGGTCGCGCAAGAATGCTGATGGTGAGCAGGGAATAGTGTCCCCAGCTAATTCATCGATATCATCGAGACCAGTAGGGACTCGTGAGATGGACGGATTTCGTGGAGCGGTACTTGAGTGCCGTGTTGGCGGCGGAGGCGATGAGTCGATCATGGCGAAGGAAGAGAGGTGAAGGCAGAAGACACCAACATTGGCTGGCGCAAGCAAAGAGTTCCAACTTGGCAAAAATGACAACAAAGAGCAAACAGAGTGGGTATTGCAGCTGATTCGACACTCATGAAAGCAACATACACGGCTCACGCACCCCTCCTGGCCCAGCTCTCAGTGTAGGAAGAGCATTCGAGCGGCACAGGTGTTGGGAGGGGTGGGAACGGTGCAAAACCACTTTAACACTTCAACGCCCAGAGTGGGTTAAATTTCGTGACGGCTGTTGGCGTCGCGGCGCGCTTTGACGCCCGCCACCATTCGCGAAGTCACGTGTGACTTTGATTACACGCGGAGGGATGCATGGCCAGACGTGGCCAGACATGGCCGGCCACTTCTTCAATTTCCTGCTAGAGGAATAATTGCCATCAAGGAACCCTGAAATAAACGGCTTACGACTGGGAATAATTTGCCCACAAGTGTCACTTAAATAAACGTTACAGACTGTAGCCCAGGCGCTTGGTAGGCCTCAACCGAACTTTCCATCCTTGAACTACTCGCAAGTGGAGAGGCACCTGAACTGCCATCGTACCGAGTAACTACACCATTCGCGCTTCCATCACAACCACCCAACACCACGGCTACAAACACGAAAACAACCAGAACCCTTCCCCCGTTCCCAACCCCATCCATCTATCACCCCACCCACAATGGCAACCCGCCGCATCATCAGCACCGAAAAGACCATCCTCGAAAAAGACGACCAGCCCGAAAAGTCAAACATATCCCCCGCCGTCCCCAAGTGAGTCCTCACCCACATTCAACCCCCAAGCTTCACACGCAGCCGCTAACCCCGGGCCCTTCCTCCTCTCCTTCCCCATGGACAGGGATGTCATTTTCAAGCTTCTCGGTTTCACATTCGCCATGATCGTCGTCCCCATAAGCTCGTACTTTCTGACCGTCCACACCGTTTTCAAAGGTTCGTCGTTCCTCTTCACGAGTGCCGCCAGCCTTCAGTGCTTTTACTCACGCCCTCGAGTAGGAAACTCCTCCCTTGCAGGAGGCCTGGCCGCTCTTCTGGCCAACGTGGTGCTTATAAGCTACGTTATTGTGGCAATGAAGGAGGATGATTCGGCGACACTGGGAGAGGGTGTCAAGAAACCAGAGACAAAAAAAGACCAATGAGCAATCTGCTGCCATTTTACAGTTCTCATGTATATCTCCGAGTCACCATGTATCATCATTATTGTGGCATGGAAAGCTGTCGCAAACAAAGGGCTAGGTCATTAACTTTTCGAGGGGCGTATCTCTGTTCAATTTGCCAATTCAATTCCATACATTCCTGTTTTGTTCATGATATCTACAGGCCTATTATAGTGGCAGGAATGCGCTGATTGCTCCCGCCTTAGCCAGATCGTGAATGCCGCATAAATTTAGTTGATAAGTGATAATCAAAGGCCCCGGTGACCTGTCTCTCGCTCATTCCGCTGTCAAAAGGGCCCTCCCAGTCCGCCGACCAACCCAGTCACACAAAAACAACATCCGTCAGCCTGCCAGGCCTCTCCTTGAACGCCTGGCAGCAGTCTCCGTCGCGACCATGCCAACCACCGGGGCGTTGTCGCCACATTTGATTCCGTCAAAGCAAGTGTCCTCTCCTCCATCGAAACCCCCCCAGCCAAGCTGTTAGGTTTAACCATTATGATCGGGTATCGAGAATAAGTCGTGGTCAAATAACCCTGATTCCAAGACATTGTTGACCTCTCAAACAGACTGAATCGATAGTACTGTTTCCGACATCGCCAAAACTCCATGGATCCCCTAGCGCGTGTATGTAGACAAAGGAAAATAGGCCTCTATAAGAATACGGTCATCGAAGGATAAGAAGAGCAGAGCTCTAGCTGTTTTTGCTAAAGCGACGGCTAAACCAGCTCTTCTGCTTCTCTGGATTGGCACTTGATTGTGATATTTTTCGTCGCAAAAGAGACCCTTTGCGAGGCACAGATTGGGGGGGAGGAGCCGCCTGGGGCTCCGTAGGAGGTGGCAGTGGCGGCAGAGAATGGTTCTTAACCTGCTTGCCGACAGAGAAGTTTTGAACATCGTACGCATTTGTCTGGCTGAATCCGATGCCATAATCATTGACGGGCTCAGAACGCTTCGCTGGTGATATCCTGTCGATCGAGCTGTTGTCGCTGGACGTAGGGTCCGTCTGATAGCCGGCAGGGTCTGAGCTACCGCTAGGTGCAGCGGATGTTACAGTCTCATATGACCTGTCCTTGTGAGGCATAGGATAAACACCCTGCTCGCGCCCGTACATCTGGTAATGCGACTCGGATTGCACCCTTTGGCTGCGATCCCGAGACATGTGCCTACTTCCCGCATATCCTCTGTCATAGCCACTATTATTGTAGCCGCCGCCTGCATTTGGATTGTCGTAGACGCTGTTCCTTGCCGTTGCCGGTGTGGGCAGTCCATACTGGCTATCTCCCCTGTACGAAACAGGCCGGCCGCCGTAGTAACTGTCTTGAGGGAATCGTGGCTGGTTCGCAGTTTGGACACTGCTCCGTCTATTCCAGTTTGCTACTGAATCAGTGTCTAAAAGCCAGTCGCGTTAGCCACGGATCAGACACGACGAATATGGCAAGTTGGAGTGACACGACTTGCCTGCTCGATATAGTGATTTACGCTGATAGCCACCGTCAATGGCAGCCTCAAAGCTACGGATCGTGTCCAACGGCCGCTCCCATCGGTTTCTGGTTGGGTTTGATCTGTCCGGGTCCGCTGCCTGATATCAGCATACCAACTCCAGCGTTATTTGTAACGTGAACGACAAAACATACCGATGGGGTTCCCCCAGGAATCCTTGTGCTGTATTGCGCGAAGAGAGATTTGAGTCCGTTCCGACTTCATGGCCGCAACCATGGCTAGTACTAATGTTAATCGTGGTTTCGAGAAGTGTGACAGTGCAGTAATCATGATGATTACAACTCCAGCATGCACACGCATCGGATATTGTTAGTCACGTACATGGCTCAGCTTCGTTCATAGCTAATGTGGGATCAGCTTTGCTGTGTAATCGCCTAGCTTCCTTTTCCTCGTGGGTCTCGTGGAAATCGTGCTTGCTCCCACTGCTGCGATGGGTTTTCTGAGAGTGAATGCTGTAACTACGCTGCTTTGTCTGTCCTGTATGTTGTTGTTCCGGCGAAGCTTGTAAAGGTGCTTGCTGTGGCCGCTGCAGCTGCTGCCGCTGTTGATACTGGTCCCCGCGAGAGGCCATGGCGAACAACCGGGGTGTGGGTTCGCTTTTATTGCGTGGATTAATCGATCAGTTTGATGGGTTTGGGCTATCTGACGAGTGTAGCCTGGCGCTCGCGCCAACTTGGACGCTGGCGGAGTCAAGGGATCGGGCGTTTCGAGAGTCTGTTAGTCGGCGGATAAGAATGGATTCTAAGCAAACACGGCTCGCGAACCCAGGGTTCTGGGTGTCCGGGATAGATTGGCGGGACAGCGCACCGGTCCAGGCGTCGGCTCGATAAGGAAGGCCCTTTTGGATCAAAATGCGAAATTGAGGATGCTCTCACTGTGGAGTTGTGCCAGTTGGCTTCGAAAGAAGTGGGAGTTTTAAGCAAGAGGCTGGGCGAGGAAGTCGAATGCTTGCAGCGTCCCGAACCCGAAGCCCGGTGGAACCTGGCAGGAGCTGTGACAAGCTCAAGTGGGAGTTGCTCGAGTTCCTTGGCCGCACAGCCAGGATTTCGGGCGGCGCTTGACTTGGCCTTGTCGCAGAGTGGCAAGGAGGGGGGAGGGGTGGCGCAAGACCCGGGGGTACAAATCAAGGCACCACAAAGGTGAGCCAAAGGTTCAACATTGAATGGTCCAAGGCCTGATGGCGCTGTCGTTTGCGGCGGTAGCTGGGCAACCAAGCCACACGGTCCCTTACTGAGAGATACCTACCTCCTAGGTACTCCGTACTTGAAGATACTGAAAGCGATACCCACTTCAGCCGCCCGCTGTGGGACGATCAGCCAATGTTGAGGAATGGATGGATGGCCGGTCCAGTTCATGGGCCGTGTTGGGTCGTGGGCCACGATGATGCTGTATCCCTAACTATCCTTAACAACAAAGGGTTTGCACAGATTGTGAAGTGCCGTTTCCTGCAATCTTATCACGAGACGGGCGCGAGCCTGTCAATGCTCAAGTGCAGGGGGATGGCGAGCAGGGTTGCAGCAGTGGTGTGTTGGAATTCATTCAACGTGAATTGCTCGGCGGGCTCACTCTTTTTGCTAGGCGGGCTCACGCCCCACCCGATACCTGGTTATCAGGTCTTATGTATATTATAATAGTACTCCGTAGTAGGGAGTATATTATTTCACGGTAAGTAAATATATTGGCATGTTTCACGATAAATAAATATATTTTACCATATATATAGTACATACCGGACTCGTTTCGGTTTATTGCTACACCTGCGCTGTGTGCAATCACCGTGCCCGTCTCATCAAAACCCACCAGCGCTATTCAGTCGGCCAGAACGACAAAGTTACTACCAAACGAACTAATCATCCTTGTCAGGACTTGCCTTTGCGGGCTTGCTGCAGTTCGGCTCGACCACAGCAAGTACACGTACCAAGATAGTGGATGAGGGACACTGCCATCGAAGCCGCCATTTCTGTGAGACATTGCTAATCCTTTTGACGTCAACAAGCAAATTCCATCTGGGAGACGGCCCAACGTGGTCGACTGCGGCCAACATCAAAACAAACGCAGACGACTAGTGTGCTTGAAGACTGTGGGTCAGAAGTCGATGGGCCCGAGTCGCAGTGTCTTTGTTTAGCGAGCGTACGTAAGAACGGCAAACCGTCAATATCTTGCTGTTGATTACGTGTAAACTGAATTGAAGACGTTTGTCGATGGGAGTTCTGAGGTACGCAGGCATCAACGCAGGCAGGCTCTGGAATACGAGGTGGGAAAGGTGGGAGACGAAATTTCCTATCTTTGGAGTGCCATGCTCGTTCACCAGTTGACCAGTCATTGACCAGGAAACTGCCCAAAGGACTTGACAATTGTGTACATGCAGTACATGTACTCCGTAAGAGCTCGAGCAAGTTGCCAATCAATTGATCGCTGGAACGGCAGGCGCTTGCTTCGATGTTCCCTGTCCAGCTGCCAGAATGGAAGGCACCACCAGGAAGGTTTGGCTGGGGGCCCCGCTGTATCATGTGCATCTACGGAGTAAAGTACTTGGACTCAAGTTCTGCATTCAATGCTCCGTGAATCCGGGCCACTCGAACACTCCATGTCGGCACTTCAAATGTTGTTTTTGACCAACTTGCTGATGTGCGTCGAGTCAAGTGGTGCGAGTACATACGTACTGGGTACGGCTTGCAGAGTCCTGACGTATGTACGGAGTACAGGGTCGCAATTGATGCCAAGTCGCAATGCCATGCAGTCCTCGGTACCTGGCGACTAGCCCAGCAAGACTTCAGTAAATAGATACGACAGGACTGCTTATGCTGCGAGCCGTCTTGCCTCGCTTCCAGTGGATCCCATCAATCATGACGTGTCAATTCTCTCAGGCACCAGAAAGAGATGCTAGATGGGCAATGGCCGCAGCTTCAAGCAGGCGTTAGTGGCAAATATCTCCAAGCACCGATCAAAGGGAAACCCGCTCATCAATCCTTTCAACATGTTGGGCGTCGGTGCATCTCCAGGACGGACCCATTGCCACAGTCTCGTTTCAAGTCGGTGGACAGCAGACGATTGAAACTCGCTGCTGCAATGGCACATGGAATCTATTCGAGCAAACAGCAGCAGACTCGAGCTCCGTCGTTTCGAAGAAGCTAAGGAGCTATTCCTGGACGTGGGCGCTTCCATTGCGACGCCAGCCCCAGTGTTTTCTTACGCCAGGCACGCACATCACCACCGTGTTGCCCTGGCCCGACTTCGTGTTCGTTGTCAAGGTTGTGGTTCCTTCACACCATCTTGCTCAATATCAGCCGGCCAAGCCACGGGTTGTTGGACGCTTGGGACACAATTGGCTTTGGCGTGGCCCGAAATGGCCATCTTCCGCTTCCTCGTGTGCCGCAACTCGAGGCCAATTGGCCGTGCAACAATACGCATCGTGACGCAAGTCGTACTCAATTCTTGATCAGCAAAGACAATACGGAGTACGGAGTACCTGTCTGGCGACAACAACGGAAACTGCACTCACTGTCTGTTCGTGCAGGGTTCTGAATCGGCCGAGTGGCGTCGACAGGTCTGTTTTCTCGCATCTGAAACAAGTGGTTTCCCATGACGCTGTGAAACTGCACAAGGGAAAAGCCCATCGTCAGAGGGCGGGAAAGCTTGGTAGATCTTTGGAGAAGAGCAAGCCACCTGGCCCGCACATGCGTCGACGCTATGGCAATACCCGGGCAGCTGCTTCGTAGTTGGTGGCGCTGCCCAGTCAGACAGGAACAATTAGGTTGGACGCCATGCCACTACTGCAGAGTACAGGGTTGGCATATGCACTGCATCGGCGCCAGCTCCATCACACGATGATGCCGCTGACATGGAAAAGACTGAATGATCTGCAGTTCTTCCATGGGCACCGGACAACGGTCAGCATCGTTTTTCTCTTGGTCTCTGTATATCTCTCGGGTCATGTCCGGCGTCGTTTGATCAGCCGTGTGCCACGATCCAAACTGGCTGCCGATGCTTCCGGAACAAAGGTATGGATTGCATGGCCGTTGAGGCCTCGAGGTCCAGTCGCACTGCCCCAAGGCCAACCATGGGCTTTTTCTCCTCAATTTACGGAGTACTGGAGGGCGAAATTCTGCATTACGTGCTGCGTTTTTGCAGTAGCCAACCTCCTCCGTCTTCAAACACTGCGGTACAAAGATGCTGTGCGCATATGCCCGCCTCACCGATGCCAATTGGAGTTATACTTTGCCCACAGTTTCACTATCGTACTCCGTACCGTAGGTTGAATTGCAGTAGTACTACGGAGTAGTACTAGCACTTTGATACCGTTCGATTTCGGCCCACTGTGCTCCCACCAAGCCATCAAGCCAGCCAGTGCTTCGAAGATTTGGGCGATATCTGGGCAATTGCCATGCCCACCGGCTGTCGGATAGTTCGTTTCATCAATATCGGTAAGGCCATTGATCGCCGACCAACCACTGTGGTTGGGTGTTGTGGCCTAGACAGCCATGGCTGATGCCAACTTTGCATCGATCACATTGTTTGCCGCGGCTACCGCTCGAGAGCCGCGACTCAGATCATTATAGGTTGTGAAGTGACAAGTTTGTTGGATTGTAACATTAATTGAATGGGGAGGCTTTGTTTTCCTGGGCTGAGGAGCCGGATACCCTACACCTAGGTGCGCTTCATCTAGAAAGATGGAAGCTCGGCAGCCACGCCCCAGGCTGCGTTGAAGCTTTTTCTCTTTTCCTTTTTTATTCTTTATGCATGATATAGTATTCTGTTTCAATGCCGCTGTGCCATGACTTTGTCTCCCAGTCGTGGCATAGTGCAGCGTGGTCCCTCTATGAACCTTGTCTGCCACCATTTTCGCCCAATTCTCTTGGTTTTAGCCAGCAAATGGTCATCGAAAGGAGGCTCTCCATGTGCAATGTACATGGTAATAATCCTGTCATATTGATACCGGTGTATATCGAATCCCAAGTTATTGGCACCAGAAGGGTGTGCAGAAGCAAGCGGAACGGCGTGCTCGAACTTCAGACAGATAGCCATGACCTCTCTGTCAGATGCAGCGGGGATACTTGCGCATTCACAGAGTACCGAGTTAAAATAGCGTGATTCTGAATGCGCGGCGAGAGTGATGCCTGAATGGCCCCAAGTCTCTGGAGCCTCTAAAATATCGAGGTAACCTCACCCAGACGAAGGCTCACAAAATTCCAAACTTGTGATCTGGCAAAGCGCAAGTATAGGGTACTCACTGTTGAAATCCAGGCAGCGATATCGGAGCTGGACCACGGAGGGTGTTTTTTTTGCAATAACAGCTTTACGGAGATGGGAAGACACAATGGAACGATTTGATACATGGAGGAGACACTGGAAAAGATGAAAGCCTGGGTAACAAAATATCAAGTATCGTGCGTCTGGATGGTCACGACTCACGATATACGTCGCCCGCGGTCGGTAACCATATGGAAAGTATGTCTTGAGCGCCATCTGTTCATATCGCAGGGTTCCTGAGGAGCAACCATTGAACATGATGATTCCTAGTAGCTCTCGACCGGGCCGGCAGACACGTACTCTTCGATATAGGCGGCCCATTAGCGCACCGTCAGATATCACCAGGTCAGCTGTTCCTCCACATGGAGCCCCCTGACATCACCAATTCCTTATTTCACATACATAACAGACAGGCGGGCCAGCGATGTCGACGGTGACCAAAAATAATTCGTATTTGAACGCCAACCCAGTTTCAAAGGCAAATCGATCGAAGGACGAAACGTCGATGATGAGAGGGAAAGAAAAAAAGATTTCAGGCTCGGATCCCGCAGTGTTCACGTCATGCACACACACGAGGTACAAAAAACATGTCCCCAAATGGTTCGAGGATCGACAAGGGTGCGGGTATTTTGAGGGTTTGAAGTCTTTTTTTGAATTGAATGCCTCAAACCAAGGCAAATATGCTCTTTATCCTTGCCTCGACCAATGCAGCCAAATGAAAACCATCCTCACTACCAACTCCATTCCGAATCCTCGCACTTATATCGAAGAGGGGTACAGCATCACACGAACCGATGCACCGAAAGACTTAGTGGGAAGAGGAGAGGTGAACTTGGCGCGGACGACGCCGGAGTTGCCTGTAGGGAGAAAAATCGCATTAGTCCGACCCTGGTGCAAGAGAGCAACTTGTGACCAAAGAATCGCTGGGGGGAGAGTGAAAATATACCGTGTGGCCGGGTGACCTTGCCCCAGATGACGCGGATCTTGGATCCACGGATCTCCTTCTGGCCGCGGTAGACGAAGGCAACCTTCTTGCCGAGGTAGAAGCTGTGGTTGGAATCTCGGTCAGTACGCGGAAAATTCGTGACAGTTCCTGGCCCGTGGGTGTCTTGCGGGCGACCTACTTGGCAGCAGAGGTGTCATCGACGCCCTCGATCTTGATCAGGCTGGTGCCAGGTCTGGTGACGTGGCGGGAGCGCTGGTAGCTCAGGTGACGTCCCCTAATTCAAATCCGTCAGCAAAGAGTTGCCGGTACCGTCGCAGAGTTTCTCATCGGCAGAGCGTGATGCAAGTCGGCTTCCATGGGGTGTTGCACGGCCCAACGCGCGTAACAGGGCGATTCGATCGGCCTTTTTTTTTGTCGTGCAACTCCCATTTCCACCTGACCGCAGGAGACTTCGTTTCGAATTCGATCCTCATCGCGTAGGGATACTCACTTGACGTATACTGTCGAGAACGCGGTTAGCCATAGGTTCTGGTTGCTGGACCGCGCATCGCGAAAATGACGGCCTTGTTCGGTCAAGAAGGGATGGATTGATTCAACTCACGTCTGTGACCGCTCTCGGAAGGCATCTTGGCAGATTCTTTGTGTTATACCACCCTCGCAATCAACCAAAGTATACAAGGAAAGAGTCGTTGGAAACTGTCTTATCTAAAAGACCTTTCCCTGATTGCTGGTGCACGTCGTTGTGTCGTGATGTTCGGCTGAGTAGGAGTGGATGCGGTAATGGTGTGTGGTGTCACTAGAACGAAAATTTGTGCCCTTCAGATCACGTGGGTCATTAGGGCAGCATTTTAAATTTGTGTGGTAGAGTCGGTAAGCCTTGTTACGAAAGTGTGGCTGCGGACGTGGAACGGGCTGCACCGCCACATTGCATTCATAGCCTATCCACTTCTTACCAGCCACTGCACAAGGCACGATGAAGGAACCGCCAGCCCGATAATGAGTGATTGTTATTGGTACGGGAAACAATGGTCAATTGCTGGTGACCCAACGGCAATAGACAGGGCGTCATTTATGTTACTGGACTGACAATACGGAGCGAACATAGTCATTTTCACTTGGTGGTTAAGCTTCGAATTTAGAAATGGTGATGTAATGACGGAGCAGCAACGAGAGGGGTTTGTTCGGGTCGTCGGTCAGGATTACTAGGTACATGAGGCATCTTATCCGGTGGCTGAAGATGATAGATGGGCTGGAAGAATAGGATGTCTTAGATGTCCAGGACGACTGCACGCTCCACCGTTCATTTATCAGCACTTGCGGGCAAAAGAGACGTTTGTCCCACAATGGCGTGCGAGAGCAACGGGATCCGGAATTGCCGCATACATTAACTCCGAATATGGACGAGGTCAAGTTATGTTGCGCCTCGGCTGCGCGTTTGAGCGACTGTTGCGAAGAAATGTGCAGTACTCTGGGCGAATTTGACGTCCGCCTTGGTCTGGCTATAGCTATTCGCAGACAGTATGTTGGCCGCGGGGCTCAAGCCATGCCAGGGACCAGAGGTTGTTACAAGAAAGCCGTGAACTTGTGGCTGTCCTAGGGTGAATTGCTCCGCGGGCTTACTCTTTTTACTAGGTGTGCTCACGCCCTATTCCTTAGAAGTTTAAGTAATTTATAATAAAATATATGTAAATATATTATAATATAATACTTGTAATCTAATAATTTAGGTAAGTATTATAAAGCGTGAGCGCACCTAGCAAAAAGAGTAAGCCCGCTGAGCAATTTACGTCTGAGGCTCTGGGTAAGGGTTCTTTGTTAAGCCATCACTAGGAAAACAACAGAGTCGACTGAGCGAGAAAAACCCCGGAAAGAAGGACCGACATCTGGAGGAGCCAGTAGGTCTTTACATGCACAGCATGCAAATGAACAAATGCTGAGACGGGTGAATAACCTGGTTGCTCGGGAGATGGGAGTTGACACCTGTATTAGCCATCAACTCACAGCCAAGTTTTTTTTGAGATTGTTGGTTGAACCATAGACGGCAAACACACCCACGCATTCATTCAAGCGAATCTCATTGAAGGATCTGAGTGCGAGTGGCGCTGGGAGGCGGAAGGCTCGGAGAAGCTGGACAGGCACCAGACGGGCACGGGCAGAAGCATCAATCGATATCAATATCCATGTCTCTAACGAGGCGCCGCACTCACCGTGGGTTGCATAGCGCCAGCAGGGAAGTGGCAGAAGCTTATCCTAGCATTTCTTGAGCATGCAGACATTGATTAGCTACCTGCATGAGAGCTGCATACTTACATGCGTGCGCATGCGTCACAGCGTCTTTGCGTGAGCGGCAGTGACGGCCAACAAACAGGCCTGCAAAGCATTTATTGGCTGGAGCATTTGCGACGCGGGAAAACTGATGAGACTTGATGGCCTGTCCTGAGACTTGAGCTCTGAAGGACTTGACTACTACCAAGTCTACGATGCTGCCCCGCCTTGTCCGTGATCAGCACCTCAAGCACTGCGTGAGACAGGAGACAGCACCCAAGGACCGGAAGCGGAGCGGACGTGAAGGTTTTCCACCGTTGATGAAGTGATGATGCGCAATTGCTGTGTCATGGAACCGTAAGCCAGCTACGGCGTACTTGGTGTGCCAGGCTGGTGGAAACCAGAACCCAGCGCCCCCCCAAGGCAGTCACCGTCGACGCCGACTCCAAGCCTTGCCCCTCCTCAAATCACTGCCCCTCAGTTCCCGACTGGTGCTGGTCCTGTCTGGTTGCTTTCGGCTCAATGTGTTTACCTCCAACACGGGCAGCTGGGAGCTCGAATTTTCCCGCCAGACAGTGCTACCTAGCTTCATTACTAAGTACTGACTACATACTGGTACAAGGTGCATTGCAGCTTGGGGAATAGACTGGGGCTGGCTGCCCACGAAACACGCCCGTCCTGAGGTCATTATTAACTCCGTCCCAGCTTATCCGGCCCTCTGTAGCCCGAGTCCACTGCCCAACACCTTTCATCATTCCTCGAAAACACTTGCTTCGCATCTCCTTCTTTCTTTCACCCGCGCCCCTCCTATCGAACATAGGTTGATCCCACGACCGTTGTCCTACCCCCTTTCGCCTCTATCCTCGCAGGCATTCAATCTTGTCGCCCGGTGCGATTTGCAGACCTCATCATGGACCACACCCAGGCAGCGTACGTCCAGCCCTTTGGCCCCCAGCCAGCACATTCTACCCCACCATTGCTGGGAAGCTCGGGTTTTTGGGTGGGGGAGGACTTGATCAAGACTCTCGTTAACCCCGAGCTTCACAATCCCTCTTGTCGCGCGCCTTGTGCTGATCCTAGTCGTCGACATACAGCAGAACCATGGAGCTGAAGGAGAATACGTCCATTGTCGTGCTGGGCGCCTCAGGCGATTTGGCCAAGAAGAAGACAGTACGGCCTCCATCTTGTCCCCCGTGCAACTGTTTTCTGCCATCACGTTTGCGCTAACAAAGCTGCTTGCCCTGTCCTTTAGTACCCGGCGCTTTTTGGATTGGTGAGCAGGAATACCCTTCCGAGCTGTCAGCCGAGGCCGTCCAGCTCAATCGAATCGCCAGCATCTGTTGTTCTAACCGCTACCAGTATCGAAATCAATTCCTGCCCAAAGATGTGAGAATCATCGGGTATGCGCGCACCAAGATGGACCACGAGGAGTACCTCAAGCGTATCAAGTCGTACATCAAAACCCCTACCAAGGAGATTGAGCAGCAGCTCGAGAGCTTCTTGGGTCTCTGCTCATACATCTCGGGCCAGTACGACAAGGATGAGTCCTTCGAGGTTCTCAACAACCACTTGGCCGAAATTGAAAAGGGCCGCCCCGAGACTCACCGGTTGTTTTATATGGCTCTTCCTCCCAGCGTCTTCACAATTGTTTCGCAGCATTTGAAGAAGTGCTGCTACCCTCCCAAGGGTATCGCCAGGGTTATTGTGCGTCGACGTGTCCCTCGAGCCATTCTCTATTGCCCGCCAAGTACACCACATGGCCTGCTAACTGGTGTTGTTTCAGGTTGAGAAACCTTTCGGCAAGGATCTCGCAAGCTCTCGTGAACTCCAAAAGTCACTCGAGCCTGACTGGAAGGAAGAAGAGCTGTTCCGTATTGACCATTACCTTGGTAAAGAAATGGTCAAGAATATTCTCATTCTCAGATTTGGTAACTCCTTCCTGGGCGCAACTTGGAATCGACACCACATTGATAATGTTCAAATCACCTTCAAGGAGCCATTCGGAACTGAGGGACGTGGAGGATATTTTGATGAGTTTGGCATTATTCGAGACGTCATGCAGAACCACTTGCTGCAGGTTTTGACTCTCCTGGCCATGGAGCGACCCATTTCGTTCGACTCGGAAGATATCCGTGATGAGAAGGTGCGCGTCCTGCGTGCTATCCCTGCCATAGAGCCCAAGAATGTTATTATTGGACAATACGGAAAGTCGCTGGACGGCAGCAAGCCTTCATACAAGGAAGACGACACCGTCCCCAAAGATTCGAGATGCCCCACTTTCTGTGCCTTGGTTGCGTACATCAAGAACGAGCGCTGGGACGGTGTTCCTTTCATCATGAAGGCTGGCAAGGCCCTGAACGAGCAAAAGACAGAGATTCGAATCCAGTTCAAGGATGTCACTTCTGGTATTTTCAAGGACATCCCGCGAAACGAGCTGGTTATGCGCATCCAGCCCAACGAGAGTGTGTACATTAAGATGAACTCGAAGCTGCCTGGCCTGAGCATGCAGACGGTGGTTACTGAGCTCGATCTTACTTACCGACGACGATTCTCGGATCTGAAGATTCCCGAGGCTTACGAGTCTCTCGTCCTGGACTGCCTCAAGGGCGACCACTCCAATTTTGTTCGTGACGATGAGCTCGATGCCAGCTGGCGCATCTTCACTCCCCTGCTCCACTACCTGGATGACAATAAGGAAATTATCCCTATGGAGTATCCATATGGTATGTTGAGCCTCAAGACTCCCTGCTAGGGCTAGACAGACTGATGTTCATTGTGTTTTAGGTTCGCGCGGCCCTGCTGTTCTCGATGATTTCACTGCTTCGTACGGCTATAAGTTCAGCGATGCCGCCGGCTATCAATGGCCCACGACTACGGCTGCACCACCAAACAAGTTGTAAGTTGTCGCTGTTATTGTTGACCATGTCTGTACTATTTTGGAAACGCTTTTGCTTCAATAAAATTGCGAGCTAACTCTATGTCAGCTAAACGGCAACACCCATGCAAATTGCTTAGATGGATCATGGGAGTGACTTGCTGTTGGCGAGTCGGTATATTGAAGTCGTTCCATTGGCGGCCAATACAAGAAAAGGAGCGCCATGTGACGCTTATTTATTATTAATGTCCATCAGCGGATAGGGAACGCGGCCGGATAAATAGAGCAAAAACATTTTCAATTTCAGCTTATGGTAGTTTGGCGCAACAAAAATGTCCCAAATGTAGACTTTTGGACTAGATGTTGTGTGTTGAAATGAGTGCCTATCGTAAATTGTAACGGGATTAATTGCCTCCGCGATACTCCATTACGCCTAGTTTGCCGATGGGCGAACCGTCCCCACATGCTACCGAAGGGGGCTGATTATGTAATGAGCCAAGCGCCCAAGAATGGAAAATATGGCCCGTGCGTCTGCACTCACATGACCCGGCCTTATCCAAGAGGCGTGGAACCACAGCAGCAATGGATCGCAATCACCACTCCGTCCATCAGAATCACTGCAATCGCGCGTTGCATCTCTCAGAGAAGTGAATGCTAGCGTCAACAGATCACTTACATTTGTATCAGTATCAATACCACAACCTCGTACGATCCCCACCCTCTAGTCACGTCGATCTCCCCTTGACACTGTCCAAAATCTTCGAGACAAGGTCTTTGTTTCTGGCTCTCGTCCCCGACACGCGAACACAGTCCGTACAGCCGCCGGAGACCGCTTTCCTTCTTCTCGACATCAGAATAATCAGTAGCCAAAGGGCTCTTGATCTGGTTCATGCGACGCCTCCACGTGCTTTAGCGCCTTTCGCTGGACACGGCGGACGGGAGTCCCAGAGAGCATGCGCCTCTTGCGCTAACCTCTGGAAGAACCGAATTCAGGCTCCCATGGTTGGCAAAATCATCCTTTCACGACGTAGAACCACCGCCGTTTGCCGAACGAAGTTGTCAGGGGCGACGGTTGTGGAATCTGTTTCTGGAGAGGCGGGCCGTTGGAGGAGGGTAAATGCCCGGCGTCATCACCATGGAATCGAGCGGCCACAATGGCACGCGCACCGATCATGATAGGGATTCCTCCATGAACGGTGTTAACGGTGCCAATGGCACCCCGCAGGACTCAGGATTTCCAAAGGAGAAAGCTTCTGCTGCTTCTGCTGCAACAGCGACAGATGGTAGTGCCAAAGCTATCAACGGCAACGACGAATCACGATCGCAAGAATCGAATCAAAACGGAGAAGCCGAAAGAGTTATAAGCCGCATGAACGACCTCCCAGACGAAATCGTACACATTACTCAAGGATTTGTTCCTTTATCACTTCTTCTTACGCGCCTAGCACAGACCTCACATAATGCCCTTCAGGACAAAGTCGCCGAGATGGCCAAGATGCCTTTACCAGCGGCGGCGGCAAACGGCAGTTCATCGTATTCATCCAGCGGACCAGACGATAGCTCGGCAGATAACTTGAGGAAGAAGGGGGCACTGACTAACTTTGCACAAGAATGGCATGGAAAGTGGCTTAAGGCCCTCGTCATTGCAGAATGGAGCAGGAAGGCTCATTTGGTCAGCAAACTTATTGACCTCAAGTTTCACATAGATCAACAAAGGATCCTTTACGACGCCGCTCTCGACGAGATGGTTAATGTGAAAAGGGACCTGACATTTGCCCGTATGCCAAGTCCGGATTTAAAGACTGCTCTCCAAGTGCTTTCTACCGGAAACGCTCCTTGGATGCCCGATGTAAGTGACAACAATGTTTGATTCATGAGATCTGACATGAAGGTGCTAATTGGGTTTGATAGCTTGGATATATCGAACCGCCCACCCTAACACCAGAGGTGCAGCTGAAGTGGATAAACGAGTTGAACACACTGCTATCACTGAGACTTAACCTTGACGATTTCGACAAGATTCCGTATCATTTTCGCAACTACGAGATCAGTTCCGGACGAGTTACATTTAAGGTTGAAGGCGAATTTGAAGTTGATTTGACCATCGCGGATGAGGATTTTGAGAAGCAGTTCTGGTTCATCGACTTCCGATACGCTTTTACGCCAGCAGCCTCGTCAATCTCCGAATCATTAAGAAATTACCTGGAAAACTGTGTGAATGATGTTCTCGGGAAAGAAGGTCTACTGGGCTGCTACCAGTTTCTCCACGAGCTTGTCCTAACGACCAAGATTCATGAGTTGAAAAGACAGGCCATGCAACTAAGTCGCACATCTTGGACAGGGACATTGAATGTGGAACCACTGAACCGGGCGCTTTCAATCCAGTACTGGACGGGACGGTCTACAACCATGGGGTCCAAGAGCTGGATTATAGTGGCAGTCAACAGCAATCGCTCAAGAAACGGCAAAGAGGCTGCCTCGTCGACAAGCCAGTTGGTGGTAAATTGGTACCGAGACAATAAGGAGGTGAAAGATGTAGAGATTGAGTTCAATGTGAACGAGCTCTCGGCAGAAGCTTTGTTAACAAATGTCATTGCTCGGCACATAGAGCACATCCTCACCAGCATACACGACAAGCTTTTGACAGTGGCGCGGTTCAAGAATCACGAAGCCAGTATGGCTCTTCGAGTATCGAGGACCGACCCTGCGTTTTCCAGTTTGACGACACAAGTAGGACACAGCGGAGAAGCTTCGATGCTCCTCGAACCTATGACGGGCGTATTCGCTTTAAAACCACCCTCAAGGTTTACTATACAGCCAGAGCACCAGCTTAACATGGGAAAAAACCCCGCGGAAGATGGTCTCAACTGCTTGGAAGTTCTTCGCTGTGCCGTCATGGAGGATGAGCTGCACTGTCGGGCGACGTTGATGGGGTGGTTTGTAAGAAAACCACCAATGGCGGCGGAAGAACTGAAATCGGCAATCAAGGTGCGAGACTGGACTCGGGTCATCTGTTTGCAGAAGGATGGGTGGGGTTCGAATTGGTTTGTGGTCGTTGTGTTGAGCTTGAATGGTGACGAGTGGTGGCTGCTCGAGTCGTAAGCCTTATTTTCCCCCACCAGTGTGCCCTGTGACCTATTCCCGAAGGCTAATCTGGATTATAGAAATCCCAACGAGGCAAGCAAAACACTTAGATTCAAGGCAAAACTACCCTTCCACAACGGCTACCCCGACTTGTCAGATGTTTTCTGGGACAATCTGGCATTCTTTACCACCGGAGTTATTGCCCAATCAGTCGACCTCCGAGAATTGCACCGACAGAAAATTAAGAGCAGGTCAAGCAATAGAATTAGCTTGTCTACATCTCAAACAGTGCGACTGCCATCAACCGATGTGGCACTTTCTGCATTGTTTCCCTCCATGGTCTTTGACCAGAGCAAGCCAGAGGAGGACGCTTTGTCAAACAGCGAAGGGCAACCCAGTAACTTGGAGCTTCTGTCACTTATCCAGCAGGCGTCCGGTGCTGTCCTGGTGCGAAAGAAGGCGTGGGCAGACAACATTGTCAGCATTACTTTCAGGGGCATCAGATGCCTATCAAGGGCTGAAAATGCTGATGACGGAAGCAAAGAAAACGAGCTTATTTGTACATCGGAAGCAACCCTCAAGGTTAGGAAACCTTCCAAGTTTGCTTCGCTCGACGGTCTCGCGGACCGTGATGTATCTTACAATCCTAAACGAGGCGAGTTCGCCCTGCGTATACAACGCGCAGTAGGCAGGCCTATACTCGATTCGCTCAAGTCGCGAATCAAGGCCATTGACCGATTCGTCAACTTTTTGGAAGCGTTGGAGAGTGCCAATGGCACCATTACCACCGAGTCAGTGACTCTACGGCAAATAACATTTTATTACAGCGAACTTCAGACCAAACAGAGCAGCAACGATGCAGACCAGGTCATGGAAGACTCGCGCAAGCGTTGGCGTGTGGTTTTGGATCTGTCCAAGGATGACATTGACATTGAAATTGAGAAGGGTAATCCCCATCTCCGGGTCCTCGACTTGATGAGACAGCTGGTCAATAGTGATGGCGGCATTGGGGTCTTGACTGCGTGGCTCCCCGCGTCGCTGCCGGCGCTCCAGGCCATTGACAAGATGGAAACGGAATGGGAACCTATTCAGGCTGCCGGGCAGGGCCGCATAGAATTCTCCATGAAGACGGTGGCCTGGATGAGCGTCGAATACACCATGACATCAGACGCCAAGACACTCAAGAACCCTATCCGGCTGCAAGTACAAATGCAGCCCCGCCGCAGCCAGGCGTGGTGGCACGTTTGGCGATCCGACGCGGAACCAAACGCCGACGACAGGGTTTCCACAGCCTTGCAACCGATCTGGAACAAACGCGGCGACAATTGGTTCGGCCTCTCCACCGGCGCAGCTGGTCGTCCGCAAGACGGCGTGGTGAAGATGCTGTTGGCTGTGGATGAAGCGATTCGGAGCACGATAACCAGTGGACCCGGTGTGACGCAGGGCAACGAAGTCGTTGTTCTGGATTAGACGATAAATGGGAACAGCGTAGAGGTGCGGCTTTGTCGTTTTTTCCCCCTGCAATGCGAGCTAGTGGGTGTCCCTTTTCGAAAAAAAAAAGTTTTTTGTATGCTACGCTTAATGATACCTCGACATATAAAATGGGTGGCGGAGTTGGAATACCACGCTGTGCTTGGGGCAGCGGGGGTAGGTAGCTGAAATATAGCAGCGAATACTGGCATTTCCATTTTCTTTTTGGCACGGGGTCATGCTTGACGATGCATCGGGTTTAGGTGTTTAGAATAGGGAGGGCGGGATGCAAGCAGTCCACGCCGCGTCTTTTGTATAAGAAACTACTGCTACATGGGGACTTGCGCGACGCACCTCAGCCGAGGGTCTGGTGAACATGTACAATTGTGATCAATGACGGGACGTCTTAGCCCGGCGTGCACCATAGGGGCCTGCCCGTTTCGCCCGCCGAGCCTGGACCCCGACATGTCGTGAAGAGGGCCTGGCAGCTCTCTGATATAGACACTCTCTTGGCCATTTCCAGAGACGGCACGTCGGTCACGTATACTCTGCCGCCCGCATCCCGGTGGTGACCTTCAACTTTGGGACCCTGACAGTCCCCGAATTCGCACATGCCCTTCTTCCTGCCCTGCTCGCATTGGCACGGAGCGGGCGTTGCCAGGCGCTCCATGACCTCCTTGACGGCCGCCTTGACTTGCTCTTCATACAGAGAGGCAGGGGTGTGTTTCTCGCCTTGTCAACCTGCTCTTGGATGTGTTTTGTAACATGGGGCAAGTCGGGGATCGTCACGCCCAAGATGGGCGCAGGCGACGTCTCCGCTTTGAACCACTCGTCTAGGAACTGCTTTCTAAATTCGCGCTCTAGCTTGACCGTGTGGTTGAGCGCTATGCCCTCCAGCTTCACATGTAGCTGATGCCTGGCTTCTGCTATCGTGGCGCAGATTTGCCGCTTCAGCTCCGGCCGCACATGGGCGCCGACATCAGCTTGTTCCTGTGCCGCAGGAATTGTCGCGTTTTCCGACAAGACCCTGTGCGCGGCGTGCAAGTCGCCCGTGAGCTGCGACGCCTGGAACAAGGTGAGGATCTGGTACGTGGCGAACTGGGTAGTCGCGTTGGCGAAGAACTCGTCTCCTCTGAGATGGGCGAGCAGCCTTTCCACGTTGTGACGCCAGCCCTCTGCGCCTTTTTGGGCGAGCACGTCGCCGTCCCAGAATTTGCTGCGCTCGTTTTCTGAATTGATCCAGGTGCCGAGGGCTTCGGATACTTGCATGACGAGGGGCGATTTCCCAAAACCCGGCTACTAATAAAGCATCTTCGGCGAAGCATAGCGCAGTGTGGGTGACGGAGGTGTGTCCCCGTTCTACTTCATCGGCGGCGAGCTGTACGGCGCAGCCAATTCCGGGTAAGATGGATGTTACGACGGCGGCCTTGTCCAGGACACGCTGGAGAAGACGTCTGCCACGGCTTTGCCGTAGAGGGCGAGGCCGGCAACGACCAGGGCACCTCCGGCAATCTTGTTGGTAAAACCGGCGATTCTGTCGACCCGCGGCGCTTTAAACTCTGGCAGTCGTGTACTGAGCTCGGTGTACAGCTTATCCTGCTTGGCCACGTTGCCATAATTATACTCTTCTAAAAGACGATTAAAGCTTTCTTTAGATTTCTCGCCGGCTTCCGCTATGAGTTCGCCGTCTTGCGTCTTTTCGACGGTAGGCCCCTTGCTTTCCGCGTCCTTGGCATTGGTGTTGACGGCGACGCAGGGCACGCCCGCCCGTTTGCAAGGGAGAGAAGCATCCTTGGGCTCGTTTACAATTTTCCCTTGGTGCGCATCATACCGGTCAATGTCGAGTGGATCCGCGTCACCGTCGGCGTCGTCACCAAGAAGAGCGAGTCGTGCCTCTCCGTATTCCACGACCTTGTCGGCAAAGCCCGCCGTGTCGAAGCGCTCGAGTAGGCCGTCATCTTGCAGCTTGCGCACGCCGCAGACGGCCCAGCTGACGCAGCTCTCGGACGGGTTTTCCATCTTGTTTGGCCACTGGACCTGCGAGAGCAGCTCGTCCACCCTGTCGACCGAGACGGTGCTGGGCAGCGTGCCGATTTTGATGCGTGCAAACAGCGCACGCTGCCGGAATGGGTTGATCGTCCTCTTCTCATACTTGAATAGTTTGGTATTCTCCTCCTGGTTAATGGGGTGAAAAAGGGTTGTTGATTTGTCCTTTTCTAGGGCGCCCTCGGGGGTGATGTGAATGCCCCAGTGGAACGCTTCGATTCCTGCTTTTTGGCGCGCGGCGGCGTCTAAGGCGCGGCCGTATAGGGCAATCATGATATCGCTGCTTGATTGTCGCTTAAGTAGGAGGCTAGAGTCACGGTTAGTCCGCACATTTACGACGCCGAGGGCTTGACTGTGCAGAGACCAGACGAGTAGGTATAGTAGAATAGAAAGGACTGTCATGTTGCCGACTGTTTACAAGACTTGGGCGTTGTACCTGCGGCGGCAAGGCCATGTAAGCTTCAAGGAAAATAGTCTTGATTCGGATCTAGGTTAAGCGCAGCTTTATATAGATTTCGTCCATGTTGCCTACATCTCTGAGACTATGCAAACTGTGAGCATCGCATCGTTGAAGCCCTCAGGGATAGCGGTCTTGTATCCGGGCCAAGTACTATCAACCTTTATGCCAACCCTTGCATGTTGGAACAATACTGCAGTTTGCATCTATTACATTAGTCATGTTGCCTAGAGCAATTTCTTGATTTTTTTTTTATGCAGAAAATAATTAGCGGCCCTCATCTGTATCTTGATACTATGCGGGCAAGACTCACAAAACAGGTGGTTACGGTCAAATAGCGCATCCAACACATCCATCTCTGTCATGGTCGATGATTTTTCGTCGGGACTCGGTGTCTGAGCAACCATGGCCGCCGTTCTGGACCAGAGAGCGGGGCCGTGGACGGCTGTTAAAATGGGTCACTTATAACGGGTACAAATTACGTACTTATTACCTAGATAAGAGTAGGCTTTAACTTATATATAAGTAATTATAATAATAAGTACTTTTATAAAAAAAATATATATAATTTTTTTTTTTATAATTAAATTATAAACTTATATTTATATATTATTATAATAATTAATATTACTTTAAGTATAATAATTATAAACTTAAAAAACTTTTAAATTTTTTATAATTTTTATTAAAAAATTAAGTATTTAAAATATTTTTTTTATATTTATTTAATTATAATTAAGTATTTAATAATTATTAATATTATTTTTTTAAATATATAATTATTAATTAAATTTAAATTAAAATTATTAAATTATTAATATAATTAATTTAAAG
>AZNH01000117.1:0-43382 GCA_000814955.1 Metarhizium guizhouense ARSEF 977
AACAGAAAAGACAAGGGAAATAATGGGTCTAAGACACTGGATAGTGGCGATGATAGTAAGAAGGAGTATCTGAAGGAGGCAGGCGGATGCTGGTGTTGTGGCGGGATGCATTTCAAGCATGATTGTGCAATCTGGCGCCAGACAAAAGCAGGAAAGGCTTGGCTAGCCTCTGAAAAGGGGAAAGCGAGAGTATCTCTGGAAGGCAAAGAGAATGCAAACGCACCCAGGGAGCTTGACGACAGTGGTAGCGAATCTGAGAAATCTGCCTACTTGCTTCCTAACGCAAAAGTGACAGCTCCTCCACAATGGTATCTCGACAGCTGTGCTTCCGTCCACATCACCCCAAGGAGAGACCAGTTTATCTCAAAGTTATCCCCTGTAAAGACGCGTGTGGAGATTGCAGACGGCTCTGAAGTCCGCTCAAAAGGGAAGGGAGATGTGAGGATCTTTTACATCTCACAGAAAGGAAGAGCAAGCTCGACGATAGTACGTGGGGTGCACTATATCCCAGAGGCAGCGAGCAGCCTGCTATCAGTCGGTCAACTGGAAGACAGAGGAGCACACGTTGTTGTAGACTCTCCAGGGAAGACAGTTACGGTGACAAGAAACCAGCAGGAGGTACTGTTTGGTCACAGACATAAGAGGGTGTGGCGCCTGAGCCAGACCAGAGAGCACCAAGCCCATATAATCAAAGAGAATGACGAGGATAAGGAAATAGCTCAGAAGCTAACCCCGAAGATGTCTCAAAGACTATTACATGCTAGGCTAGGACACCCCGGGAAGCATATGGAAGGCAAGCTAGACGCCCTGATGGATGATCTCGGAAACCAGACGTTCTGCCCGCCATTCTGTTCGAGCTGTACTGAGGCAAAAATGACAAGGAAGGCCTCCAGAGAGCCCATGGCTACTGTGACAGAAAAGCTAGAGAGGGTCCATATGGATCTCTGGGGCCCAGTTGAGCCATCACTGCAAGGAATGAAGTATATGTTGACAATCACTAATCAGGCTACAGGGAGAGTCTGGGTTTATTTCTCTAGAGACAAGATGAGGATTGTGGAGAAGATTAAAGCCTGGGTAGTTGTGGCCGAAGCAGAATGTCGACAGTACGGAAAGAGTGAAAAGGGTATGGCCATAAGCTTTGATCGTGGAAAGGAGTTTCTAAATGAGGCAATGAAGGTGTTCTGCTCGGGGAGAGCGATCCGGATCGAACCAACGTTAGGCTACCACCCGGAGGGGAATGGTATTTCTGAGAGGAGCATGAGAACTATATCAGAAAGGGGAGCGACTATGCGGCATGAAATGGACCTCCCGGCAGCTTACTGGGAGTTTTCTAACGCAGTAGCGGCCTATCTGAGAAATAGGGGAGTTGTCAAGGGAATGGCTAAAAGCCCATGGGAGTTATGGCGCGGAGAGAAGCCAAGAGCGAGGCACTTGAGAGTGTTCGGATGTCCCGCGTGGGTACTAATCCCTAAAGAAAAGAGAACAAAGCTCGATAAGAAAGCATGGCAAGGAGTCTTTGTTGGATACAAAGACGAAACAGACAAAGTCTATCTGGTGTGGAACCCAGCTGATAAGAAAGTCCACGAGGTTCGATTCGTGAAGTTCGATGAAAGCAAGTACATGGACAACACAGTCCGGCAAGAGTCACCATCGCAGTACGACGATGAGAAAGAAGATACAAGGGAGCAAGAGGAGCTCACTGATGATGAAACTGATGCCGGAGATTCTGCGAAGGACAACATTACGGAACAGGAAGCTATAGACATAAAGGAGGTTGGCGGAGAAGGAACGGATGGGAACCCAACCGACCAGGACGCTGCAGATTCCGAGGAAGAGCTCCAAGGAGACACAATCATCGTCAATACAGGAGAAGCGGATATAAGCCCTATTGGGGCTGAGGAGAGGCTTAGTCCTAGCAGCGACACTAACTCGAGTCAGCCGGAAACAAGATCCCAGATTCGGCGAGAGGCCGTGGCACTGAAAAGAGAAGCAAAGCAGCAAGCAGAGCTGGAGCGGCGACAGAGAGAGGAACAGCAAATAGCAGAACGTCTGAAGAAGCGAGGGGAGAATGGGAGGAAGGAAAGAGCTATGATAGCAAGGACGCTTCTTCAGCCTAATGCGGACATTTACGACTTTGAACCCAAGAAGCTTACCTTTCGACAGGCAATGGAAGGTAGTGAGAAGGACAAATGGGTAGGAGCCATAGATGAGGAAGTGCAGAATCTCATTCGACGACAGACATTCTCGGAAGAAATCACTGAAGATACAGTGCAGGGGAAAGAATTAGTCGATGCGAAGCTTGTATTTGATCACAAGAAAGACAAAGATGGCAGGATACTACGGTACAAAGCACGCCTAGTCGCAAGAGGCTTTACACAGAAGCACGGGGTCAACTACGAGGAAACGTTCGCACCGACGATCCGACTCGACGCAATGAGGATAATTCTAGCTTTAGCGGCTAAGCAAGGCTGGAAGGTATACCAGATGGATGCTGTGGCTGCGTTCCTTGCAGCCGACCTAAAGGAAGAAATCTTTATGAAAGTGCCAACTGAGCTCCAGCAACATTTTGGAAAATATGTTCAGATTCTGAAGAGTTTATACGGATTGAAGCAAGCTGCAAGAATGTGGTACTTGCTAGTGTCGGAGTATCTTAAGGAGATAGGTTTCTCACCGATGGCGGTGGATCCGACGATATTCAGGCATACAGAATCGGGGGTGATTATCGGAGTACATGTTGATGACTTCATGATAACAGGGGGGAGCGAGGTTGCTATTGAAAAGGTCAAGGAAAAGCTGAAGGGAAGGTTTGAGATGAAAGACCTTGGAGAAGCAGAGAATATCCTCGGAATTCGGATTCAAAGGTACAAAGGAAAGCTGACGATTGACCAATCACAGTTTGCGAAGGAAACCGTGGCGCAGTTTCTCTATGACGACTCGATGAAGCATTCAACTCCTATGGAACCTGAAGCTATACGGAAGCTCGCTGAAGAACCAGGTCGGCCTCTGAATCATGATGAGTGGTTACAATACGTGGAATTGCTCGGAAAGCTTATATGGCTGTGCAATACAAGATTCGACATTATATTCGCAGTTAACAGGATGGCGTCTTTTACGGTAGAGGCATGCTGGAACCACTGGAAGGCTTTGCTGCGAATATTGGGTTATGTCGGCAGGACTACTCACTACGGTATCACATATGGTGGAAACAACGAGCACGCAGAAGGAGTCGAAGGCGGCAATATCGACTACTATTCTGTCGACCACAACATCGAGGGGCACGTTGGCTCCGCAGATCTGCAAAACGGGGACGCATTTTCTGACACCGACTACGCTACAGATCCGAGGGATCGAAAGAGTATCCTGGGATTCGTCTTTTTGGTCTACGGAGGTGCTGTTATGACGTATAGCAAGAAGATGAAATCAGTGGCAAGGTCTACGACAGAAGCAGAGTACGTTGGAATGGGGGAAGCCACAACAGCTGCACTCTGGGGACGTCGACTGCTTGCAGAGTTAGAGGGGAAAGGGGAGCAAGCAGTGCCACTATTACTTGGAGATAACAAAGGGGCTGTTCAGCTAACCCGAGGCGTGTCAAACACATCGAAAATCAAGCATATTGATGTAGCATTTCATCACGTTGTTGATGAGGTCAAGGAAGGGAGGATCCAAGTCTACTGGGTTCCAGGGGAGAGTATGCTTGCAGATGGGATGACCAAGCCTTTGCCTAGGGAGGCTTTTGAGAGGAATAGGAAGAGGATTGGAATTGGACCTTGCTAGTTTAGTTGAAGTCTGACAGCTCTAGGGGAGTGTTGGCTTGGTACGAGTCATGTACTAAGCATGACACGCAGAAGAGTTGCTGCCTAGTGGCACGGACCGTGCCACTAGGTATTTATATGTATGAGAGCTGTCAGCCAGAATTTAATAGAAGCAAGTTCAATCACAACAAGTTGAACAAGTGACATAGTTGCTGGATGCCATAAAATCATTGATATCAGTAGTTTGAGAGGCTGGGAATCTTCTAAAATAAAGATGAATGACATGAACCCTTCTGAAGGGTAGAAAGAGCAACAATATTCAATTTTTCAAGAGAGAAGCTTAGTTAACAATAGGTCTCACGACGTGACAATAGTACTTCAGATACTAACTTTCAGCAGATGCCATACCGGTATGTAATCATGATTGGACTAGCATGCCTGTTGTCCATTTTGTGCTTTTTTCATCGAACCGAAGAGTTAACGACAACGACCATGAGTTCTCGCAGACATAGTCTGCAGCAGGCACAAGAGAAGAACAATGATTTTGTAAAAGGAGCATAGTTAACGTCTCATAACGCGACACAAATCTGCTTGTTCAGCAAACAGAGGCAGCTTCGTCCGACAACTGCAACCCAGAGCATAAATACATACTGTAACTAGTGTGCGAAATACTTTTTCTTTTCTTTTTTTTTTACTAAGAACTGATCCAAGATGTAGGAACCTAGTAGGACTACATACCCAAGAAAATAAGGATCGCCCATACATTGAAACAGTGTACGTACAACAAGCCGCCTATTTCGTTAAAAATAAATATGAACTTTTTACTATGCCGTTTTAACTTGGCGTGTTACATCTCCGCCACTTTCGTTTTCTTTGTTCTCGTCTGTCGTGGAATTGCTTTGCGCGCTTTGCAGCTGTTCAGCAGCTGTTAGTATCCGCGCAGGGCGTGTCTGTGAGCAAGATTGCAGACCAACTTACCCCAGTCTTGGTACACTCGCTTCAGCTCAGGATCAACCCAGGAATAGTGGATAGCGCGTTCAGGATAACGCTGGGCTAGACCAGGTGGCTCCATAGGGTTATCCTGGCTGTCTCTTTGACGGCACTTGATGCTGACACACTTGGGCTTTATATCATCGTCGTTGCCAAAGATTAACCAGCCATCTTGATCCCAGAGTGGAAGCCTCTGATTCATGCGGTAATAGATACGTTGTAGGCCTTGGATGGTTCTCTCGGGAGTTCGGCCAAACATAGCATCAAAATCTTGCTTGATACGTTGCCACTTCAACTTCTTGTCATGAAAGCTGTAGAGGATGAAATCACCCTCTTCGGTGGTGTACTTCTGGTTGATATGCCTGTTCTCGCCGTCTGGAGAGGGACTAAGGTGACTGTCAGGTCTAGAGACATTATGCACATGGACATGACGGTGAAATGACAAACGGTATATTGGCCGTAGGGACAATGGCTGAGAAGGCATGGAGATTTGCCTCAGGCTGGGTGGTGGCGGAGGCAACGGGGTTGCGGAAGGACGAGCAGAACCATAAGATCTCGCAAGAGCTTCAACGCCAAGGTCGAATTCCTCGAGGCTAGGAAGCCGTACCAAAAAATTGTTTCCATCGCCGCCGAAGAAGGTAGTGTTGGGAAGAGGAGAAAAGTCTCCAGCGACGCCTTGGAGCGGGCCTGGCCATCGCAGTTAGCAAGCCATTTTGGATTTTCGCTTCATGTTAGAACTCACCGTCCAGACTTAATCGCAGGCCACTTGATGTTGACCCCAGTGTGGAGGTAGGGCATTGGCCTGGGGAGCATAATATGGGGGAGACCATCTGAAGAATTTCTGACCTGCAATTGTTGTCGCCGGTGGCAGCCTTGATGGCCGTCTCTGTCTAGCCGCTGGCAACCTTGAAATTGCGTTGCTCTTGCAGTTCTTCAATCGTTGAGTAGATTTGTCGATGATCACGCTCTCGTAGTCGCTGTAGTGTATTTTAAATGTACTGGCATATCTAGTTCTTCAGAACGGATTTCGTGACAACTTTGATTGGATCTAAATGTTGATCAGCACAACGCACATACTTAATGAAAAGATGGCACTAACACGAGAGCAATAGGGTATTGGGCTACACTCCGTGACACGTGTTGAGACAGAGATGATTGGGAGGCATCTGGGTTTTTGCCAATGCAGCACGAGCCTCGTTCGCTCTCTATTACTTGATTTAACGTGGTAAAATGCGCAAAAGAGGTGAAAAAATAATCAATGTCTTCAGCTGTTGTGGAAGGCCCCGTGTCGACATTAGATCCAGCATGGAGTGCGAGTTTAAATTGGGCGAACCATACCCCTGATAACAAGGACCCCTGACCACCCCTGAGGTTGCCTCTCAGTCCAATTCAGCTATAAGAGTAGTCTTGTTGCATGTGCCGTCATTGCCCTGGTACGCCAAAGCTTGATACATAGAATGAAGTATGGGTAGGCTGGCCAAAGGCGGACCGGCGGAAGCCCCGCCGCGCCGCAGTGATCAATCTCCCAAAAGGACCTGGTTATCTGCAAGGGACCAGTTTGGGCTGGCTGTTAGGATGAAAAGTTCAGTAATAAATCGTCCAGGGACGTTGAACGAACCGGTCAAGTCCCCCCCTGGTGGCAGAGTACCTATAACTGCAACCGGAATCACATTTCGTGCTAATACCGGTCTTTCGCACCCTTTGACCTCCCAGATCGTGCCTTTCGTTCTGCTTCTCTAGCCCTGGAGCTTTTTGTTGAGGAGCGTAAATGTATATGGTAGCTATCTAATATATGGCCCCTTTTAAGTTGTAGAAATCTGTCGCACAGCTCTTAGACAAAATGAAGGACTTTTGATTTCTATCTAAAAGACCGGAATAATACGAAAACTAAATACTTGTTGTAATACCACTGCCTGACAGGCAGCAGCATAGCAATGGCTGTCGCCTTGAATGAGTGACTATTTTGACAAAAATCTGTGGTCTGAAAGAGAGTGGACAATCACGTGCGGTAGATTGTGCTGAGTCCTTCTCTGCTCACTATTCCCCTGAAACTTGGCTTGAGACAGCAAGGACCTGCATATTGCAATTCTAGCCAATTGCAACTTCATCGGATCTCTGAGAATCGCACCTACCCTATGCTGCGTTCTATTCATCAATACTTCTTGTTTTGATGTGTGCTTGCATCGGTCGATAACGTAAGCTGGGATATGTTCTCTTCAAACGCTGAGTCGGCTCTTCTATCCCTTGTGGTCCAAGTTCTCCTGTAAAAAACTCCATAATATTTTGAAGATACTGTCGAATTCTCTTCGTGATACTGTAGTGCCATCGTATTTCTGACACCAGTTTATCCGCTCTCATCTTAGCCAATTCACGCGAGGGGCTTGCCCGAGACTGAAACGTGGTGAATTTCAACCATCACCTTGCGCAAGAAAAGTCCCCCCAGTTCTCGCCAGTCCACTTCTCCAGGGTACCATACTCGCTAAGAGATTGAAATTTGCGAAGAGTCGAATCGTCCCGATTGCCACTGGCGTACTCCGAAATAATGTTGCGGGGAAAGTACAACTCCGAAATTTGGGCTTCCAGTTGGTCCTGGCTTTTCTCTTGCTTGATGCATTCCCGCATGCGATCCATGTCTACCGGTTTTTTCGCAATGTCCTGCAGAAGCTCCGTCACTCGCTCTTCTACAATCTCTAGCCTTTCCGTGCGTACATGTGTCGGATAAACTGCCTCTGTTGATTGGAACACGCAAGCATTTTGCCACCAGGGTGGCAAGTGGCAAGAGTAGTCGTCATACTGCTGCCTGGAGGCAGCAGTATTCAGAAAGTATTAAATATCTTGAGTTTCCAGAGTTTAGGAAAAAAAAGAAAAAAAGAAAAAAAGAACAAGAATAATGATTTTATGGAGAAGCTTAGTTAACAATGAGTCTCATAACGTGACAACATGCTTTAGCCAGATCCGAATGACGGTTTGGGACTGTGGCATCCAATCCCATGTTAAGGACTTGGCGAGCGTTTCAATCTCAGCTGAATCAGTCATGAGCCCGGACGCTAATGAACTGCAAAGATATCGGATAAGGACATTGATGGCAGAAGTTTTAACCATATCGATGCAGTCAGGGCCAAAGAAGCAGATAAGAATTTTGCCAACCGATTCATCTTCTTCCGGAATTTCGACGGTAGTAAGCATGGTCTCTTATAGTGCATGTCGGCGGACAGCATCAAGTGATAGTCTGGCGAAACTAGGTCAATGATCGGGATTTGGTGTCATTTGTTAGTTCTATAAGGTGCGTGCCTACCTATCAAGCTCATTCTGGATTTGCGGCAAGTGGTCGTGTTCGCCCACAATTACGAGACGCAGGTTGCGTAGCTGATACATGTCACGGTGGTATCGGAGGATCTGGTCAGGCGTAAGGGCACGTTGGGCATTTTCTGAATGCAACAGGCGGCATGCCGTGCGATGCATGACCTCTAGGCTGTGGGGCTTGTCATCTGTATTCTGAAACTCGGCCTTGACTGCATCATTCGTGATTGGTGATAAGATGTGTTTCAAATAATCTGGGAGAACTTTGGCGAAGTCTTCCCTGCCTGCGCTCTCCAGGGTATAAATAGGATGGCCCGTGTCGGTTGAAGTATCGGTGTTCGGGTAGGCGGAAGACAGACTCTTCGACACGATGCGCTGTACAGCGTGCGAAACAGCACAGCCAGGAGTCTGGTTGGCAAAAGCAGCGTATACTTTCATATTGGATCCTTTTTGTTCGATGACCGCGAGTTGCATGCCGCTCTCTGCCGTGAACTCGCGGATTGTGCAGGACGCATAGTCAGGTTCGAAGCTATCGACCATGCGAAGTGTGCCTTGCTGCTGAAGTACAGAGGCCATGATGATGTAGATTTTGGTGGGAGAGTGGTCTTCATTCAAGAAATTACATGTGCAGAGAGGCGAAGATATCCAGGTTGATTGAATACCAAACAACTCAGAACTGGTGGTTCAGAGCAGCTTAATATACCACTGCGGTTCTGAGCCTCTGCTGATGTTGGGACCAGAAGAGATTTCCTTTCTTTTTCTTTCTGGATACTGCTACCGTCTACAGTGAGGGCCGCGGTCAGGGTAACGCACAGGTCGTTTATGGTAAGCTGTGATCTGGCATGCATGGGGTAGAATCAACACACAGTCTATGGTACAGGGGCCAATCGTAATGAGCATTTTGAAAGCACCACAACAAAGCGTTGCCATGGGAGGGAGCAGAGGAAACTACATGGGCTGCACAAAGCGTGTGGTTAACACCCTCACACAAAGTGTGCGCACATGGCTACGGTGCTACGACCGTCGCAATCCATGCCAGGAACCGAACAGGGACCCGTTCGGATTAACAAACGAGATGAGGCCAGCCAAGCAGGTTGCCTCGCCGCCTTTGTGATCCCCGTGTCCGGAACTGACAACTCACGAAATCTTTGTTGTGACCTGGCTATGTGAAAGTAGTCTGACAGGGACGCCATAGAGGAGTCTGCGTGGTGTGAAAGGCCTCTAGCGAGTTGATTCAACTAACTAGTCCCTAAGCTGTTTACTATCAAGATGAAGAAGAGAAGGAAGTCTATATACGCCGTGGCATAATAATGGCGCCTTATATCTTTCTAATACGCCTCCACAGAAGGTTCTAGAATCAACTTGCTGTCGTGAATTGGAGATAGGCGGCACAGCCGCCGTTCAAGCGGCTTGGCCCGTTACACGTGGCGCGTGCAGAGCGTTTATGCATGGCGTTTTGCGTGTTGTCTACCTGATTTTCGACGCGACCTCGCTTTCCACTGAACAAGGGTTTTGGAGACAACAACTGGCCAGGGCGTGGGGTGAAAATGTTGATCATGGGCCATGGCCGCCAACCTGCAACGGAAAAATAAAACAGAGTTGGTAATCTTGTTGGCCGCATGAGCTGCCCCACGTGCAGAGTACCGGTGTAACACTTTGTTGTACCATTCGCACAATTTTCACCGACCCCTGCGTCGAGGTTGGGAAACTTGGTTTGGTTGCGATCACAGGGCCCGCGCATAGCCGCTGCACGCAAGGTGGTATCGTGGCGGCTCTGCTTGTTTGTCACCCCCATTAAGACAACCGAGCCTCTTTGAGCGGTCGAACACAACTACCACGATGCATTGCACATGCCCTCATGTGCGGAACAATGGAGCTTGCAAAACGGCCACTGATAGTGCAGCCTCACTGGAGCAGATTTCTGCCAGTCCAGGAGCCTCCCAGGCCGCGGTCACCCAAGGGAGTGCGTGGACAAGATTGGCTGTATGCATCATTGCCTTGTTGACAAATACAGACGGCCGGTGAAGCCTCATGCGGGCTAAGAATGGAACAACCGGGGAAGGAAGCCGGAATGAATCGACCACATCGAAAGTTGGAATGAAGATGATTGTGAGCAGGCGCATGCATACCACATGTCATGTTTGTTTGCGAGACAGGACAACGGCCCAATTCATGGAGCTGATTGCAGTAAACGGACTTGCAAAGGACACAAAATGGAGTCGCTGGGTCTGGTTTAGCCATTCGGAGCGAGATGCTTTCCAGCGTCACTAGGCCGAGCAGAGCAAAGGTCTATAAGTCATCTGCTTGAGTTGACAGCGGCTTGTTTCCATGGCCGCGAACCATTTGTCGGCGTAGAGGCTGCGTTCAAATCGTAGATCTTGCCTGTAACCAACCAAGCTGGGATGATACTGGTTCATATCTTGGGGCCTCAACATCGCTGCGGCTACGGTCGGCAAGCGTGGTCGGTTGGCCCATCTTCGGCTCTTGTATCTCGTTCAACCTACCCGTGACGGGTTAATTTGAAAGGTGTGATTTGTGCCATAGTAGTATTCTACATGGGTGTACCGTAGTCCTTGGTTGGACGAGGCTATCCTCCTTACCCCGACAATGTTGTCCGCGAGTTTGTATCATTATGAGGCAATACGTGGTCTGCATGAGCAACAAGGCCAGCAAATGGCGTTTGACTGCACAGGCGGAAAAGGGCAGACGGAACTGACCGTCTCCTTGCTTCCAAGAAGGCGAGGCGAGGAGATCGTTCTCAATGATATTGACAAGAATGTCTTGCCCTCGTTTTTGCATCACCGTCCATGTCGATCACCGCTTGCCACCACCCAGGAGGCATTGCCGCCATGGGGTCTTAGAAGACGTCATAGACAGGACCGGCGGTATGCATCAACACTTTGTTGTCAAGTCCAGTGAGACGTCATACGGCAGCCAGGGAAGCGGGCTGGTATACTCAAGTTTACGGGGGTTGAAATTGAGAGAATTGTTGAGCGGCGAGTCCGGCTCGGAGTACTCTGTCTCACTCGGGGAGTCGGAGAGGGAACAAATGGTCGTCGTAGTTTAGCGCTGGATATGACGAAAAGGGCACAAAACGGGGCCAGTCCAGTACAGTTGCATCAAGCCACTGAGCGGCCGACTCATGCGTCGATTTCTCGTCTTAGGTGTATGGGAGGCGCCGGGCTTGCTAGGCCTTGTAGCCGATGTCAGATTCAGCCTCGACACTACTTACGAACGTGATCAGGCAGCCTTGAATACAGACGTCAGTTTATGTATTTCACGATGTGTATGTAAGATTTAGTCAGTAGAGGCCGCGACCAAGTGTTTACTCGTGCACCTCAGAATAGTCAACATTGAAGTGACCAAATACTAACTTTTTTCAGCACATTGGAGTGCCTTTGCGGCTGATAGGTCTCTTAACACGTCATGGTGTGACATTCTCTCTCCGGTACATACGTGCTGTAGTGATACGTAACTTGAGACAATTTGTGAATTTGACAAATATTTACCACCATCGGTAGTCTGTTCTCTGGTCGCAGAGGCGGCGTCGATGCGAGGCTCAAACCTTAGAGTGAGGCAAAACAAAATGCTTCCGGCATGGATTCGTTGACCGCCTCAACACAGGGTGACTGCTGGATTCTGAAGCTCACGGTTAGTATCCTGATTTAAAGAAGTGAGCACAAGTCGCGCCGGAATGAGGCGTTCTGTTAAATGGACGATCGGCGACCACTACTTACAGGGAGTAAATCCCGAAAAGTCTTGTCTCAACTGGGGAAGAGCCGTTTACCGGTGAAACGTGGTTGAGTTGTGCTATCCACAACGAGGAAAGAAGGCTATCAGGTTCCGCCTGCAGGAAGCGGCAGCATTTGCTGGTTAGGCACATTGGCTAGGCGATAGATCTCCGAGTTCCTTTGAGGATATATTCTCCGTTGGAACACTGGTCCGATAGACTGTATGAGAACGGTATCAAAAAAATCGCAAATATCCGAGCCACCAAACCAGTGCATTCACTACCAGACCCTTCACGAATTTAACAAGACACAAACACCTGAAGTCGCCGAAATACAACATGTCTGTCCACTTTGGAGTATTTAATATCCCAGAATCCACAGGCTGTGAGCGTGATATAATTTGCACGGATGGACTCACGCCGCTGATAATAAGATGCCCCGAAGGGGCACCGGCCAGACTCTATGAAGTAGTCCTCAACGCTTCCACCATTGGTCTATCAAACGATGGGCCAAAGGTGTGTAATGAAGGTGAGGAATTGAATTCTTCCCATAATACCTCTACTGATTTTCGGAAGTTTTTGAAGGTCCCAATCTGGAGAAAGTTGATGAGGGTGATGATGATGGCGTTTTGGCGTTGCTGGCAAGAGACGCTGCGCGATTGGGACCCGATACTAAGGAGAATTTAGAGACTACTGAGGTGCAACCTGGAGTCTCGGGAGAGACGGTGGAAGAGAGCGCAGGTATACAGAAGAACTCTCTGTGGCCTCGGCTGGGAAGGTTGCTAGATGTCGCAAATATTGCATGATCTTTGATGAGCCACGTGAAACAACATGTACTTTAAACATCTGCGGGATGGGACCCCGCACCTTACAACTTGAATCAATACACAACTTTTTCTCACCCAATTTTCAAGCACGTAAAAAAGTGCGACACTAGAACTGATGCCGAAGAGTCTGTTGTGGATCCTGCGACCGACGAACCAGGTTTGCCAGTCACTCAGAACCCCGCGTTGGGCACGGCTATGGGAAAAAGAAAACACCTGCCACGATAGAAAGCCCTATGGTGTTGGATGACCCTACCGAAGTCTCGGATCTGAACAGCGCAAAGGAGCCTGTTGCAGTGGAGGCATGCCGAGTCCTGTTTCGGAGTGAAATATTTCCTTACGTCCATTCAAAGAGGGTCGTAGGGTCCCGGCGAATCATCGCAGGCGGCAAATATATCATTCCCTGCAAGGCCGAGTCTGTGATAATTTGTGACATTGTGACCTTGGAGGAAGTGCGTACTCTCGGTTGGGAAGACGACCGGTCCTTGGAGATCTTGGTATTTGAGAATCATGTTGTCTGTTTCTACCTCGTTAAAGACCAAATTGTAATAAGGGCGGCACCGAACTGGAAAAGGCACATCTTCACCCACGAATGCTGGGACGGAGGGTATGATCGTACTAGTAAGAGACTTATGACCTATTACGTTGACGCGATCAGGATTTGGGACCCTACAGACCTGAGTTATACGACATGGCCCAAAGCGGAGATCTTTTTCTCAAGACAATCGCCAGATGACAGTTTTTTCACGTTTAAACGCCAGGATGGCTAAGTTGTGAATCAACATTTCGATGGCAAAGTAGCGCCCCTAGAGCTAGTACGGCTTGTAGAGAAATATAGCGGAGCCAATTCTCTGTGGCTTGCTTACAACTTACAAAATGGATTAACAACGCGACTTTTCTACGGGGCTGGTGAGTTTGTAGTGTTGAACGAAGGAGAAAACGACCACGATCAAGTACAACTATGGCCCCATGACAGAGATGGACCAAGTTATATTGATGGCACACGGTTTTGTCGTCGTCACGGACTCCCGGATCATTGTTTACTCAAAAGCACAACTCATGAGGCAGATAGAGAGATGTTGCAAATCAGTGGAGGCTTACTGTTTTACTTCGGGCAACTTCTGCTTCATTTTCTACTATGATTCAAGCGCCGAGAAACTTCAGTCTGGTGAGTTGATTTGGGTCGAAAACGAGCAGATGTATGCCAGCGAAAGTTCGATCTAAAGATATTTCCCCAGGATGTCTGGGATACGACGGCTCGTTTACGAGTATATAGTTTGTAGTTGCTTGTTAGACTCGATTGGCTAGTTATTTAATCGAAAGCCGTCTTGCACCGTATTGAACCTCTGCAGCTTAGACACTCGACTTGCTCCCGCTCTTCTGGCTGAAGATGTAAATAATGCACGCCCGGAATTGACGCTATCACGTACCACGAGGCTCTAGCAGGTAAGCGTTTATAAAGTAGCTTCTCGGAGCTACAGTACTGCTCTGAGACGAGAACCAATTTCGCTCTATGCACCAACATGACTAAAGGTTGTGCAGCAAGAAGCAACAAAGGAGCGCTTTCCGATACAACCACATCCTTCATCCCACATAGGCTCGTATGACGTGGTATAGAAACGCGAATTATGTACACAGTCATAATACATGTCCACATGTGTGAATTTCGGAGTTCCAAGTGCACCATGACACATTGCATCGCGTAATGTATAGCACAAAACACTCGTGCCTCTCATGCCCCATAGAGAGGTGTCCCAAACAACTCTACGTCTGCGCACAGACTCCCGTAATTCACCTGCCAGTCCGATTTGTGTGATGTGGTATTCAGGTTCTGACCCGGGTTAGTATGAAATCAAGCTGCAGCCACGGCGGATGGCAGAATCCATCGAGCAGATCTGCATGCCTTTCCCTCCTGGGCCCCTGCTTCGTCCTCAAATGCCACCAGGCTGTTGTATTCAAAGATTGCCGCCTTGCTAATTCCACGGAAGTTGTCGCGGCCTGGAATGCGGGTGACAACACATAAACGCTCTGCATCAGCTGCCCAGCTCCAATAGAATACAGTCATCGGTCCGCCCCATCCTTGCCTGATCATCACAAAGCGCCTTGTACAATCCTGGCCATCCAATTTCAGAATCCACGTCGGAGAAAACAAAACTGCACGACGCTCCATGCAAACGCCACTGTTGTACTCCGCAAAGACATGCTACTTGGTGAAGCGGCAAGATACTACAAGCCCTTAGTGGCTTATTGTGCGTCAAACACAGGGCGGGGCATTTGTGATATGCAGGCTGCCACCAAGTGGTATTCCGGGTAGGAGGTTTGCTTACATGGCAGTAACATACAGTGTTTTCCTCCTCATACGCATTCGGCTCGTAGATGGTCGCTCTATCAGATGGCACTCTCCCAGCGAGGCGCAGTCGAGTGGAGTGCTGTTGCTTTGTGTGTGCTAATTTAGCCCATGTCGGTTCCCAGAATCCCGTCAACCTATCCGTACATGCCTTCGGCTGTGGATCATGCCGCCATTGTTATATCCTTCTCTCATTGCTATAAAGACACCGCCGGTTTTCCTCGCCGTATCTGTTCCCGCACATTCATTTCTGGCGAACAACAGCGTTTCACAATTCTAGCTCTCCTGCGGTACTCTTCACCATTCTACATCTTGTCCCCTGTGAACCTGGATCACGCCGCAACTATACAATGCGATCCAACGTACCCTCGAATTTGGCAACCAGCCGCAATGCTGTAGTCTTTTTAACGGACGACCTCAAAAAGCCTTCGCTTGACGATCGTGACTATCGCGTTGTCCGCCTCGAGAACAAGCTAGAGGTACTTCTCGTTCACGACCCGCAGGCCGATAAGGCCAGTGCTGCCTTGGACGTCAATGTTGGCCATTTCAGCAATCCGAAAGAAATGCCTGGTTTGGCACATGGTGTAGAACATGTTGTTGAATTGACCACTAGACTAAAAAATACGAATCCGTACCCAGTCTAGTGTATGGCGGTTTATATAGCCAACACATGTCAGTATAAACAGCCCATCCGGATACTTGCAATTTTTTCATGGTTGGCCCATTGGCTAATGCTTGTAGCACCGCAGCTTTTATTCATGGGCACAAAGGAATATCCCGGGGAAAATGAATACGAACAGTACTTGGCTGACAACGCGGGCAGCTCCAATGCCTACACGGCATATACTTCCACTAACTTCTTCTTTGAGGTGGCGGCCAAGCCAGCCAACGATGACGGACCTTCAGACACCAATCCGTCACCGGTTTTCGGGGCTCTTGACCGCTTTGCGCAGTTTTTCATTGAGCCCTTGGTTTTGGAAAACACACTGGACAGAGAGTTGAATGTTGTGAACGACGAGCACCGCAAGAACTTGCAAGATGATAGATGGCGCTTAGTCCAGTTGGACAAGTCACTAGCAAATCCCGAGCACCCGTATTGTCATTTGGCTACGGGTAACTTGGAAGTGCTCAAAACGAAACCCGAATCCCAAGGAATCAATGTCCGTGACAAGTTCGTCGAGTTCCACGACAAGCACTACTCTGCCAACCGAATGAAGCTCGTTGTCCTAGGCCGCGAACCACTTGATGTACTACAGAAATGGGTGGTGGAATTTTTCTAGGGCATTGAAAACAAGAACCTGTCTCCGAATAGATGGACCCAGGAGCCGCTGTATCGTGATGCCGACCTGGGCACGCAGTGCTTTGCCAAACCAGTGTTGGACTCAAGAACCCTGGGTCTGTTGTTTCCCTTCATTGACGAGGAGTATATGTTCGAGACGCAACCGAGCAGATACATTAGCCACCTAGTTGTCCATGAAGGCCGCGGCAGCCTCTTTTCATACCTCAAAAACAAGGGCTGGGCCAATAGCCTATATGTCGTTGCGTCTCATGTGTGCCCTGGATCGCTTAGTATATTTGAAATCAAAGTGAAGCTTACCAAGGAGGCACGTACAAACATCCCCAGCCATGCATTGACCAGGGCCGTATACGCTAACAGAGGTGTTGAATTTAGGGATTGGATCACTACCCCGAAATCGCCATGATCTCTTTCCAGTACGTTGCAATGCTACGGGAAAGTTCTCCTCAGGAATGGATATTTGAAGAGCAGAAGGTCATGGCTGTCAAAGTGATACAGATTATAGAGAGTCTATTAGCCTTGATCACTACTCAAGTCAAGAGGACGAAGGTCCCAGTTATATACACAACAGCGATGCTCAAGTGGGTCAGGACGCTTCCTCGGCTGGGGCGGAATATCGTTTGACACTCCCACTCGTTCCAGTTCGAGGGGCCTTACCTCTGACCTCTTGGTTACACTTTAACGGTGGCTGACTAGGACGCCTCCCCTGCGGACGTCAAGTGGTGAGGCCAGTTACGTACTCCTCCCACCCATATCAGTCCACAGGGCCTATCCCTAGCTCTTTGCCTTGGTGTTCTGTAGACCCGGTCAGGACGCCTCCCCTACGGCCGCCAAGTGGTGAGGCCAGTTACGTACTCCTCCCACTGGCTCCAAGTCCATAGGGCCTATCCCTGACCTAGTGCTATTGTTTATAGGTACCAGGACACCTCCCCCTATGGCCACCACGGTAAGGGGCTGTTACGCACTCCTTCCACTGGATCCACGTCCATGGGGGCACCTTTCCTGGCCCTCTTTACAACTTTCCCTGTATTCCTGGTAGTGATCCTATACTATGCTCCCACTCACGCAAGGCCCAGCGCTCTTCTGAACACCTCAAACTTGTCCTTTGGCAGTGCTTTTGTGAGGCCGTCTGCGACTTGTTGGTCTGTTGGGACGTACTGAAGATCAACCTCACCGCTATGCTGCTTCTCTCGGACGAAATGGTGTTGAACATCGATATGCTTTGTCCTTGCGTGGAATTGAGGATTCCTTGCCAGTGCAATTGCTCCCTGGTTATCCCCATATATAATTGTGGCAGCTGGTGCATGCTCTTCTTCATTTGCTACCTGTAGCTCTGTCAGGAGCCTTCGTAACCAGATAGCCTCTTTTGTCGCCTGGGTTTGTCCAATATATTCGGCTTCACAGGACGAGAGGGCTGTTGAGGACTGCCGTTTTGACGACCAACTAATCGCACCACTCCCAAGGTTGAAAACGTAGCCTGAGGTTGACCTCCGTGTCTCACGGTCTCCAGCCCAGTCTGAGTCAGTGAAGCCGGTTAAAGGCTCAATTTCCCCCTCATACACTAGGCATAGGTCGATTGTGGCCTTCAAGTAACGCATGATCCGTTTTACGGCTGCTCGGTGTGCTTCTGTTGGCTTGGCTAGGAATCTGCTGCAATACGACACTGCGTATGCTATGTCTGGCCTCGTCCCTAACATGGCATACATTAAGCTTCCGATTGCCTTAGCGTACCATGTCTTGATTTCATCGGTTGGCTCATAGCCCTCTGGTGTTTCAATCTGGTCGGTTTTCATAGGCGTGTACTGGGGCTTGGCCTCGCACATCCCGAAATCCTTAAGGACCTTTTCAATGTATCCCTTTTGACTCAGCCGAATTGTCCGGTTCTTGCGGTCTCTAGCAACAGTCATGCCTAGATAGTAGCTGCAGGGGCCAAGGTCTGTCATTTGAAATCGATTGCGCAGGGCGTTCTTGAGTTCCTGGATTTCCTCCTTTAAGGATCCAGCAATCAAGAGGTCGTCCACATAGACGGCAATATAGGTGCTACCCTTGACAAAAATTCCCACATCTGAAGTTAGGGGGTAGAAGCCGAGCTCTTCTAGGAATGTGGAAAGTGTCTGGTACCAGATCCTGGGGGCTTGTTTAAGCCCATATAGTGCCTTGTTGAGTTTGCAGACCCTCCCGGTGCCGTCATCACATCCGGGCGGTTGTTCCATATAGACTTCGCCGTCTATATCGCCATATAGGAAGGCTGTTTTCACATCCATTTGTTCCAGCTCAAGGTCAAGGGCTGCGGCAATGGCAAATATTGCTTTATAGCTCATGGGCTTGACAACTGACGCAAACGTCTCGTTGTAATCGAGTCCTTCTGTTTGCTCAAAGCCTCGTACAACCCATCGAGCCTTATATCGAAGAACCTCTCCGTTAGGGCCCTTCTTCAGCTTATATACCCACTTTCCACTCAGAATCTTTTTATTAGGTGGACACGCTACCAGCGACCATGTCATGTTGTCCGTTAGGGACTCGTGCTCGCACCTCATGGCTTCTAACCACTTTGGCCAGGCTAGATCTCCTTTGGCATGCTTGTACGATGGTGGCTCGGTAGGATTTTGTGTGTAGAGTGCTGCGCCGAGGAAGGAGTAGGCTAGCATTATATTCGGGTTGAGCGGAAAAGGGTGCCTAATCTTGCGATTCTTTTGCTGTTCCGGTTCTGCAACAATAATGGTATCGAGAATGGTCTCACTGCTCCCACTGGCTGCTGACCCAGTCTCTGCAGGCACTTCTTCCGCTTCCCCCTCTGCATGCAGAGTCCGGTGGAGGCAGGTCTGGTGTTCGTCAAAAACAACATTATTAGACACAGTAACGCCAGAATCTGTGAGCACAATGTAGTTGGTGGAACCCTGATAGCCTAGCATTCTGCAGGGCTCAGAAACAGAATCGAGCTTGCGGTGACCACTTTTCTTTAGCCAGACGAATCCTTTGGCTCCAGGAGTTCTTAGGTGGGCAAGGTCAGGAGACTGGCCAAACCAAGCTTCGTATGGTGTCTTTCCAATTACTGAGCTGGGGGACCGATTCCTAAGATACATAACTGATTGCAGGAGGATGGGCCAGTATTTAGATGGGACTTCTTCATCATCTATGCTTGCGAGGACTTCTGTAAGGCGTTCGAGAATAACCCCATTGAGCCTTTCAGCAATACCGTTTTGCTCGTGTTGCTCAGTTGCTGTAGCGGATAACGCAATCCCACGGTCTTTACAGAAAGCTTGGACCTCAGTGGAGATGTTTTCTCCAGCCTTGTCGATGTGAAGGTTATAACACCGGCGTTCTGGTCGTTCTGCGGTATCCAGTACAGACTTGAAGCAGCTGAGGAAATCAGAGCGGTGTTTAATAGGGAATACCCAAGCATATTGAGTGAAGTCGTCTATGAATACTGCCCAGTATCTTTCTCTGCTGTATCCTTCAATGTGGAAGGGTCCTGAAATGTCGGCATGAATGTATTCGAGTGGCCTTGTGCCCTTGCGAATCTTTCCCTTGTGTGGAACTTGTTTGAGACGGCCAAGTGCGCAACCTTTACATAAGCAGGACCTCTGAATAGGTTTAATCCCTGTGGACATGTTCATAAGCTGTTTGATCCCCTGCTCAGAGAGGTGTGCAAGTCTGCCATGCCAGATCTGGAGTGCTGGATCTGAAATGGAATAGGCTACACAAGCAGCAGACATAATGTTTGAATCCCGATCCTGGTCTAGGAAGTATAGGCCATTTCGCTGTGTCGCGATCATGCGAAGTTCCTTCCCGGACCAAGCTGCAGCAAAATCGGCACAGAATTCGACTTTCATGCCCTGTGCTGTAAGCTGTGAGATGCTGATTAAGTTCACGCCAGCCTCTGGGTTCCAGAGGGAATCTTTGAGGAGTGCAAATCTGTGTTTTCCGTTCACGAAGGTAAGGACTTTATAGGTCCCAATAGCCTTTGGATAGGTAATCTTGCCTCCAACCCCAAGGACCCCATCTCCGAGATAAGGTCTCAGGCTCATAAAGTTTTCTTTACGCATGAAAGTGTGTTGCGAGGTGCCTGAGTCAAAGATGTCGGTTTTTGAGAGTGACTCGAGTGTCCTTTGGATTTTCGAACTAGGTGTGGTCGCAAGACTTAATCGGGCGAAGAGGGTACCAATCTCAGACTCTGCTGGAATTCCCGCAATTTCTGATTGATCACCTAGTCAGCTTCTTTCAGTTATTGTTGCAGAATTAGCCAAAGGTGAACCCTCCCTCTGCTTATCCTGAGAAGATAATTCAGAGGCCTTTTGGCGATCATTGGTTCTGGGCCGTTTTGGCCGAAGTTCTGGATGTAACTTCCAGCATCTGTCTTCGTCATGCCCCAGTCTTTTACAGTAGTTACACTTCTCCCGGTCATCTTGGCGTCTCTTGATTGCTAGGAGAGCAACTTTAGCCTGTTCTTCTGCCTTCTGATTCTTCTCGAAGTGTTGGGCCTCTCGAATTGTGGTACCCCAGGACACCCCAGGAGTCTTGACCTCCCCGTTCTTATCCATTTCAGGTATCAGTTGGTGGGTCTGGTAGAATGTGGTTCTGAATGCTGAGAAGTTGTCTCCTAGTCCAATCAGGAATTTATTAACTAGCTGTGGGGTGTTGTAACCAAGAATTGAGTTAATCGCAAGTAGTTGGTTGTTGGCTTCCTGGAGCTTCGAGGCAAAGTTCATAACACCTTCACAGTTCTCAAGGGATAATTCATGGTACTTCCGATCCATTTCCTGGTAGTTGGCACTCCCGGTAGGCTTATAGTGTTCCTCAATGGTTTCTAGAACCTCGTGTAGCCGGTTGAATGGTTTATCGGTCATTGATTTAACGATTTCTCGAGCATTATACCCAAGGGTGGCACGTACGCAATTGCATGCGTTATCCTGTTTCTCTTCCCACCTCTCAAGGACATTGGCATACTCGCGCTCAGTATCTGACTGCAACTTGACGGGCGGTTCCTTAAGAGCATTAAAAAGCCGACCATAGTTGTGGGTGCTCAAGAAGTCTGTAATCTGTCGGTTCCATTCGATATATTGATCAGGGGATTCAAGCTTGGTGATCTTCTGTAGTCCAGATACAGTGTTATCCATCCTGTAGATAGTGGACAGGCAAGGTAATAGTAAGAGGATAAATCTGCGTTATAGTAGTGGGAGACTAATTGATGAAGGTTAGCGAGTAGTAGCTGTTCTAGGACTTTTCTTTTCTCTAATAATATGGCATCTTATCGCAGTGGATGGCTCTCTTCTCCTTGTTAGGGAGTTGTGCTATTTTCTGCCTTATTGTCGTATTAATGTTTCAACGCTGTTATATCAACGTTTCAGTACTGTCATATCAGCGTTTCAACACGATATTGTAACATTGTCACATCAACTTTGTAACAATTATCGTCGTGTTGTCGTGGCATTATGTCGATCTCTGTTGACTCATTAGTCGAAAGTCAGCTAAAATTGACAACACTTAGCGTTTGAGAGCCAGCCCGGGCTCATAACCTGTCAAAGTGATACAGATTATAGAGAGTCTATTAGCCTTGATCACTACTCAAGTCAAGAGGACGAAGGTCCCAGTTATATACACAACAGCGATGCTCAAGTGGGTCAGGACGCTTCCTCGGCTGGGGCGGAATATCGTTTGACAATGGCTGAGGAGGACTTCAAGTTCACACAAAAGACACCGGCTAGCTAATTCACGAGTTCTATCAGCTCAGTCATGCAGAAGCCTTTGCCCCGTGAGTGGTTGCTTAGCGGACAAAAGCGATTGCGAACTTTTGACGCCTCACTTATTACAAAGGCTTTGGAAAGGTTGCGCCCAGAGAACATGAGACTTGTGATTGTTTCTCAAGAGTATCCAGGAAACTGGGACAAGAGGGAATATTGGTATGGAACAGAGTACCGTCACGAGAAAATACCCCCGAGCCTCATGGCCGAACTCCAAGCAGCCCTTAAAATGTTCAAAGATAAGCGTCTGCCTGAATTACATCTGCCGCACAAGAACAACTTCATCCCTGATAAGTTTGAAGTGGAGAAAAAGGAGGTCTCAAAACCTGCATTGGCTCCACTGATCTTACGGAATGACCAAGGAGCGCGGACTTGGTGGAAGAAGGACGATACATTTTGGGTCCCCAAAGCAAATGTCTTTGTTAGCTTACAAAACCCCATTATTTACGCATCTGTGGGGAATCGCGTCAAGGCAACACTCTTCACTCAGCTCGTTGATGATGCGCTCGAAGAATATTCATACAAAGCTGCACTCGCCGGGCTACAGTATAGCAACTCGCTTGATACGCGAGGACTCTGCATAAAACTCTCTGGATACAATGAGAAACTCCCTGTCATGCTGGAGCAGGTAGTCAACACCATGAGAGACCTCGATATCCAGGAGGATCGCTTTCGTATCGTCCATGAGCGGCTTATACGTGCCTATGAAAACTCACAACTTGAGTCGTCCTTTCAACAAATAGGAGGCTATTTGTCTTGGCTTAACGCCGAGACTCTCTACCATCTAGAGGAAATGGCTGCCGAGCTTAAGCACGCCACTGCCGATGCTGTGCGACATTTCCAAATGCAAATACTGTCTCAGTTGTACATTGAAGTATACGCACATGGCAACCTGTCTCCAGGCGACGCTGTCAAGTTGACTGACATGGTCGAGTCCACGCTCAGGCCTCGTCCTCTGCCTCGATCTCATTGGCCGATTATTCGCTCTCTCATACTTCCCCGTGGTTCCAATTATGTTTATAAGAAGGAGCTAAAAGATCCTCAAACTATTAATCATTGTATTGAGACATGGTTTTACGTTGGCGACCAAGGCGACCGCCAATTCAGAGCAAAGACTCTTCTTACTGCACAGATGATCCAAGAGCCCGCGTTTGACCAACTTCGTACCAAGGAGCAACTTGGGTATATCGTCTTCTCAGGCACGAGATCCTTTTCCACTACTTCTGGAATTCGATTCTTGATACAAAGCACGCAGAAACTCAAGTATATTGACAGACGAATTGAGGCCTTTTTGGCTCAATTTGGACAGAAGCTTGAGCAGATGAGTGACTCCGAATTCGAGAATCACAAGCGAAGTCTGACGCTCAGGCGCCTTGAGAAACTGCGTGATCTCGATCAGGAATCATCGAGACACTGGGATCAGATTGATGGCGAGTATTACGACTTCGAGCTAAGTGAGTGAAGTCCATCATGTACCACGTTGCATACGACCAAGAGTATATGAATGAAGTATGCTGACGTTGAGATAACGGAACAGACCAGCACGATGCAGCCCATCTTAGGCCACTTACCAAGACAGAAATGGTGCAATTCTATAAGACATATTTCCACCCCTGTTCAAGCACTCGTTCTCGCATCTCAGTGCACCTCAAGGCACGCGGCCTGGATACAAAAGTCATGGAAATATTGAAAGAAGCAGTTGTTGGTGATGTCCCAAAAAGGAAGCGGAAGAGTATGGACGTCTTACGCGAGTATCTTGGAAGCGGCGAGATTTTCGAAAGCGAAAAACTAAATGCTGTTATTCCAAAGATTCAGAAATGAGGGCTTCCTCCGGCTACCGAAACTGAAGCGACAAATGTGTCAACGAAAGATACCAGCGCAGTCGATAGAGCCCAGGCCATTACCGACGTGCACCAGTTCAAGGCCGCTCTGGTGGCCAGCCCAGGCGCAAGGCCTGTCAAGCAGGCTAGCGAGTTCGAGGAGACCGATGCCAGGCTGTAGAGAGGCTCAAACACAAACAAACGTACAATTTGCCGAGTGGCGACGAAGACTTGGGTTGCTCTATTGTGTGAAGGCTACGCTAGGTGCAGCTTAAAGCTGAAAGTTTCAAAGCAACAAGAGATATCTCATCGGCGGCCTGGACATACTTGGACATTGTAGAGTCGACGGAGCACCCCGGGTAGAGTGGGTAGATTGTTGGGTAGAACAATACAGTAGGTAGGGACGGCAGATACTTTATATATGCTCAATTCGTCGATATAGGCTCTTTATACGATACATTCCAATCCTCCTCATCGAAATCAATATCCATCTCATCATCCATCCCCGCAGCCCCTACAATCATCGCTAGCAACCCCCCCAGGAGAGATGAGCTTCCTCGCAAACTAATTGCCCATGCCTGTAATCTCTGGAGGTCCTCGGGCCATAACCTAAACCTTTCCTAGCTCTGTGTACGGCGTGCGCCTGAGAGTCGTCGATCTAGTTCAGCATATGAAGGTGCGATCGAGAAGATATTGATGGCCACATGGTGGAGGCGAGGTGACCACTGGCGCTGCATGTGGATATTGCTGCATCCATGTATCCCAACGCAACTACGACCAGCAGCTTGAATGACAGTCCGGCAGTTGCATCCCATATATCCGCCACTCCTTTCTAACGCTGCTAAATACACTTGCAAAAATTTCGAAATTCTTACCAAATACCCCCAGACTGATGGCCATGGGCACGTGGCCGGATGATGTCAGGTGAATGTGTCGCGGATGATGCTGGGCCATTATCCTCTGCCGCCAGCGTGAATATGCCGTCACTGTACTTCGCATGTCAAATTCAGCAGTCGTAAAGAGTTTGTGTTTCACAGTAAATCGACAGATTCCATGTTCACAAACTACCCTTTTTTGGTACTCGGTGCCTCAACTACCAGCAGCGGGACGAGGGTGGTGAGACATTGTAGACTTAACATGGATTGTCTAAGCCGTCCTCCCCTGCAAATCAGCCAAACAATAAAGTGTCACTGGTGCATTTTAGCACCTAGAGTGGGCCCGTCTCCCCAGGAAGAACAATTCCACAAAACCAATTATGCTCACACCACCTCGTGCGCCTGTCCCACCAGGGAAAGCATTCTAGCACTCAAAGTGGGTCGGAAGTCGCGGAGAGGCTTGGATTCAAGCAGTGCATGGTTCTGACCAGGGGTATTAGATTGCAAAGCCCGGCATCGAGAACTATCCAACAGCCATGTCGTTCGGCTGACGACTTGCGTACCCCTCAGTGTGCCGTACGGTGTAAGTCAGTGAGACATGAACTGTTTTAGATAGCTCGATCACGGCGGTGTTTCCGAGCAACATGCGAGAAGGCACACAACGATCCATGGTACCAGGGTGGTTTCTCGTACACGATATCGAATAGCGTATCGTGTATCGAAATCGATACGCGATACGCGGTACACGATACAAAATTTCCTATTCGATACGATATCGCGTATCGATTGACCTGCCACAGTGCAAATCCAGCCCTTTCAATTGGAGGAAATCCTGGCTCAAGAAGGCATTCGATAGCGTCAAGGAGCTGTAGGATTCAACTTATCGAGATGCCGAGATTCCGCAGGTGCCTGACATTCTAATGAGCCAGATGAATGATCTGCTTGAGAGAGATCTTAGCGTCATAGGAAACCCCTTCAAGGACGAATGTACGCCAACGCAAGATCCAGTGCCGTACTGGGGCTCCTTTACTGACGGGGTCAGGGCCGAACCTGAGCGCTATCCCCGTCTTTCCCAGATGGCAATAGATATACTTTCGATCCCCCCATGTCTGCGGAGCTCGTCGACGGATCTCGCGGGAGCGGATGCAACTTGGGGCCGCCAATGTCGAGAAGAAGGAATGTCCGAGGAGCTGGGTGAGGACAGGGACTACATCTTGCGAGTTTGTTGGTGAAGATCGAAAGACAGTGGCGAAAATACTGCTTGTACAAATTAATAGTCTTCCTGCAACGTCATGCCAAGGCCGTATCGCGATACAGTAGCCGATACGCGATACAGCTCTGAGCAATTAATCGATACGCAATCAACCAAAATTCCTCCGATATCGTGTATCGTGTACGAGAAACCACCCTGCATGGTACCTTCTAATAGCTGGTCTTGGGACGGCGGTGACCTGATTTTTCTGCCTCTTCTTAGCCGTCTCCTTAATAGGAACGCCAGCACTAGTTAACTATAGTGTGAATGCTCAGCGGCAGGGAATTAGCTTGCCACAATCCACCCCCCCTCCCCCGCGGGCCGCGGACACCTTCCGTCTGGAACATCCTGACCGATTCCTTGTGTGACAAGTACTGTGCTTTCCCCCTCGTATACTTGCTAGTACCGAACTAGGCGGACGAGATTTCTACCATACCTTAACGTATAAGCTTCCAACACCGGGCCTGACAGGCCGAGTCACACCTCACAACAACATGCCAGCGACCTTCCTCGTCTCCTCTATCGCCGGCGTCCCCCGGACAGTCCCACTTCCACGTACTGCTTTCAAATATTTTTCTTCACTTCGCCTCGCCTTGATCAACTATTCTACACCGCCTGTAATACTGATGCAGACAGCCTCACTTTTCTATCTCTACCTCATCGATACCAGCGACATTGTTGCCCAAGAGCAAGGCAATATGTGCAACCACATCTATAGACAGCTGAGTTGCGAGCACGTCTACTACATAGTCGAGTCATGGTGCTCAAAATACGTCGAAACAGAGCGCCCATGCCCTCCCCAAATCGTCCGCAGGCAGTATTGGCGCGATGAGATCTGTTCTGCTTGTCGCGAACGTCAACAGCCTAGCGACTGCCCCTGGGCAAAACTTATCCAAAAAAGCCCCCAAAGATTTCAAGCCACATAATCCTCCTACAATCTCGACGAAGGCTATTGTCCAGGTGCAGACGCAAGACGCGATCGCTACTCTGGCATCATACCACTTCAACGCTTCTAGCATAATTTGATCGGAGGATAACGCACGAATACTTTCGCTTCTGAGGATTCTTCTTCGCAAGCACCACCAGCTTCTACCAATTCCAGCACAGAATTGTCTGCACATATTGTTCAGCAGCTAGCCGCCGCTTCTATCCACTTTCCAACCTACATCGGAAAGGTCCAGCTCGCATAAGGGGCTGTGCCTTCTCGGGTTGATTATATTTGCGCCTGTTTTAAATGCAACATTTAGATCAGATTTTGTCTTTCTTTCTATGCATCAAAGAATAGGTTGAATAAAACATATTTCGCCAAGTTCGGTACTCTAGCATGTCCACGCCGCCGTACAGATGTTGGTATGACGTCGCTAAGTCGCTATATTCCAAACGGCTTATCAGTCTCTGTGGGCTAGTAATAATACATCCGTTACATTCTTTATAATGTACATTTTGGATTGAGAGAAAGCAAAGGTCAGCGTTAAATATCTCAACATTCGTTGGCAGTCTCTGTGGCATGGGTCCCCAAGGGAATACGTTTCAGACACACTTTGAGATGTATTTCCCAGGCTTGTCAGGGAAATCCCTTGTAGATGGAGTGACACGGTCGACCTATTTGCGCCTTCCATTTGGAGAGAATACCGCCTAGGATCTCGATTCACGCACGGCAATCCAAGTCTTCGAAGAAAATTCGCGATTTCCGTAATCGTACGGGTAAAGGCCAAGAACTGCAGTGAGTTAGTTCGCTGTTCCATGGATGATGGCGCGTCCTGAATTTATGTAGCTAAGTGGACAAGAGAGAGGATGTCTTACAATGATGCGGCTGAACTGTGAGTCAAGGCAGAAGCAGAAATAGACCGAGGCAAATGCCGAGATTTGCAGAAAGAGCGGGAACATCAACGTTGGCTTGCTTTTCGAACATCGTGTCTTTCGTAAAATCCAAGCGTATTCCACCGCCACGGAAACTGGCTGAAGGCAACAACCCGCAACGAACCAAGCAATTGGATCTGAGACTCGTTTAAAATCAGGAACCAGTTCGTTGGACTGATACGACGACAAGCTTCTTTTCTTTCCCTCTTCAGCTTACGGTACGGGATATAGGTTGTATTACATATTGATTGGGATAACTCCTAGCGCTGTAGCTGTTCAATACCCGTGAGGGTCTTATTCACCTACAGCCTATTTAGCTATCTGGTAATGACTGACTTAGTTATATTTACCTGTCCATCTCTTCACTGATCCCTTGGAATGGTAATCCAGAAGACCACCTATAATCTGGGTAGGTACAATCCCTAGTCGAAGATTTATCAAGGAGCTCTTTACATTCAGAGAATATGTCAAGATCAAGTCGCTCATTCAAGGCAACAGCCATCAGTATACTGCTGCCTGCCAGGCAGCAGTATTACAACAAGTATTTAGTTTCATATCATTCCATTCTTTATGTAGGAAATCAAGAGTCTCGTTTTGTCCAAGCTGTAGCATAAAATCATGCTGCGTGACAGAATATGATACTCTCTTTCCTGCATCGTAAAGCGGCCAACTGCAGCCATTGTCATCGTACGTGCACCCAAACGAAGACTGAAGTTGAATCAGAGATGGCATAGTGAGCAATGGTGCGGCCTGGATTATCGCGTCTTCGCAATCCGATGCTTCTATATATTGGCTTCACATTACTATGCCATGCTGTCTATATCAAAGAAGAGTGAAGTACAGGAACAATTTAAATTGGCATCGGGGGCTGCACCATTGATGTCTCTTCTGACTACCCTTTCCTGCCTTATTTTTTTCGAAGTGTACCTCAATCTCTAGCAATTCTACCCTCAACCCTTTCCTCTCTACCCTGGTCTTTGGCAACTTTGATGTATTGGCCGGCAACATTACTGGGCTCATTCGCAGTGGACGGAGTTTTTGGTTCTTGGTGCTGTTGAGTTTGCCTGATGTGATTGGCTGGCCCATGAATTCGTTGGTCTAAGGTTACTGTACGCATCTTAGGAGATTGGCTTGGTTCCTGCGCAGAACCTTCATTACTGCTGCCCATGATGTTTTGAGGTGGTGTCTATTGAAATGTTAGTGAGAGGATGGATTCAGACAGCATATCCAAGGAGAATTACAATGACTCTGGTTTTGCAGATTTTGATGTTGAAAAGATTGTACGTTAATTGTCCAAATATGACATCTACCACGTATTTATATACCTATTGGTCGACTTACTGGGTGCCTCGTTCCTCGCTTTCAAACAGCGGCTACCCATGTGGGATGCTACGTAGCGAGCTCTCGCCATCTTGTATATGGCCTGGGAGTATTCCAAAATGTCACCACGGTAAGAATATTGTAACTGTCTGATTTGAATGGCTTGTTCTGCCACATTTTTGAGGCTGACTGCATGTTGGAGATAACTACATTTTTGCAATTTCGCAACTGGCTGCAATTTTCAACGGCATTCCCTCTGAATGCACACCCCCCATGGCCCCTCCCCAATCTGCTCGGCCGGATTGTTGAGTTACCTTCTGCCTCGTTGGTTTGTGTGCGGCTAGATCGGTATGTACATTTGTACGGCGTACAAAAAGTGGGCTCGCCGTTGCCCATGGCTGTCAGTCAACAACATACTGGCATCACTGATCAATGGCAGGGTCACCTTGTCACTGGCTCCGCCAGATGCGGCCAACTCCTTCAAATCCGCGCTTTGAGGTCCAAAAATTCGACAATGACGAAGCTGAAAAAGGACTAGTTGTTTTGCGCTACATTAAAGAGCCTACAGCATTTGGTCTGCGTTCTCTCTTGCTCCTCTTTTCAAACTCCAAGGACTCTCCCTGCTGTATTTGCAATAGCTTGAATCACATCACTGGCGCCAGGGGAACGTTGGTTACTTTACCGACCCCTGTAGCTGATTGCCTGGACTGGCCAATCCAGGCCCACACGCATACCCAGCCGATTTCACGACCCGCGGTTTTCAACCTTTCCACTCGAGTCGTCCAGTCGACGTTTCCACTCGAGTCGTCCAGTCGACGTTTCCACTCGATTCTTCCACCCGACTCTTCCACACGACTCTCGATCTTTCTAAACGAACTATCCAAACTATTTGCCTCAACATTACCATATCAAATCTCTTTGGATCTGTTATCACCCAAGTCTTAAGTTGCTCGCGTAAGAATGGCTGCAGCCGAACGTTACAAGCCAAAGAGTGTTGAGGATGGAATCGCGGCGCTCAAATTCTTTGCTGAACTGTTGGAATCCTGGAAGAAGAAATCGTTGCCGCCACGTTGGCTACAGACCACAAATTCTGCAGATCGTTGTATGAACAGAAATAACGGAAATTATCTAATCCCTAAACAGCATGCTCTGGTGACCTTTTTGACAGAAGTGAAAAAGAACACGACGAACCCTGGGTGTCTACAACTCTGCAAACGTCTTGGTCAATCTTTTATTTCGAATATGAAAGAGAAGTATCGCAAACAGTTTCTTGCATGGGTGACGGCCAACCAAATGGACCCGATCTTTAGAGGCAAGCGACTTTTATCGCTATGTCAGCCTCCGAATGGACAAGATAACAGTGCCTTGCCTTCAGGCAATACCGGGAACAGTGCTCTTGGACCACAAACTGTGTCAAATGCCAGGCAAGACAATAGTGCCTTACCCTCAAATAACGCCGGCAGTGGCGCTACTGGAGCGAATAGGCTACTTTTATTCAATGCCCTTCGGAAAGCCGCTTCTGTTAAATACAGAGCAGAGGTCATTCCTAGACTAATTCGGAATGCCAATCGATCAGTGAGATTTACCCAAGCCGACGCGCTGCATATACAGCAAGAGAAGCCTACACTTTGCTATCGTTCAGAGCCTATTGGGCCTGACGCATCAGCTTTTCGCGTCCAACTGTCCACTGATCTTGTAAACAAACTTCAAGCAGGAACAGAGCTTACAACGAAAGGTATTACCCTTGATACCTCAAGAGAGAAATATGCTAATTCTAAGCCTAGATTTGCATATTCATAGTGATGTTATAGCAGAACTCTTCGACTTTGGACATGACAGCCTGTGCCTGCAAGCCCACATCTGGAAAAATGGAGGTGTCACATGGCCCAGGGTAGATGGTACAATTATCTGGGATTCGCAAACTCAGTGGTTGCCTTTCGTTAATCACTTGTCATGCGAGCAAACTGGAAAGTTTCAAGTCTTATCACACGCTGAACTATTTGTTAATAAACGTTATTGAAGCTTAGTGGCGTTTTCTTTTTATATATTTTACACTTGCGTGAATAGGCACTACGTCGGCGGCCCGTAAACCAGACACCCCGTCGCCCCCTGCTTTGAATAAACGTATACCAGCCGGATCTATACCAATAATGACGTTAGATCCTGTATTCAAAACGTCATCTGGGAAGTAAATATTCCCAGGCCGCCCGATGCGGTTCCCGCTCTCATCTTGTGTAATATAAACAACAATTGCCAGGGCGTCGTTTGGACGGGAGGTGAACTTCAGTTCTTTTACAGGCACATTAAACTGCAATCATTAGCTACTGGATACAAGTGTAAGAAGAGAGGGCTATTACCCAGTCAGAGACACATGCAAAAATCTCGGCTTCTGTATATCCCGTCACATCTCGACATGCCGTTCCGTCGTGGTCGTCTGCAAATGCCGTTACATCTTGGTCGTCCATCTTCAAGTGAGTTTGCTTGAGAGAATCTCTAGTCTGACGCAAGGTTCGCTTCGCTTAGTTAGTTGAAACCTCGGCGATCGTGCGGGGCAGGCAAAATCAGCTGTATTGCTTCGCGCAATTCATAAGCGGGGTCATCGGGGCCCAAGCTTTGGAAATCTCGTGTTAAGGTCGAAATCGGCATGGAAGAGAAATGTCTGTCATGGTCGAGCTTGAGTTTCTGGCTTTCGCAAAGTAATTCGCGCGATTTGAGCCATGTTTGCGATGGTGTTTAGCGACAAACGTTGAGCCATACGTAGGCCAGTTCCTTGTGGAGATCATTAGGCACGTGCACATGCGACAGCGTGGTTCGGCTTAGGCAGCTTGGGCATGATTCCGCACTTTTCCCAACCCCGCTTTCCCAATGATTCTCCTCAAGACGTCATTGAACGCGGCCGCCGACGTCATACCACCTTCACCAACGATGAGAGACATTTATCGCCACAGAGCCAGATGTAGTTATCTTCGTTTTGCTATTAGGTTCATAAGCCATGTTGCTCTGGAGCGAACATCCAAATATGGCGTAATGCTACTTGGTAGGCCCTCTAGACAACCCCGGCAAGCCTTCCCGTTCTTCCATGTTGCGGTCCGGGTTTATCTGTGTGCTTTGACTTGCTGGAATGGCCCATCATACCCTGTGTCCATTTATCTGAGCTATAAAGCACAATCTGCGGGTTATTGTACATGCGGCGTCTGGTAATTTCCGCATACGATTGCCAGTTCCTGCGTTAATACCAGATGCTCTACTAACTGCGGGTCCGCTGCACCGTGATTCTGCAATCTTGATCCTTCACTACTAATGTGCCGAGATGGAAAATCTGTCAATTCGGCAGAAAGTGCTGTCACTATAATTCCTTTGCATGCATCGTGCATACCGGTACCATCGCACTGCTCTTATCACTACACAAGATCAAACTTCAAATGTCAGAATTGCGTCCAAATCGACCCGCAGACCCAACATTCTTTGAGACAGCTACTTTCAATGTTCATTCTGGTTTGTCTTTGTTGTGATTGAACTTGCTTCTATTAAATTCTGGCTGACAGCTCTCATACATATAAATACCTAGTGGCACGGTCCGTGCCACTAGGCAGCAACTCTTCTGCGTGTCATGCTTAGTAAGTACATGACTCGTCCCAAGTCAACAGTCTTGCTGTTCTCACACTGGCAACAATACCCATTTTATGGGCCATGATGCCGAGTACGAGTAACACGAGTCGGCAAGATTCCGTTAATTCGCAGGCAATTGCAGGTGCTCTTGGGCCCTTTTGCACTATGCTTTGGGGCACAAGTAGAGAAGTGCGTACAATCTACTCTTATGCATTACTAGATACTGACGCCACTCTAGCGGTTCGAGTCATTGGGGTATTCCTTCACAAGAGTCTAGCATCTAACTCTTTTTTGCCATGTCTGGGCTTCCATTGCTGCTCATCGCCATGCCTGGCATTACGATAGTCTACGCTGGGAGCAACGTGGTAGCGTGAATCTAACTGTGGCGTGAATCTAACGATGATGATGATGATCATCATCATGATGTGAATCTAACTGTGGCAGTGTATGTTATGTGCAGGGTAAGAACGAACACCAGCCACTTGGATGACAACCTCAGCCACACTCATTCAAAAGGGCACACATCTCGTGGCTCTCTGGAGCAGCGCCAGGCAAGCCACATCTCGTTGGGCCTGAGGGGTTCAAGAACCTTCTCCTTCATCGACAATAACATTTACCCATAGCATGGAGGACAATTCAGAAATAAGAGTGTCCCCCGAGGTGAAGAAGCAAGTGAAAAGTTTTATCGATAAGAGCAATTGGGAGGAATGGAACAGGAACATTGGGACATGTCAGGACCTGAAGAAACTATTGAGACGCCTCACCTTGCCAAAAATATCTCCAACGTGGGAGCCTACGGAATCCCCAGAACTACTTACTGAATCAAGATGGAGGACTTCGGAAGCGAAGGCAATTAGCGCGGCATACGGGACCCTTGTGAATGATCTATTGGTCAACTACGAGAAAGACTACGAGAATCTTCAACACAAAAAACAAACGAAAAAGGAAAAGGGGAACAGGCAAAGGCTTCTCAAACAAAATATAAAGTTCATCAAGTACCATCTGCTTATTACCATCTGGGTCCTAAAAAAAGATTACGAATCGAATACAGACGTCACAGGCGACAAAGCATACGAAAAATTTATGGAAGCACTGTATGAAGGCCCGAAGATTGTCTGGGCCTTACAACCGGGATCAAGGAGTTTGACCACAAAAGTCATTGAGGATCTCATGGATTGGGCCGTTAACGGATTCAAGCTGCTTCGCTCCCTTGGTGATTGGGCAGATGAACTTCCATTGCACAGTACTTCTATTTCTCCCACACCACCGTGGCGATCCTTGCTAATGTGACATAGATTATACATTTCTCACGCTAGCCTCCAAATGCCGATACCCAAATGCAGAGGACTATATAATTCGCAAGCTCAAGGCAGCGCTTATGCCACAAGAGGGGATTCGCACATGGAGTCTTCGCAATGCCTCTGCTGCCAACATTGTAGAGGACACCCTCGCATACCGGGAGAACCCCAAATGTCGGTTGACGTACGTCTTACCATCCCCAAAGGTCCATCGCAGTAATTAAGCGCCAGGAAATGTTATCTAACAAACCACCGCAGCAACATAGAGATCCACCAGTACTTGGGAATTCATGATTGGAAGGTGACACTGGCCCATCCCGGTCCCGTTACCACTTGAATGACATCATCACGAGAAACAGGATACAGGTAGTGCAGGTAATGAAGTTGACCATGAGGTACCATCATCCCGATATTGTGGAAGAAAATCGGCCTGTCAGGGTCCCAGTCAATGACCTCTCTGCCAGTATGGCCCTGAAGCTTGGTTTTATAGACTGTATCAAACATTGGCACCAAGACGTTTGCGTACTTTTCGTCTTCTGTTGGCCAAAAAACGGACGGTGAATCAAGTCGCAATAGGTAGATCGCTTCAGGTCCCTTGTCTCGAAGGGCCAGGCCACGGCTCCTTAAACATCTACTCAACGGTTCTCTCTGTGCTGGTGAGTTTTGGGTGGTACGGGACGGGAAAGTTCATACGGACGTACCAGTCTTTCTTCGCAAAACTTCGAATAGGCCGCGCATTCCTTGGAGAAATTGAATGAATGCAAAACATCCGGCTGCATCACAACATACCACAATATAAGTAGCTATATTGACGGCTTGGGAGAACAAAGGTGCTTACATCATTCTTCTTGGGAGTCTGATAGGTAGAAGACGCAGCAATTTTCAAGAAACGCATCGATACGATAGCCTCGTGCCGTAGGTCCTTGATTTCATTTTTGTCATCTGCCAGGTGAAGGAATTCGTACGGTAAACAGCTGTTAGTCATCCTTAAGCTTGTCGCAGAAGCTGAATCCACGGCCACATCAAGCGGAAAGTCTTTGATGAGAGTGGGAGATCTTGCCCCGCACCGGTTGGGAAATTTCACCACCTACCTGGCCCCACGTTCGAGTCGCAGCCAGAGAACGCGGGGCCGTCAAACTCCGCACGTCTGGTGTTGTCACACGGCACGATTGTTTGGGACGGCTTAGACAAAATGAAAGACCCTTGATTTTCTATCTAAAAGAATGTACGATTGGTTTTCTTTATAATAAAATGACTTCCGTCCAATGACGGAGGTTCTCCATGAACGAGCGGTGTCACACAGCACGATTGTATGGTACAGCTTAGACAAAATGAAAGACTCTTGATTTCCTACATAAAAAGTGGAATGATACGAAACTAATTACTTGTTGTAATAATGCTGCCTGCCAGCAGCAGTATAATAATGGCTGTTGCCTTGAATGAGCGACTTGACCTTGACAAGCGGCTTGGTCTTGACAGGTGTAGTCCCGGTGTGCCAGCGGTAAGTTACCGCCTAGGCAATAGCCATATATCCACAAACTGTTGGATAAGTAAATATGCCTTTGTTGATAGAACAGGCAAACCTGGTGTAACTGCTTGTTGTCAAAACGTCGGCTATTAGAGATGAAAATCGAATATATATATATATATGTGATTCGGACGAAAGGAAGTCTTATTTAAATCCGCTGCAGAAAAGGGTGTCCAAAGGCGGACACACATCAGCAACGCATTCACGTCAGAGTCAACCTGTGTGGTATAACATAGGGTGACGGCGTTAATTATGAGTCTCATAACGTGACACAAGCAAGTAGGTTTCAAGTTTGAGTAGGACCTCTTCGGCACCCTGGGTCGAGCTTGCTTCATCCTTTGTTGATTCTAGACCACGACATGGTCCCAAGGGTACCAAGGATTCCTCTGTTCGTGTACTTGAACTGTAGATTTGGTTCACGCTAATTGCATCAACTGTGCGCCCACATTCCAGCTCATGACTACTCGATCCCGCTTGATCGTATGTTGAGTTTTGCTGAATTCTCTGTATATTCGAAAATACTCCGCGCAGATTGGCGGAATGGATGTCAAGATCCATGCCGCCTGGTGGGATATTAGCTACTATTTCGCTCTGTGGCGCATGTACTTACCAGGGCCCATTTGATCCTTGCCGTTCAAAAGCCCTAGAACGATACTGTCAGTTAAGAGAACAATCGCTAGCACAGTGGGAACAACACTCCAAGTGACGAAAGGGGCTGATCCAGCCAGGATCTGATCGCGCTAAACCGGATATGTCACACCAACCCACTCCGAATGCTCGTTTTCCTGCGTACGAGATATCATCCATGCCCCCTAAGCTCAACGATAATTCATGCAGAGGCTGCTGTGCCCACCACAAACACAGCTCCGCCCATAGCCTGCCGTGCTGCAACTACCTCGCGGGTTTGTTCTGAGGCAGAACAGAACCCGTCATTTTTTACGCCGAGAACTCTAGAGCTAGGCCATAGATCCGTTCTGGGCCATTTGACTTCTCGCCCCGGCTGTCACGCGGAATGGATTACAGGGGGCCCAGTAGGTGATCCGGATATTGAATCATCGTCATTTCCTGCTCCATCGATCGATCCGGCAACCCCTGTTGATGTAGGTACCTCATTGTGCACCCATGTAGTACTACATGAACATACCCATCAGTAATTGTCCCTCGGCCGGATATCGTCTTGGGCTTGCAATAATCACACAGTTCAGGCATCTCGTTGCTGGACGTATTGTGCAGTTTCTGTACAAGTAGTTCGATAATGACAGCAGTCCCATGATGGCCCGAATTATAGCTGCATGAATCTACGTATACGTACGCGATAAAGAGGAACTACGCACCATCCAGCCACGACGGATGCCACGGTAGTTCACGGCCCAAGGTCTTTTGGCACTCTCAGACAAGTGTGCAAAAAGAACGCATCGGATGTCCCGCAAAGGTTTAGTGGGTGTTAATAGATAGTGCTAGTCTCAGCCTCACCGGACGGCGTCTAGTTCCTGAGCTAGTCGGCGACGAAGTACTGTACTTGCACGACTGATAGCTCGACATGGCGGCCCTGTTGCTGAATGGGGACTGGAACGCGGCCTTTTCAGTTTGCGTCAGACGCCCCTACTGTATCCTAAGGTAGAGTCCAGTGGCGGATCCAAGACGACTCTTTTCCGCGTGTTCAACCCCGAAGAATTGGGCAAGGGGCCTTGAGAGTATTGCGCAGGCGGTCCGCCAACAGGATCTTCTCCCTCCTCCCGGATGGGCTGAAATGTGTTCCTGGGAGAGAGGGGCCAGGACGGGCAGGTGGTCTGTATCTGATGCGAGATTTCCAGGCCGGGATGTTCGAGGTGCAGCAGTTAGCATGGCCCGCAGCCCATCGTGCAGCCCGGCCGAACTGAGGGTCTCTCCGATGCAGAATACAGCTTTCCGCTCACATGCCAAGAAGCCCTTTGAACAAGAATCGCCAGCAAAATATCGGGGTTTATGAGAAGGCGTCTCCAAATCAGCTATCTGTCCAGCCGCGTCTCGCAATTACCCCGAAACAAGCCGTGTCAAACCCAAGGAGGCCAGGCGACATCCACTCCTCTCCTACTTTGGGGCACCCTCGCGATTACTTCCGCTACTTCAACGTGATTGTCGTTCGATTCTGGAGAGAACTGCATATGCTCGGGTGGCGCAAAGTACTCCAAAAATCTAGAATCTCCCCTTCCGTCACTCTGCACTTTTCGACGTTCCGATCATCCTTGCTTTGCAAACCCCTTTTCCGATCCGCCGTTTTCATCTTTGATCATTTTAAACTCCAGTGACAATACTTCTTCGAAAGCTTGAGCCTCACAAGCAACACAAGAAACATAATACGCAACTTCGATAGACCGATTCTACTCAGTAAGACACCTAGCCACTCCAGGGTTCTGTTTTGGGATGGCTGACATGTTACAGACGACTTTGCGAAATCACACTACGAATTGAACGAGGATACTTGCGAATTCAAAGAGAAATACGAGAAAATAGCACGAACGTAGTGACTAACGTATTGGAGACTATGCTGTTGGCCGCCAGTATCCCAGACGCTCGCCATTTCGATTCTCGACGATGGCCAAGCTCCAACGACATCAATGCCATGAATCCCCATGGTAATCTCTCTATGTATTTGGACAACGTTTACGCCATGTCGAATGGCAATCCCACTGTACTGGACGCCGATTTCGCCACGACTGATGACAACTCTAATGCGGGGCATGGCGGTTCGTCCGTGCTGGCCGACGATTCAAACGTGTACTACTCAAGTTACGACTCCTCCATGTCGGACCATGACCCCGCCATGGCGGATGATGATTCTACTTTAGTCGATGACGATTTTACAGCAGTTGACGAGGGTTTCAACCTGTATCATGATTCTTACATGCCGAACGATGGGTCCAACATCGGAGATTTAGACGACGATTCCACATTCGGAGATGCGCCACGCAGTGCGAGTACCTCTATCCGCAGCTATATTACGTGGTACGAATGGAAACATGACCGACGGTATCATGGTTACCAATCCGGCGCGTATCCTTTCCCCAATGATGTGCGCGAGCAAGACCGTCTAGACATGCTGCACTGCGCCATCACACGCCTGCTTGGTAACAAGCTCTTTCTGGCACCCATTCCCTCTAATATTAAGAAGGTCTTGGACATTGGTACCGGAACAGGTCTGTGGGTAATTCAAATGGGCGATTTATATTCCGCGGCAGACATCACTGGTACTGATCTCAGTCCCATTCAACCAACTTGGGTTCCCCCAAATGTCAATTTCCTCATTGACGACGCCGAACTAGACTGGGTCGAGAATAATACTTATGACTACATCCACTGTCGGTGCTTGAGTGCTTCAATAAAGAACTGGCCACAACTAATTCGCCAAATATACTGCGCCTTGAAACCAGGGGGTTGGGTGGAACTCCAAGAATTCTCAACAACATACACGTCTAATGGCGAGCCATTGCAAGAGACTCATCCTGGGTACGCTTTTCTACAGTTGACCCACGCTTTGGATAAGGCATGTTCGAAAACGGAAAGGATGCTTGACCCGACGCCGGAATTAACAAAGTGGGCTAGCGAAGCTGGATTCGACACCATTGAAAAAAAGGTATTCAAAATGCCTATTGGGAATTGGCCAACAGACCAGTGCGGTAAAGAAATCGGTACAATGATGCGAGTCAATCTCTCCGACGGTGTGGCCGGCATGACCGCCGTGTTGTTGAGGGATGTACTCGGCTGGGAAGAGGTGAATGTGGAATTGCTGAATGCCGCTGTGAGACGTGCGACGAAGGAGAGTCCGGACGTTATGGTTGATTATGTGGTGGTCCTGGCGCAAAAGCATAAATAAGAGAATCGCATCAGAACGAAAGGGACGGAGAACTGGGATAAACCTGGCTGGCGGCCACCTCGCCACAAGGAATCCTGCCCAAGTGAGGGCCTGAAACTCTTCACTGGGTTCTCGTGGGATATTACTGTGTTTTATAGCGGTATAAGTTCCATATTTCGCAGCACCATTTTCTACTCTCATGTTTTCATGCTAGCTATCCATTCACTACATCATATTAATACTCAAATGCAAGTTCAAAGATCCATAAAACACAACGAACCGCTCAGGAATCCGCGACGCCCATCTTACGGCTGAAAATCGCTACATAAACAATCTTCATGAGCATGTTCTTCTCACATTCCCTTTGATCCTTGTCTTCAATACCGTGCTGGGCCGCTAGTAGAGGCTCGGCCATAGCAACCAGCGGGATTTAAAGATGCCTTACAAGGTAGTTGACCGCTTATTTTGGTCCAATCATACCTAAATGTTACGTTGGCTCGCGTAGGGCGTAATGCGTAATTACCTGGCCTGCCTGGTATCCTGTGTCCAACTGCCCCTTAGCCGCAGGGGTTCAGGGAATAAAGCGCGATGTTCCCAAGACGGCCATCTTCGGGCGTGGTTGCAATGTCCGCGTTGTAAACATCGCTTCGAAGACTAGGTTGGGTTCCATCCGGTACCTGTCCATTCTTCAGTAAGACGCAGATGCATACAGTACAATTGACGATGTCGGAACGTCGACAGCGGAACGCATACGAAAAATAGACCTCCCACTACGGCCGCATTCAACAAGGAAAGTTGGCATACCCGACCGAAACAAATATGACTCCAAAGGAATTTGTTTTACGGAAGTACCGACCACCGTTAAGGTGTAAGAGAAACGAGGTTTGCTGGTACTATTCGATAAATCCCACGCAGTTGCCACAAGTGGAAATGCTGCAGGGGCCGACCTACCTTTTTTCCAGATCTATGAGCGACGAATCCAAGATTCTCCAGGCCCATCACATCTTCGACAACGCCTTGATGCACTACTTGCTCCACGAAACGAATATACGTCAACTTCGTGCCTCACAGTTATGTCCCACAGCCTTCGCACCCATTTTTCGCGCACTACCGTACGGTGGGAAAGTTGGATGTGCTGCTTCGTGGACCGGCATGCCATTTTTGTCTTCGTTGTGGCTCCATTTCGACGTTGGCACGGCATACTGGAATGCCTGGACCGACTCAGCGGATGAGAAGGCTGTTCTGACTAGGGGTATTGCCTCCCAGAGCATACAGGCCTTACTGTACGCGACAACGACCACGCTGGAGGAGCTACAATTGGCTTTTACGATTGAAGGCGGCTTTAATACAGAGTATCCTGCAGACTGTGGAAGCATTTTGCCGGAGGCAGCGTTCGTCTGTTTGCAATCTCTGGAAATCCAGGGGTTTGAAGACAAGTTGGCTCGTCTCGTGGACTTTCTACAAAGAAATAGGACGACACTCAAACACGTACGCTTAACAGATGTCCGGCTCAACCGTCACTCGATTGCAGCTGTTTTTGAGTCTCTAGCTGCGCTAAATAATAACCATACAATTATTCACGGAACTCCGAAAGGAGAAACACAACGGAGGATAATGTGGTACGGTGATGCTAGCATTTCGATGACGTTAGAGAGAGGAGTCGCGGACTGGCTCGAACTTTGTGCTCTTCCCTGCATACTCCCGTAACCATGGATTTATTTGTTTCAGGGGGCATACTCTGAAGCTTGGCCGTTCGTCCCAGCACAACACCAAAACAGACGTAACTAGTTCCTTCTGTAATGCCACTGCGCGGCTGTGTATTATTATACCTTTTCTCTTGAATGAGTATTAATACCACTGTAAAACCTCACCAGTCTGTCAACGAGCTCCGAGGCGCCCACGAGCCTTGTCATAGGCGAGGCAGAATCCATCAAAGGAGAGCAAACGACTAAGCTGAAAACCATGGCTGCCTGCTTGCTGGCAGCGCTTGCACTACCTGAATATCGAATGCGTCTACAAGGATGGATCATCGAGGAATTCAGACTCCTCCGGCTGAGCTCCAAGCCACCCCTTCAGAGCCTTGCACACCAGTCCACCTCTACGCCTTAATAATACACCCGGCGTGTGTGCTGTTGTGGATTTGCACCATGCAAGACAGCTGGCTTGTTGCAGGGTCCCTGGTGGTGTCTCCTCTGTGCTGGCCTAAGAGAAAGCGCAGTCTGTCATCCCAGCACAAAAATACAGATGGCTGTGGGAAGCCCTACGCAACCCTTGGCATTTCATCCTCCATTTTCGTCCACCCGGTAGACTGTATTGGTACATGAGTGCGTCGGGCGTACAGACAGGGAACCGGAGGGCTGGGGGGAGTGCCGCAACCCTCTGCTCTGTGACGTTTCAGGAAATGGCCGTCCACTCCCAATACATGTCGAAAAGCACAACTGTCGAACCGACAAGTCACAATTACCACGCACCCAGTGTCACGGCCAATTCTAAGTGGCCGGACCCTTCCCGCACAATGGCCTTGCCTGTTATTCGCTCCATCGCTACGTACTGCCTTGCGACGGCCATCGACTCTCTCTGGCCGGGGAGCGTCCCAAGACGAGACAGCCGTGCTCCCCCATAGTAACAAGTTTTCAGAGCACTACTTCTGCTGAGTGAGGCGGTCGCAAAGCGACTAAAGAGGCATCCATTGCTTCGTGCGAACCACTTTCAAGAAGAACTCGTGTCAACTGAGCCAGCATAAGAGCTGCCGTCCGAAGCTGTGTGCCTTCAACATGAAGTTCCTCTAGTTCTGTTCAGTTGTCATTCTCGCACAAAACTTTCAACACTTCCGAGTGCAGACCCACGGCCACAAACCTACATATCCCTTAGACTGTCGAAGCAGACTCTCATTGGAAATGGAGAAACTCCAAGAAGGTTGGGTCCAGCATCAACGCCAAACTGCACGCGGCTCATCCCCATCGACTCCTAGCGCGAGTCGTGCCAGACCCAACGAGAGAGATGATGACTTCACCCACAGAAAGAAGCCGACTGGTCGTCAACTCTGGACTGCCGATGATTCCCGAAGGACGGGTTCGAACCAACGGCCATGGAAGACACAGAAACGACATGGCCAGTTGATGTCCTCCAGCCATCGTCGGTCTCCCCAGCATAAAGGCCAGCGCAATCCAGGACAACATCATGGCCAACCGAAACAGTCTGCCGATGCCGCTGCGTCGACATCGGAATTGTTTCGTCAACCAGATACTCGGTCTATATCTTCAGACCAGCTTGCCGCCGAAGTCCAAGGCATCTATGCCGGGCTGGTTTTGCTCGAGAGCAAGTGCATTGAATATGATAGCACACAGAAGGAGACTGACCTAAGTCAAGAGCAATATCATGCATTGATTTCCCTTCACCGGTCACTCCTCCATGAGCATCATGACTTTTTATTGGCATCGCAGCACCCATCAGCGAGCGCCGCGCTTCGAAGGCTTGCATCCAAGTATTTTATGCCCGCACGAATGTGGCGTCATGGTATACACTCATTTTTAGAGCTTCTACGGCGGAAACTGCCTGGATCGCTTGAGCATATGCTCACCTTCATATATATCGCGTATACCATGATGGCGTTGCTATATGAGACAGTTCCCACGTTTGAAGATACGTGGATAGAGTGTCTTGGTGATTTAGGGCGTTACAGGATGGCAGTTGAAGATGATGATATCCGAGATCGAGAAATTTGGACTGGTGTATCAAGATTCTGGTATACTAAGGCTTCGGATAAAATACCAATGACTGGACGACTCTATCACCACCTAGCGATTTTGGCACGTCCAAATGCCCTGCAACAATTATACTTCTATGCTAAATCTCTCTGCGTTCCAGTCCCATTCCTCAGCGCTAGGGATAGCGTCATGACGCTATTTGATCCTCTCTTAAATGCAAATGCAAATACTTCTCAACGTCTAGAGCCAGTTGATGTAGCCTTTGTGCGAGTTCATGGCATACTCTTCTCTGGCACGCAT
>AZNH01000117.1:43482-62849 GCA_000814955.1 Metarhizium guizhouense ARSEF 977
CCTCTTTTCTCATTAAAGAATCTTCCATCCAGGAGCGGAGGTCGACGCAGGTTTCTCAGCCTCAGCACTGCCTAAGTCGACCGACAACATTTCTGTCCGAAAGCTATACGGGCGGTGCCTCAGCACAGGTTCTTGGAAGACCTATCCGGATGTCTGCTTACTGCGCAACCATAACAGGACAACCGTACAAAATAGCCTCACAACTCGACAGCTGGATGAAGGACGCTTGGTTGTAGAAAGTCTATTGGAAGAATTTTGTCTCTACAGTGACGCCGTAGCTTCATGTGCAACACGGGAGGTATATACAGACGTGTCAGATTGTGGAGTTGCAGGTTGATACACCGCACTGTGCACAGCTTGCACCTGATGCTTGGGTAGCAATACTGCTGCCCAACGGGCAGCAGCATTACAAAAGTCATTTTAGTCTGGGAGGATTCCCGTCCTGGATAATCAACTGAACAACAATCTTTTGAACATACAGTAGAATTCTCTCCGTGATACTGTAGTGCCATCGTATTTCTGACAAGACGACACACAGCTCTTAGATTCCGTACTCACATCGCTCCATCAAAGTTGAAGATGCCACACAGAAATGTTGAGATCCGTTAGTTATTGTGAGGGAACAAGTTATTAATAATGCTTTGCCAAGTATAACTAGTTATACAGAAACGAAATACATTAATGTACTCCTGCTAAAAATATTGCGGCCGCTTGAGCAAATTTAGTTTGTACGCTGCACCCTACAAGGTGAGAAAGTCCCTTCCATCTACCAGCCCTTGAAATGGTATCCATTGAAAGTTCCCATGAGGAAGAATTCATCCCAGCCGAATATTTCCACGTCCTCGCTCGGCTTTACACATGCCCGCTGAGGATATTGCTGCAGGTTGGCAACATCCTGTGAAGTGTGGCGGCGCTTAAGCATCGCCTTGCTGACCGACCTTTTCTGCTGCCGCTCCCAAATAAGGTTGAGTCGGAGTGACTCGGTAAGTTCGGTAGCTAGCATGTTGCAGCGGGTGGTTCGGGGAGAAAAGGCCGCGGGGAAGTTGACGTGAGCAGCGTGGGTCGTGATAGGTTGAGCGTTGGATCGTGGGATTTCGCTAATAGGCTTGAGTGCAGAGTGTCGGAAACCCTTCATCATCAGAGGGGCTCCATCAGAGTCGTTGGGAGAGCCGCCCAAACTGGTTCCGTTGGGTTCGCCTCGGGATCGGTGGACGGCTGGAGTTGACTGCGAAGCTTGGTTGCCAGGAGTGTTGGCTCGTTTGTTTTCGGCAAGCATGAGCGTAAGTTGCGATGGGCGGGAGGCGAGGTTGGCTTTGGACTCGACACGCTGGAAGAACTTGTCGTCAACACTAGATTTGCCGCTATGTCCCGGACAGTCTTCCCAGTCAGAAGAGTCGTCGTCGTCGATGGCACACTCGTCAACATATTCGGCTTCGGTGTTAGAGCCGACGGCAGACTCACTCTGTTGCAGAGCCTGGGCTGTCAAGTTCCTGATGCGAGTGTTGGGAAGGACGGGGTGATCGGAGGATCCGCCGATAGCGAACCGAGCAGGCTGCTTCTTACGTTGCTTGGGTGCTGGTGAAGAGCTCTTGTTCTCGGTGGTTAACTTGGACACCCCATCAATATCGCCTGAGATGATATATTCAGGCTCATGGGCCACAGAGCTCTGTCCTTTTATTTGGGTACGATCCTGAGGGGATCCCGATATGGTGAAGCCAACAGTCTCGGCGTCGGTCAAAGAGTCACCGGTCAAAGATTCGACGCTGTGAGACAGTCCAGGAACTTCCCCATTTCTCGTTTCCGCACAATTCTTGTTCGAGATGGTATACAAAGTGATGGGATTGGCAGGCAAGTCTAAATTACGAAACATCGCTGCCATTATGCTACTCGTGCTGTTAGCAAATTTAGCCAGTTGTGCTATTGGTGAGAGCTACTATAAACGACTCTAGCAAGCGAGAAAAGTCATACGCAGTCGGGACCACTGACAGTGTATTCAATGGAAGAGCTTTAGTGCAAGACGCCAAACACGACGGACTGTTCGGGATGGAGGCGATGGTCGACGTAATGATCTCCAATGAAGGCAAGCGATGCAGCAGAAGACGGGCTTACAAAAGCGACATACAACAGCCAGGCGGACAAGCTGGTATTCTGGGCTGTTCCCCAGAGGCTAGGCACGTTGTCGGTGGTTTTGACTTTACTTATACAACGAAGTGCTGTCGTCGTTGTTACGCGTACGTCCAACATACCTGTACTACGTAGATATATCGGATCGAGTAGCGGGCGATACAGCTCATTAACTCCTGGTAACACCGCGTACACACCACTCCGCCCTCTTTGGGTATGGTCTGTTACGGGGGTGCTGGCTAATGAGTGATCCAGCGTTCCGTGGCGTCTGAAGAAAAGCAAGATGGACATGCAGCCGGGGGCACTAACTCGGCGGCCCGAGGTCTATTATTGATTGTGGGGGAGACGAGATCATCGCGCACTTACCATGCACGATTGATTAGGCGACTTGCTTACGCCACGATCATCAGCTCGGAATTGCCATTGACTATTTTGGAAGTGTGGGGCAAACCAGAGGAGCCCCCGAGTACATGCATATCCCTGTCGCTGTTGACCCACACCTGCTGTCCATTCGGCTGCGCGGAATCATCCCCATGGAAGGGCCACACCCACCCAACCTGCCACCCCCCTCGGCGCTTGTCATTAACGCCACCATGTCCACGTAACGAAAAAGACGGACAGAGATGACGGCAGGCCTAGCCCAGGTTCCGCTTGGGCAGGGATGCTGGTTGAGTCGAGGGAAGCCTGTCGGTGTGTTGCCCCTGGTCAAAATGCAACTGCGCTTCAATCGGCGCTCTATTTCCACAAGAGGATGACAGCAAAAGTACTCTGGGGCACATGCACGTTCACACTGTGTCGTGCGCCTGTCTGAAAGCACATGCGCCAACGGCTTATTCTGAGCCATGGTTGCAATTCCCAGCCGCCAGCACGTTCCAGTCCTGCACAAAGCTCACTTTGCCTGTCTCTTTTGCTGTCTGATACAGCTGCCTCTGTTGTTGGAAACCCACAAGCGCTCTTGCTACCTGGGTCTACCTGAGTGGTGAGTGACAGCAGTCGTGGGGGTCCTGCTGTTGAGCAAGCAATATTCCAAAGGTACTAAATATTTTCAGTTTCCAACGCGCAACGAAGGACAACAAGAAGAGTAGTGAATTTGTGAAAAGAAGCCCAGGTAGCAAAGAGTTCCCATAACATGGCACTTCCGCCTTCACCTAGCGCGGTCCAGTGGCAAAGCCTGCATCCGCATGCAACCACACTTTCTCCTCGGTGCCCTAGCGGACTCTACTCTCATGGTGAATACGGCGCGCGGTTCAGCCTTGTTTCCAATGCTTTTTTCTTTACAGAACTTGGGTCATTCAGTCTAGCTTTATGTCTGCGCTTGACAGCCCTCCTTGCCACACACTAGCCTATGGTCTCCTTGCCAGCGCAACCATAAACTACACTCTGGATCCGGATGAGTTTTGTCCTCGACTGTGTCGAAAGTGTGACGACTGGTCCATTTGGGGAGGTTCAGCCTTGCCTCTCCTTCCTCTGTGGCAGTTAGTTCTTATCCGTCTGTCTTAATTTATCATTCACTTCTTCGCGGTCCATCGCTACAAGCTGATTGTTCAGAGCTGGGGCTAAGTGTCAACTTCTTCCATAGGACTAACAGAATATCCCCCAAACTGATAAAGTAGATGGCATCAGCAAGGAGTCAATTACCGAAACAACAAGCGACATATATGTGTATAAACAGTGACCCGACATCTGCCTGGAATGAAGTGAACCTATGCTCTCTATCAAAGACGGGACAGTAGCTGTATCAAGTCCACAGAAGAACTTCTATCACCCGTTTCTCGGCTATAAGATCTGTCGACTGTGCTGATATGCCGTGTGTATGCATCGTCGATTGCGTCTTCATGTGGCGTTTTTGCATCTGTGAAATTAAGGCCTGCATTCTCCTGCAAACCTACAACTCTACGTGCAAGTTATTGGATAATATCAATGCCATCGGGAGGTTCGTAGGTCTTGGTGATAGGATCATGTGGATTTCGTTCCCTTACTTCTATATCCAGACCGTTGTTCCAGTACTGGAGACCAATGAATGGATCGTCGAGCATGTTGGGAGGATTGATGTGGGGGAATGCTTGAAAGCTATGTGTCGTGTCATGGCCTGTCAACAAAAAAACGCGCTCTATTGCTGAGAAATTATCCCCCCTTATATGCCGTTGACACTCCCCCGCAGTTGCCATTGGAATCAGTGGTGTTCAGTGTAGCGGAAGCTTGCGACTAAATTTAATTAGGTCGTGCAAACCGGGCTCATAACTGTCGCATTTTGTTGACATGGCCTCTCCTTGTCACGTTATGAAACTCATTGTCAACTAAACTTCTTCACAAAATTATTATTCTCGTTGTTCGGAGTGCTGCAGGCTCCGTCTGCAGCACTCTTTTTAATATCAAAAAACTTCCTTTCGTCCGAACCTGTTTTTCGGCTAAGTTGAGTCATGATAACCGATGCTATGACATCCAGCAATTACACCAAGCTCTGCGACTTCAGTCTACAGAGGCATTATCCGACACTCCTCTCCAGTGAGCAGCAAGCAACCTGCTGTGAACGCTGCCCGAGTCTGGGGGAAGCATTGGTTCCATTTCTCAATAACGCTATTTCCAGTCAGGCATTTTGTGTTGAACGTCACAGCGGAACACAGATGAAAGGAGTGCGTTGATTCGGGAATCTATCCAACTGTAGCAACGGCCCGTGAAGTGGTTGGTTGGTTGGTTGGTTGGTTGTATTCCTACTCGGTTTTAGCCGCCACTACAGCAGCCATGCCCGGTAAGCAGGTCCTGACTGACAGCCGAAGCATCCATCCTGTAAACACCGCACTTCGCCTTCTTGTTGAAACAAGGCCAGCCATCCCCAGGTTTCCTGCTCTCTACTCCATACTCTACTTTGCTGTATACATGTCTTCTGTTGGCGAATCTCACGTGTCTGTTTCATTCCTTAAAGTTCCCATATGTTTCCTTGAGAGTTTTCTGTTTCATACCCTCATGTTGTGGCTCCGTCGGTGCCCGAGCGCACCATGTAATGCGACCGTGATACCTGCAGTCTCCCCCAGCCATCGGCTTCATCCGTTTGCTGATCTGCCCCCATGCCCCTAGGGTTCTGTTCGTGCTCTGTGTTTTGTGCGTTTCTATTGTTGTTGCCTCCGACCGGGTTCCTATGTGGCCATGTGTTCGTTCCGCTAACGCAACCACTGTCGACGCTGACCATGATCAGCATCATCCACCTCACGTAGTACAATGTCCGCTCGTTTCGACGTGATGAATTACTGAGTATGCCGAGTGGCAAAAGGGGACCAGTCTTCTACCGCCCTGTTTTTCTGGCGGGGGAGGGGCGACAGTGGGTAAATCTGTCGGGAATTCATGTTATTTTGTGGTCTTTCTGTGTGGCATGCCAGGTACCTGATGGTCGGATGCGCGGAAGGTGATACCGTTCTGTTCAGCATGCCGGCGTAGTGGGACGTCGGAAATGTTGACGAGAAGATGGGCCGACCGGCCAAGCGCTGAGGACCCATATGTGACCATGTATTTTGTTTTTAGAGGGGACAGTAATGTTGGGAATGTTTGGGCCTCGTCGTCGCATTATAGGAGGTGTGCTGTTGCCAGCTGTGGCCGCAGTTGTCCAGACATCCCAACAAGCAGTACTGATTGATAAGACCCTTACTGATAACTGATTGATTGATTACCGTCTTACTGATACTGACTGATTAGCTTATCAGTAAATGCCATATCGGGATATAGTTGTGCCGCTAGCCCGAAACCTACACCGGGAGGGGAGGATGTTCGTCCAGGCTATGCGAGACCAAGGCTAGCTTGGCTAAATACTTTCTGCCAGACTGTATTGATATTGTACCACTGATTCTCTGCCAATTCTAAATTATGATCTTGCAGCCTGACTGGCAGTTTCTGACAGCTGAGTTAAGTTAACTGTATAACAACGAACTATAAACTGTCACGGGTCACGAAACAATATGCCCATCGCGAATAAGGTTGTTCTTGTTCCAACTCCCAATACACTCTGTCATCTCTATAGTCTCTACCCCCAGGCGTGCACGGTCAAACGAAATCGTACGACGAGTACCTGAGAAGACACGTTCTGCCTTGTCCGACATTGGCGCAATCGAAAGTACATTGAGCGCCATTTTATGTAGCCGCGGATATTCCAGACGCTGCTCCTTTCTCGCCCACCATGCAAGGGGACTCACCGTGATCTTGCATGGAGAGCCGTTAATAAACTTGTCCAGCTCATCCTCATCGTCGCCCGCTTCCGTCACATCGAGCGACTGCGCCAGCTTGTCGTACACTGTCATCTCTGCCTCCGGTACGCCCTTTGGCGCAGTCTCAAAAGGAAGATTTTTGTACTGGCGTTCTCGCTGTTTTCTTCCGGCCCGTGAAGTGACAGTCGCGAGAATGGAAGTTGTGGGAATGGGGCGAGATCACGTGATTGGAACTCAACGACTGCGTTTTAAAGGCATTAACGCCAACTGTGGCCCCCACTTCTCCGCTTGTAATACCCATTGTAGCTGGCTAAGATCCAGGCCCGCGCTTCGACCTACGAAATTGGAACTTGCAGTATTGTGGTGTACACACCCTATCATGGGATCACGTTTGTCGTACCCGACTCCCTGTCGTAGACCCCACTGTAGCGCTTGTGGTATTTATTTGCAGATTGAAATTTTCGCAAGGCACAACTTCGCCTAAGCAGCCTGCGAATTGTCCTGTTGAACTCTTAACTAGTTTCTTTTTCGCAGCCTGAAACTTTGGTTTAGCAACGTCGAGCTCTCATCACTCTTTTCAACTTTTAGTTACAGCGCATTTCATTTTTGTACGACCCGCGACTGAAAGTTTAGCAGCCGACGAATTTGCCTCCTATTTTCTTGATGGCTCCTTTCTCTTGCCCCGATTGCCGTGCACCGGCTACTTTGCTTACCTCGCTTCAACGTCATTACGAAAATCGTACGTACGCCTTGCTACAAGGTGCTTTTGCTGACCTGCTAATCGCAACTCACCTTGTGCTCATAGATACCACGTGCAAAGTCAAGTGTGATTGTGCTGCAGAGTTTACGATTGTGAGACACTTTTGTTGCCATATCAGTCGCTGTTATCGTGCCAGGACAAGCAGTGTTAAGCAGAAAGCCAAAAACCTGCGGGCAGAAACAAGAAGCCGTCTAAAGCAAGCCTTGGCCGAAAGACATCTGGATGATGAAGCCACTAATCTTTTGGATCTATTGGTGTTCCTTGGTGGCAAGGTTAGCGAGCAGTTCTTATTCCAATTGCTTGCCCCGAAATTAGGCTGGAATGACGAAGGCGGCGTTAATAGCACGTTCTTCAAGTTTGGGATGAATCAGGAGCAACTAGCAAAGCTCACAGACAAACTCCAACATATTGAAATGATCGCGAAGTTGGAGGACTCTTGCTTCCTAGTAATGCCTGATACCGCCAAAAAAATCCAGTCGGAGACTCCTAGCCTCCCAACTTCAAAGCGAAGGGCTTTACTGGCTGCAGCACACGTATTCCCCGAGCACCGCCAATTGGTCCCAGCTTAGTGGGTTCTATTAATTCATTGAATACTGTTTACGTTGTTGCTGACCTGGAGGCTTAGTTATCCCGCGGCTGCCAACTATGCGCTTCCACCATTGTGTATTGTCCTCGCATACCTGAATGATTGCGATGGCACAGCAATCCTACAACATCTCACAACACAGCAGCTTCAGCAACTCGTCGAGGTCTGTATTTCAAGCTCAAATTTTCTCGACATTGAGTGGAAGAGGAAGGTTCTTGACATAGCTCAACGGCTTTCCATTTCGAGCTGTGAGGTACAGGCAAGAATTAAGTTGAGGACATTGGCTTTGGATCGCATAGCACAACAATCGAGCGACACAAAACGGCTAGAAGAAATTAGTGATCTCCGCTCAAATTTTAAGGCGAACAACGAACGAACAAATGCCCATTACGGCGAAATGGTCGCATTTCATGCTCGGGCGTTAATTGATACTGAACAACTGAAAGAGGCACAAATTGTCCTTGCGTCTTTTCGATTCTGGCGGCCAGATCAAGCGTCTTGGTTCGAAAGAATTCAAATGAATGAGATACAATACCTACAGGCTGAGATTTCTCAGTACGAAGGAAATTTCAGAAAGTCATATGACTCCTTTCGACGTTTGATGCATCAAGATCGCACTGCTCTCTTTTGCGACTCCAACGGTGTCCGCAGTGAGGCAGTGGCACAACCACCTGTGCCACCAAAAGTGGCAACTCGACTCAGTGCCGTGTCCTGTGAAATTGGGGAGTTCGAATACGCGGCGAATACTTTAAATGATGAGATCGAGGCTAAAAGAAATGCTGGTCTTCCTGACGACAGTCGAAACATGCTGCGGCTACGGTTGGCTCTGGCAGAAACGTATCTTATGCATGCAGTCAAATTGGCACTTAACGAAGCGTCAGATATGAAAGCAAGAAAACTAGCAGTTTGCGTTCTAGAAATAGGCGGCAGGTCCCGCGTTATGCTAGAGCAACTTCGGCCACACTTCAAGTGTCAGAACAAGTCAACATTTGTGCACACGATCAATAAATTTAGGTTTCTAGTGGCAATTGCCATAGTTGAGCATCTTATGGGGTGTCCCATACATGCTTTTTGTTGCTGGGAAGAAGCTCGCGCAGCATCAAATGGTCTTTGGCCAGAAGGCTACACAGACGCCATCATCGCCTACTCACAATCGAATTTGAAGCGTAGGCTAGGCGAAAGAGACACTGCAAATCATCTTGAGACTTTAGCAGGTCGCATTTACGCAACTAACCACAGGAGATATTTTTTTACTGGCCTGGGCACAATTTGGCCAGCCTATGTCGCAGCATCAATGGAGGTTCAATACGCAAGAGCACCTATTTTCGACCATAGTTCTCATTCTTCCTCTAACGCCCTGACTGCTTCCCCAACAAGATGATTTGAACCTGTAATCAAGACTTCAAATCGACCACCGGGGTATTCTTGCTGCATATCTTTCACCATCGAAATCGCTTCTTCGGTCGTGGTTGCTTGCCTTGGTTCCGCCTCTGGCTTTCGTGAGCGCCAGAAATTTAGTTGATTCCTCACAGTCGAGTTAGGCATTTCGTCGCCTTCATTAGGTCAATAAAGTGGGTATAGCATAGAGGATTCGCACGTACCGTAGCGATGATATGATGCCAATATGAAGTGGTCAAATCGAATATGGGCTTTTGCGCAGTGGTCCATAATTATGTCTATGAGGTCCTCAGTATTGCGATGTGAGACGTGCCCAAAAATCAAGGCTCGTTGCGGAGCTAGTGTGTTGGTTTCCATCCTGTCAGTCTGAGCTTCGGATTGAAACCAAGATAATGCAATAGGAAGACTCAGATAGTTGTGAGCAGAATCCAAAAGCCAGTTGATGGATCCTGTCCTCAGTCGAAAACGACCTGGTAGTTTGGCCTGAACAGCAAGTTCAACGTCATCTGGAACCAATTGGTGCCCACTTTTGGAAAGATAAACACTTGCTAATTGCATGGCAAGCGAGAAATTGCCCTTTTGAACCAATTGACTGATATTAGGGTGCTCAGGAAGAGGTTCAAACACATCAACGAACTCGAGGGGGCTACCAATTTTTTCTGCCTCTCTTTTCAGCATATTAGCTGTTTTTGTTCTTTGAATAACGGAATACGTTGGAGTTCCGCATTTCATGATCCCACTCTTGTGCCATACAATGCTCTCAATGTTAGGGCCTAGGAGATCAGCGTGATCCAGGCCAATTTCGGTTATTCCACAGGCAACTGGCTGGTCAAAAATGTTCGTTGCATCCTTTCTTCCCCCTGCATGCACTTCATATACAGCAACATCAACCTCTTCTTTGATAAATATATGAACTGAGAGAAGTGTAAGCAACTGAAGATATCCAGGCTTAAACTCCTCGTTATCACCATCGAGATCTAGATTTTGCCATACGTCGAAGAATGCAGCTGTGAAAAGATCTTCCGAAACCGGCTCAGAGTCAATTCGAATTCGATCCCGCTCATTGATTACATGTGGTGATGTATATAGTCCAGACTTAAAGGGAAGGGAGAGACGATTAAAATGGCTTCGTAACAGCGACTCCGTAAACGTGGCCGTGCTTCCTTTTCCCTTCGTTCCCGTGATGTGAATTGGCCTTAGAATAGAAAGATCCTAAGGCTATTAGTCTATGCTGGCTAGAACGTAAAACAGTACTCACTTTGTGTCCTAGCATTGTTAACCACTCCTTCATGAAATAGTTATTTGGAATATTCAATTTCCGTGGCCTTGACCGGCGTGAGCGTAGGAGTTTAATGGCTTCCTTCCATACGTACTTAGCGGCACTCTGGCTCAGGGGCTGATGACGACTCACCGCATATCCTCCCGCCATCTCCAAGACTTTCACGTGATTTCAGGGACTGTATCGCTCCGCTGGGAGTGAGCATCCACGACACACAGTATCGCTGCCAACAGCTCTGCCAACAGCCGAAACTTGCGCGTCGCAACCGAGAAATGTCGCAGATTCACGCAGTCAGGACGCAAGTCAAAATTGTCACATGAACTGGCAGTCAAAATGTGGGGCCACGGAACAAAAAAAAACCCCGCCGGGTTCTTGAAATTAGCAGCCTGCTAAATTACTATCGCAGGTACACGAAAACCCGAAGGGCGGGCCGCTGACACAGGGATAGGCCCCACCTGCGTAAGAGATACCGACATGGACTTCAGAACACTCCGCTATTGAAAAAATTGGGGCTGCGAAAGCCATAGCGACAGGGATATTCATGGCATCCTGCTAATCCAAAAAGTGGGTCTGCGAACATAATACCGAGACGGAATTGCAACCTGTGCCTAGCTATTCAGATCACAAGATTGTTCCTGGGCACGGCGACTTCGGGCCATATTGTTTTGATCTCCACAACAGCTGTCATTTGTGAAATGCCAAAAACGAAAGTATCCGCCTCTTTTTCAAGACGATTATACGTGATTTGCCCCCAGCCTTGCTTTGTCTTCTCAAGCTTCCCTGTGCGCGGCTTGTTAAGACTGCCATCAGTTTCGTCGCCAGTTTGCTTGCTAACAGTGTCGTCTTGACCCCTCTGATTGAGACTTTGGGAGTCCCACTCTAGAAACTCCTCTGCCCGGTGTTCGACAAGGACATAGTGGTGGTTTTCTTTGGTAGACTGATTTGTGTTTTCTTCGTGTTCATCATTGGAAATTCTGTAGACATTATTGTGTTCGCCGTGTGTTTCATTGTTCGAGGACATGTTCTTAAGCAAAGAGGCTGGAATTCAACCATAAAACAGCACAAAGTGAGATGGAGGAACTTGTATCATGTTCCTCTTAGCAATTGACGACAAGCCATATTTATACTCCGTTGGCTTAGCCGCAAACTGCTCCGTAAGTCAGAGTAAATGGGCGATGAGACCGCCTCACTTCTTTCTTACATTAATAAATGACTGGGATGGCCTGTACCTTGTGCTGGTGGTGGTGTTTAGGTTAGATTGGAATCCTCGAATGCTTGACGCGGATTCACTGGCTGGCGTGGTGAGCTCTGTTGCTAATACATGCCAAATCGGGAAGACCCACTGTTGGCTCTTTGACAACAGCATCGGGGAAGCGGAACAGCTCGTTTATCCCTGCAAGGCCGGCCAACACTGTTGGCCGTGATGGCTTGTGACGAGTTGCATGAGATGTATTTATTCTTCCCTCGTTTCCCGTCCAAGTGTCAGTTTTAAAGAAGAACATGATGTCTGGCCTTGGTCAAGGCCCCACGTTCTGACAGGGATCCAGCCGAGATTGAATGCAGGCTTGCGAACGGTCGCTCGAAGCATCTCTGTGTGGCTGACGGAGCGTCTACCTGGGGGGATCAGGAGACCGGGGATATCACCCAGAAGTACAGAGGTACGAACGGGTTTATAAATGAGTTCACAGCTCTCCTTGCTATAAGTCTTGAATTATGTGTTCTTTGCAAGTACGTACAGTTGTATATACATACAAATGTATGTTGTGTATCTTTGATTGCCAGAGAAAACGCGAATATCCGAAATACATGCTACTAGCGCGAGGTTCTAGACTTCTTTGCATTTGATCCCAATCATGGCGGGTCGTGAAAGGCCTGAGAGGCGCAGGCGCTGTCGGATGTGCAGAAAACGCCGTGTGAAGGTAAAGACATTCTTTTCAAATAGGCAGTTTGAGTGTATCTGACCTAGGCCAATCTAGTGCGATCGACAAAAACCTACCTGTGGGCAATGTACTGTGAGAGGAGAAGACTGCGAATATGACCCAAACTTTCTCGATGAAACCAAAACCATCGAAGAACTGGTCAAAAAGAGTTGCCAACGCAAACGGTCACAATTAAGTCCCGAGGAAAAATGGAGGAAGACCCTGATTTACCGCAGCTATACAACCTTCATCCCCGTTATTCGCCGGCGGATGGCGAAAGATAGTTTGGGAGGATTGTTCATTAAATGCATGGACATCATCGGATCTTTATATCAGGGGTCAGAACATTCCAACTGTGTTCGCCAGATACATCTTACTGGCCAACATCAGCACTCGGACACCCACTCCCGCGAGGACCTCATAAAACAGTATAAGGCATTAGTAGCGGCGACCTCTACCGCGTGGAAGAACAAAGAAAGCAGACTCAAAGATGATACCCTGGCTTGTATTCTCTTGCTGATTCTCTGCGAGCATGCTGCACATGGCTGGGAAAAGCTTGTTGCGGTAGCCATAACTCTAGTCACAAAAAGGCTCAAGGGGCGAATCAACTCACGTATTCAGATTTCCATGTTTGTGGCCGTGTACACACAAATGGTGAGCTCGTCTCTGGGTTGAGTAAAAGGATGGGACTAACAGACGCATTTGCCACACAGGTCAAGTACAGCGTAAAAAGGGGACAGCAGCCAAACCCACGCATGTCAGGCTGGCTTTTGCAGGTCCAGAAGAACACAAATGACAAGGAGTGCAAACCACTCTGCTATGAGGCTGTTGAACTTGCCACTAAGGCGTATCAGGAGGCTGGGCTGTCGCATTTGATTGATTCTGCTTAACTGAAGACGTGAAACGCCATCAACATATTCGCGGTCAACAGGTCATGGCTCAATTTCTGCAATGCAATGTTACGTTTCGCTTAGAGAAAGCCGGGGCATCAAGATGAGGCAAACGGATGCGCCGAAAGGGAAATCAAATAATTTGGGTGAATTCTACAGGTACGCTGCTAGCTAGGGACTGTTCTGGCAATCTACCCTGCCTCGTAAGTCATCCCTCATGGGAATGGTGGACTTTCCAACGCACTAGATGGCCCGTAGTATGTAGAGCCATTCAGGGTCTTTGAAGTGTTACCACGGGTATCAATAAGAAATCTGACCCTATCCGGAAACTCACACCTTTCAATGTAGCCAATATCGTGTACGGCCCGCATTTCTCGGTCTTTGCATTTGCTCCCTTGATCAAAACCACGTCTTGCTCCTTGTCAAATGTAAGAGGGATTGACAAGTAGGCATACCCAGACGCCCATCTCAAAGCCGCTCTGGGCTCCAATCGATCTATAACTGGCCATTTGCTTGGGTGCGTTGCGCTGTCCGAAAGGTCCTCACTCTCTTCCCCGTGGGACGCCATCCATCGACGTATCTTATCGCGCTGTGCGCTTGTTAGTGGACTTGGAATGGTGGGAATCCAGGGACCATGAGGATAAATAGTGACGTACCATGACCTTCCAAATATCTCTAATGAGCCCCTCCTCATTATCAGGCAGCGGATAGGTTTTGAGTCCGCGCTTGAACGCGGACTCATCAAACCGTGGCAACAATGACTTGGTCTCGGCCCGGAGGTTGTGCAACCTTTGTCGGATAGAGACTCGCAGTTCATCTTCCCCCTTCAGGCTGAATAACTTAAACGCCCAGTCTGTGGTGACTGGAATAGAAGGATTTTGGATTGGCGGTGGAGGAGCCTGCGGAACCCAATCACGGAAGTCCGAGTGCCGCAGAGCGTACACCAGGACATCACGTACGAGGAGCTTGTAAAACAGCTCGTATCTAGTGTGTGGGTGTCAGCATGGTTTCAAGCTGCCGCTCATAAATCATAATAACAGTAATATACTAATAAAAGTCGGCCAAAGCACGCACTGGTCATAGCCCATCTGAAGCGGCCCAAGAGCCGGGCCGAGAATGCTGAATAGGATGCTGATGAGAGATAAGCATTGACAGTCTGCTGTAATTTTTGGCGGGCAAATCGGTTCCTCTTGGTCAAAGAAATCATCACACCAGTCTCTTGTGAAGTACTGAGAAATTGAACTATAGTTCGGCACTAGTTTATAGATTAGATGGATGCATGCAGTTCGAGGCGAATGGCGGGATTGCCCATACTGAGAATATATAGCACGTATGCCCAGGATCCAAGACGCACGCTGCCCAGCTCGTCGAAGTTGATACCGTTCCTGAACCACTGTCGACGATTTGCGCAAAATTGTCGTTGCCATCGGGACGTGTTTGGCCCATAACTTTCTACTGGATAGAGGCGCTGACAGGCTCCCATTTGATCATCGATGAAATCGATGATATTACGTATCTGGGGGTCCCTAGAGTCTCTGCAATTATTGACAACGATTCTTCCCAAAACTTCTGCGGCGCCTACGAGTACCTGCCGAAAGACACGGATCACCATCCTCAGCTTTACGACCTCCGGCGACTCCCGGCCGTTGCTTAAAGCCAGGGCCTGGTTAAGATTTTTGACCAATTCATTGCCGTGAGAAGCTGCTGCCGCGTAGAAATCCGAGCAGATGCTGGTCACCGTGACCATTGGTATACTGGACGGCGGGACACAAAAGAAGAATTCCCGAGCGCGTTGTTCAGCTTCAGTGCCTGAGCTCAAGTACGCTCCCCACGCTTCTTCGCTCGGAAGGTGAAGCTTGAAACGGGCAGTTGTCTCTGGTGCCGACAAAGGCCCGATGGAGGGTGACCCGCGACGTGAGGCAGCGCGGTCCTGCTCTTGTGCGAAGCTCGCAGGCGTAGCCACTTGCCAGCCGGATGACATGGCAGAAGCTCGATACGGCGCATGGAACCTGACGCCGAGGTATTGTCGTTCCGGGTTTGGTGTCTCGCTCTAGGATATCGAGCGGCGGAGGCGGAGGCGACTGGGTTGGGGAAGCTGGTGTTCCGTGTTGGGCGAAAATACTCCGGGCCTGGAGTTGGGAGCCGGGATCTAGCTTATGCCCGCACTGTGACTTCAGTGCTGTCCCAGCGACCGCGGCGCCTAGGCCTGCCGATTTGATGTGAGATGGTTTGTAATAGCTAGGATGGTGCGCCGCAGTGGCTCGGGCCACCCTTTGTACCCTGCCTTGGCCTGGCGAAATGCCACCCCCGTCCATTACGAGATAAACCCCTATTCACCTGGTCCCCGCTACTGACACTTGGGGGACGGCCCGGCTCTTACTACGCACGCCACAAAACCACAGACCAATGGCTAACCAGGGAAAGAAAGAAAAGTGCAGTGGGTTATATAACTATGGGTTGTAAGGCCGCACATTGTGTTTATCTGCCCCTGGCCGGCGCAGCGTCTGTGTGGCATCTCTCATATGCGCTTCTGCAATGGACTGGAACGTAACGACCATCCTACAACTTGCATTCTCAGTTTTCATCTTTCTCTTTTTGCTTTCATCTCTATTCATTGCTGCCCTCGGAAGAAAAGACGCCAGGAAGAGCACAGTATTCCGCGCGTTTACGCTAGTTTTCGCCATCGGTGCCGCGGTGACGAGCCACTTCTGGAGAAGGGCAAACGGCCAGCTTGAGTCCGAGACGCAATTACTTTCAACACTCACTGTCTGGAACTCGGCAGCGTCGGTATGAATGCCAATGCCTCCTTTGATCACACTCCTCCCGGGCCATCAACTGACAGTTTAGCAGTTTGTCGCCTGGCCGCTCACTTCCGAGTCCAGTCGATGCAGCGGCGTCGCTGTTGTCGCCATCACCGTTACGACTATTGTCTTTGGCAGATTCCATTCATCCCTGGCTTGCGTCGTCGCCGTGTGTGGCTCCAACGTCCTGGTACTCTCGGGTATAGTGCTGTTCCAGTTGCACCATGCCAGGCGAGAGCAGTTGGAGATATATGGGGGGATATGCCTCCTCTTCATAGTTCATTTCGTCTGGTTCGCTGCCCTGGCTCTCGGTGAAGGAAGCGATACACTGGCTCGATACTTGGTAAAAAAAAAGTTATCACCACTCCATCGCCGGCGGATGCCGTGGCTGACCTCGTGAAGGTTTGGTGGACCACCTGTGTCCCTACGGTCGCACTTTCGTGCTACGTATCTCTGCGAATTTTGGCGTTTAATGTTGTCAAGTACGGAGGGAAAATATATACTGCCGCACTTTCATGGTACGAAGCTCTGAGATTCTTGATAATTTATGCTAATAAGTACAGGAGGAAAATGCCGCAGCGCGGGCTAGTGTCTGATCCTGAAGCTCCTCCCTCTGCGGCACCTGGCCACCACTGCTCAACGTCAGAGCCGCTGCAGGACTCGGGGACTCAGCTTCAGCAGTTTCAGCCGCCTCAAAATCAAAGGCCACCAAGCGCAGGCTCGAAGCTGGCGGCACCTTCATTACATGAGCCAGCAGCTGTGCCCGCTGGTCCTCTTGACCCTTCACCACGGAGTCCCTTAGAGAATAGCACAGGCCTTTCCAAATAAATTCTCAAGAGTTGTTGTCACAATTTTAGTTGCCAAACAGCGTCTGCCACAAATTGCCACCATGTGCAGCCTTGATCATGCAGGGAATATTGCCACGTTATAAGACACATTGTTAACTAAGCTGCTTCACAAAAGGAATTATTATTCGGCTAAGTTCAGTCATGATAACCGACGTTGTGACAGCCAGTAATTACACCAAGTTCTGCTACTTTAGTCTGCAGAGGCACAGTTTTATCCGACAAATATGCGTCCACGTGATTGGACCAAAGGCATGTCGGTCACTTACGACCTGCATCGCTCGGCGGATTGAATAGCTGGAGAACTGCTTCCTGAGGTATCCATCTTCGTCTCAGCGGGTTCACTTTCACATTCTGCCTACATAATCTTTGCCAGAGCTGGGTACCGTCGTGGCTTGCTGCCGGCCAGGAATGGTCCCCACGCCGTCCATGATCACCAGGAACGCTTCATTTACCGCTACGGGTACGTCAGCGCCATGTGGCTGATCAACCGGTCGCGCTAGCTGCCACAACCAGATAAGCGTCAGGCGGGTGGATGCTGTTATGCCGTGCATCTTCCAAAAGCGATCTAACTAGTGCACATGAGGGTCATTCCTTCATACCCTTCTCCACGTACATTTACCTCTTCGCACAGACTGCCGATCGACTTCATTTTAAATGACCTCCCAACCGGTCCCTCATGGTCGACGGGTGCAGCTGGGGCCAGCATATAATGAATGTCATGACTTTCACGGAAATTTTACCCGTTCGTTGGAATCGGGGTGTGTCTTGCTTCTCTAAAGTTACTTCCATGTTCAGCCATTATTCGGCAACATGCTTGCGCACCGTCGCAGTGCCACCTTTGCGTCGCAGCTATGCATCGGACATCTCTTCCAGTGCAAGCAGAATCTTACATGCCCAAAAGTGAACAGGCCCTTTAAATCGCTCAGTCGAGGCTGGTGGCCGTATCTAATACTTCTAGTCATCTTATAGGAAATCCTCGTGTCTGACACCTCCACAACTCGAGCAAAACAGAGCCTACGACAGAGGGCTCAGAGAGCAATGCGCGCACGAACTGGGCAGTACATCGAAAATCTCGAACTGGAAGTTAGACCGCTCAGAGGGACTCGCAGGGAACAAATCGAAGCCCTTATACGCCGCAACGCCGCGCTTGAGCAAGAGCCTTACGAAGACACCAAACAAATCGAACAGCTTAAACGCCTCGGACGAGAGAATAGATCTATGCAGAACAATCTTCATCGGGCCACGAACCACAATTTCCAGCTCCTGAATTACATACAAGCCCATACCTGTCCCGTGGTAACTTGCGGGATTTTCAGAACATCTGGTTTGAAACGAACGGCACTTGTCTTGTACAGCCACGCTCTCGTTCGTGTTCAATTCCATCCCAAGTGCCGCAGGGCCTTCCAACAGTGGAGTACCAGGGGCCTACCCAGGCTCACTTCACTAGTTGTGCGTACGATGCTGAGGTCGGTTTTAGGGTGAGACTTCAGGGTAATATGTATCTTGACTTGGCAATTGCCATTTGGGTGTAACCTGAAACCAAGTGGCAAGAGGAGAGCGACGCGGTAATATCAGACATCTTCTGTTCAAGCCCCTGCTCAGCCCGTCTGGGAAGTGGAAAACACGCAAATCAACCCAAGTAGAAAACTGAGAGCAAATATTCAAAATGCAGGATAGCCAATAGCCGCAGAAGGTGACGACTTTACATAAACCATAATAAAGCTACTTCTTCCCGCTAAAAACTATGCCGGACGTCGAAACTTTGAAGATGCCCCAGAGGTTCCCATTGACTTTGATTTGAGGTCTGATCCGTCTTGAGCCTTCAGATTTCTCAAACATGACATAAAATTTCATTATCCGAGAAAACCAGCCTATTTTTAGTACACCGCCCTTCTTTTCTGGCCTAAGAACCAGCTTAATGTGAAATGGGGTCCACGGGATGGATATTCCAAACTTATAGTCTTTTATCCTCCCCTCAAACTTGGACCACTGCACGAGGTGCTCGCAGGGTTGTTCCGAGTGCAACGAGTGCTTGAACAGATCAAAAGTCTCCCAAGTCTGTTTTAACGATCTTATTTGTGTGAAAAACCCCGGCCGCTCGAAGCCACCCCAGAATAGCACCCTAAAAAGGGCACATACGTATATACATTCGCTGACGTATTGCTCGGCAAGTTGGTAAGCTAGTAGAAAGAGCTTCATCTTGGGCACGGAAGATCGTGTTGCAGAATAACAGCAAGGCTCCAGCGGCGATGCCGCCTTTTCAAAGGCCGGAATTGGTGCCATTTGTGATTGAGAAGACCATAAAACCGTTCAAGAAGTGTTTTGCTTTCGGTCTTTGTCCATGCTTTTCGTGAGGGATAAAAGACCTTTTGATGGGCAGCTGGCAGACACCCCCGCCCAGTCATTCCTCTAGACTCAACTCATGTCTGTCTGTCACCGCCCTCTACATCTATACCTGCGAGTTGGCTTGCAGAGTGCATCTCGGCATTGTCGTGGTAGGATGTAAGTGACTAGACTGTGTCACAGACACGCTTGTATGGGACAGCTTGGGCAAAACGAGAGACTCTTG